>CANSNZ010000092.1:0-168689 GCA_947646795.1 Beta lomatogona
AGCAACCTTTCGGCATAGTACCTTTTGATGCGGCAAGCTTCTTGATGAGGTGCTGTAAACTTCAATATGCATCTTATCCTTTTGTCGGAGGTTCTTCCAGAACAAACTCAAACTGCTCAATCCATCTCGGATCTCTATTCTTCTTGATAGTCTGCAATAGCAATGGGTGAGTTACTATACCTTCAAAGAATATTGTATGGTCTTATTCACCAGATATATTGACCTCAAAATTCGTTTGTGTCACAGTACACATATGACTTGGTCTCTGTCCTCTCCCTATCCCACCTTGGACAATATATAAAAAATTGACGCATATTTCATATGATGCATATGGCATAAACCCAAGAAACATTTCAGGTTATTTCACGAGAGACTTCTCATCAAGTGCATACCATACCACGTAATAGAGTTCATACAGTACATGTCATCACCTATCATCAAAAACAAGATGACTGTATTAGAAGAAATAATGAACTGGTATATACTACCTTAGTCTTTTTCTCCTCTCCTCTGAAAATGATACGTGCATACGGGTTTGTATGGTGCTTTCCTTCCAAATCTTGACCTTCGTGTATTCTCACAACAGTACACCACCACCAGCGGGTGTTCCTGCAGGCGCTTGTTGCATTGAATCATCAAAATCTTTTCCGACGTCCTCCTCTTTCAATGGTTTGTATGTCAATTCAATCACGATTTGTCCCCGTGACTTCTCATTTTGAGGATCATTCGGGTCAATGGTTTTGAGGAGATCAAGAGTAAACTCCTTTGGCTCATCAGGAGTAAGGTCTTTCAAAGGAACAACATTTAAACTATTTTCTCATGTTTACCAACCTAACATTGACAGAAAATAGCAACTTCAGAAATTAATTCCGTCCACACATAGACATAAAAGCATATCAAACCACCCAGGAATACCTGCTCCCAATCATACACATTAAGTTGTAAACTCTGCGTCTCTGGATCTCTAACTGTCAGCTTAAATTCCTCGTTCCACTCAGGGTTCAAGTTCTTGTGCTTCACCGTAGTTTTTTTGGATGGAGTCTTGTCATCAGTTAGCTTCAGCTTTACAAATGGGTCTGACGCACCGAGGAGATCTTTCTTTTTCAGCTTCACTGCTCTTATAACTTTGATGTGTAGAATGCCTACAGGCTTCCTCATGGCTCTGAAAAGATTGCAGCATATACATAACAGAGACCAATGGCAGCGATAGCATAGAAACGCGAACATACTTTAGATGTCACATATAAGAAAGTGGTCATACTTTGCTGGATCTAGAATAGGTACATCAAGTGTACGTGGCCATAGATACATATTGGCGACTTGGTCTTTGATTAGTTCCTGCAGCAAGAGAAAAGGACTAGAGAAGTTCATAAATGAAAATCTTAAGTGAAGAAAAGTGATCTAAACTTTTTTTTTTAAATCAAAAAAATAAACCTAATTACTCAGCAACAGAAGTTCTTCCCTCATATTTGAATAACATGTATTCTATCTTTATCACACTATATTTTTTTTAAAGCCAACCAGTTCAGAAATTTAATGGGGTCTAGGGGAACTTGGGAAGTACTATGAAAATGGTAGCATGCTAAGTACTATTATTGTAATTCTCAAGAAATTCAATAGATAACTATAATCGAACAATATATTTAATACCCATAACTCAACAACGAAAATGATGATCACATATTAAGGCCCAAGGCACTTCAGCTTTTCTTTCATAGCTCTAGCATAAAATGTAAATAATATAAGCAATATTGTGTACCAAAAAAAAAAGCATGGCATTACAAATAAATTGAACCGTAGATCAGGATTTTACACATAAAACAGCTTCTAAAGATTAAAGCATGTCATACCAAGAATGCAGGAGACAAATGTCCAGCTTAGGAAGATATGGTAAATAGATAAACAATACATTGCAATGTCCAGCTTAGGAAGATATGGTAAATAGATAAACAATACATTGCAGTGTCTAACAGACGAGAAAAATAACAGGCCATAATAATGCCCATATAAATCCATGTTATCTATCAACTACCACCTAATCATTTGTCAGGATCAAAGTGATAAGAAAAAAATTAGACACATGATCGTCCAGACTCCAGACATGAGCACATTCTATGTGATATTAATACAAGTCACTAAAAGAATACCAAAGCAAGTGACAGGCAGTGGTGATTTCCCTTAATTCTTCTGATACATAATGAAGTAATAAAAAATCGCAAAATATACCACTATTATAATAAGTCAGCTAAAGGGCTGCATGGTAATACTTTCCTCTCGTCAGTTCTGACATGAATGTGAACATGAAAGAATTGGGAAGACCATAAAAATTACCTTCTGGAGCCACTAACTGGACAGCTTTATAAATTTTAACCTAAAACCCCAAACAAGCTCTTCAAATGCACAATCTGAACTCCTAATTTTCCAATACTAGAGAATACAGAGCAAACTGAAAACAAGGTGAAAAAATATTATGGACACCGTACCTGAACAAACCTGTACACGCCTGGAATTGACATGAGATCAGCACCCAGAACCTTTAGACCAAAGTCAACATGTGGCTGAAAGGTAATACAAGAGTCACTTTTGTGTTTCTCACACTTGAAACAAACAAAAGAGCACACTGAAAATTGGCAATGGCAGATAAGACAGCAATGATCAAAGAACAAGGAAAGGGCAGAATTAACCAATAGTTCACTACCCTTTCGAAGAGCTACAATATTCAAACAGCATGTGCCCTCATATGATCATAAAAATTGAGTTCATACGATAATATGCAGGGAATTTCATTGACAATCAACCAGCATTACTATTGAATTGAAGGATCGTGCTTTCTCAATCTTGAACAGTATATTGCTTTTTTTAATAAAAACAACTTCTCCAGAGGCAAACCTCTGATATCAGAAGTGACAAAGATCTAAAGAATTTCAAACACGTTTGACTCTTCTATATCAGAACGATGCCAGCTCTTATCAGACAATTACTTCAGATGAACAATCTTGACATATGAAGAACCAAATGTTCATAAAATTAATACTTTGATAGTTGGATGACATTATCAAAGTTGAGGATGCCATCACAAACTAAACCTAAGGCCAATATAAATCACAATTTAAACCCTGAGGTATTTGCTTCATTTTCCTTTTCTAATTTAAGGGTCTGATGATGACATGACAGAGATAGGCTGAATATAACATTTTATGGTGCTACGCAAGCATCAATATGAATTATAAACGGAAATTCCAACACTGGATGCTTTGCAGCTCCCCACCCACAACTAAAACAAAACATCAAAAAGTAACTATACAATAGACGAACAAGACAAACTTAACAAATATGCCAGAATATCACACACCTTCTCCATAAGAGAAACGTATATGTTTGCAAAACATGGGAAACTTGGCACTAAGGGCTTCAGAGTAATACGAGGAGAAGCAAACACTTGAAGATCCAACACCTGGAATACATTCCACAAAACATACTCACTAGCAATAACATTTATAAATCCTCAGCCAGTCAACTCCCATTATCTCATATTAAGATCAACCTCTTGCAGTTTCACAAGAAAACAGGTACAATACCTGAGCTGTTGCCTTCAAACCAAATGCTTTTATAGCAACCAGGATATTAGGATTTCCTGCCCACTTCAAAGATGGTTCCATTATCAGCTCCTTCTCATCTGTAACATAGACTTTCATACCTACAATATAAGGATGGCAACCAAACCAGAGAGGTGAGTGCAAAACTTCAGATGTCAGCATATTATTAAACATCACAAACCTAACTTCCCTGTCAGAGATTAGGTTGAAGGCAGGTTTGAGATACAGCTATATGAATGCTAGTCACTAAGAATCCCACCGAGATAACAAGAATCAAGTGAAAATCAATCAATATCATCATTGGATCAATGAAGATAACAGAGCCTGAATATTTGACTGGCCCAAACAGTCTATAAGAAGCTTAGAATATCCAGCACAACCTGGCATATAATCAATCACCAGGAGCCTTTTTTAGTTACAGGAAGGTGCTAAAATGTGGAACATAATATGAACACTTCTGTGTTGCAAGTTCTCAAAACCAATTTCCACTCCCACAACCTAAAATGAACAAAATAAGAGAAGAAAAGAGCAGAGCCAGAAACTTTCAGCTTGGTACACTTTTAAAGACACGCCGTGAATGCAATGTCACATAATTCACCTACCTCTGTGTTGCACGTTTTCAAAACCACTTTCCACTCCCAGAACCTAAAATGAACAAGATAAGAGAAGAATAGAGCAGAGCCGGAAACTTTCAGGCTTTCAGCTTGGTACACTTTTTAAAGACAAGCGGTGAATGCAGTGTCACATAATTCACCCACCTCCTCCCCCCCCAACACATGCATTGCAAATTGGTTCGCCTGTTCCAATCCGCAGAAGGAAGGGGCCTGTTCCTAAAGGCAATACCCTAAATCCCGAATTCTGTTCCTGAACAAGTTCTCCATTCCGGAACAAGATGCGAATTGTGTGACACTACATAAAACCATCATAGTGTCCACCATACCTCTTATGTTACAACTTACAACGCAGAATTACATCAACTAATCAGCACAGTAGAGCTCATACATTTTCACAAACCCCGTACAATAATAATTTTAAGTTATACAGATAATCAGTGAACTTTACTTAACAATTCATCAAGACTGTTAATAGTCACGCAATAGGCATTGACACCCTAGCTAGTCTATGTAAAAGGGTATCATCCCATCAAAATATACTGAAATCAACTCATAACTCGAAACCGTATCCATTCAGATTCATCCTATTTGCCAATCTAATTTTACATCACCAATGGAAGACCAATTTAAAAAAAAAAAACATGCTAGCCTGAAATCAACCATAGAACTGTACGGACTCAAACAGGCAATGCAAAACACAACACATGCAGGGAAAAAGGGTGTCCCCACACTTATATAGAGAACGCCATTAGTGGTGACTGGAGAGCGCAAAAGTAGAACTTGCAGCAAAAGTATTTACATAAGTTCCTGTCCAACAGAAGAAAAGACTTCATCCATTATACCGTTATTGATTCTCCTACCACATGCTCAGTTCCATACACTATGCTTACAGGCACCCAAGATTTAATCATTCAGGTGATATCAATAACAAAATAAATGTATGCCAAAAAAGGAGTGAACAGAAATATGATCATTCACTTTTAACACTGAAGTTTTCATCTTCCTTTTTCTTTTCTCACAACTTAAATGCTACCGGTAAATGTCTGTAACCCTCAGGCCTTAACTGTCCATTTGCATCCCTATAAACTAATGCTCCTTCCGACTAGAAAAATTGCCACGTTGTTCCAAGACTTCTAACCCCTTAGAATTAAGAATTCACCATAATTGCACCAAAATACTGCCAATATCATTTCTGCCCTTTCCATCATCTCCCACTTCAAGAGGGGTAGGGTCTGAAATCCAATAATAATATATTCAATCTAAAGAGAATAGACTTTTTTAGATAATTCCAAAACAGTACATATGACTCAAATCTCGTCAAAGAGAGCAAAATCTCTTTATATATAGCCTCTTTAACTGTCAAGACTCAAGGGTACGGCTACAAAGATTGTGCATGTACCCTTTAAGAAGGTGGCATGTACAATACCTTAAACTCCAGCAGGGACACATATTGGACTTCAAAACACACTTCTTTTAAATTCTTTATTTTGTATAGCTGTAGCTTTCTTGTGTCCTTATATAATACATTGTCCCACGTCCATGTCCAGATCCACAAACTTATTTGTGACCTCCCCAGAACCCACAAGCAAAATCTGCTATCCTTCTGGGTTTTAATGCTGTTTCTGACATTAGAGAAACTACCATGATCTTCAGATGGGAGATGAAAAGAAAAAATTTATAACATGGCATTACTGATTGAAAAAAACTTTTAAGACGAATGGAGTAATATTTTCAAGAGAAGAGACGAAACTGACCTTGGAAAGTTGGTGGCAGAGACCCTAAAGTGAGTTTCTCAAATTCAACAGAGTCGATTTTGTATTTTGGAATTTGTTCAGCAATAATAGGTGTTGCAATATCCTTTGCAGTTTTGCATATTGCCTGTGTACAAGTAGTGACCCTCAGTTAGCCAACATATATAGAGCATCAATGACACAGAAATAAACACAGATGACTGAAAATACCTTGTCCAGATAAGGCCACATTTGAGCAATAAACTTGTTCAGCCAGTCCATCTTAAGAAAGGGATAAGAATACATCACAAGACAAAGTCAGAACCATGGGCCTGTGACAGTTAAAGCCAGAAATAGGATACATACACGATCATAATCAGGGCTTTTCACCCAAAGAGGTATTTCAGGAAGTAGTCGCTGAAGCTTATCCGTATCTTGCTCAGCCAGTGGCCGAATGTCAGGATCCTATCCAAATTAAGGTACCTTTATTAGGAGATAGATGACGCCAATATGTAACTCAAACACCAGTGTCAACAAGCAATAGCATAGGATAGTCAGCTACCCCAGTCGCCTAAGTGCCTCTTTCTTTCAAAAAAGCATCAGCATCAATGCCAATTGCCAAATAGATCGCCAATTTCACAACGAGCAGAAAAAGAAGACACCAAATATAACTTGGTTGCCAGCCCACACATCATTCAATTGCAGTCTTAAATAAACAAGAATAGAGCTTACCTAGTCATAGTGTAGTATTAGAGTATGTAATCATGATCTAAAAGTAATAACCAATAAGCAGAGCAGTAGAACAATAGGTCAGTAGCTACTCGTGTCACACACTTTGTACATAATTACATAACGCTACCTAAAGAGACATATGCTACAGTTTAATGAGTCATTCTGGTTTTGTAGATACATCATTACATCTTGCATATTTCAGATGGTGTAACAATAAAACAACATGAAAATACTTATTCTTGAAGGCAGAGCAGTGTTTCCCTTTCCCACCACTCTCCAAGACAATAACTGGTGAAAGTCAGTGCAACTTTAGAATCAAAGTTTTCTCCGCACTCCAGGCAAAAATCACCAAACTTACTTGTAGACAAAGCTTTACAAGTCTCACGCGTTCACCGGAAACTGCATACATCGTATGCGACAAAAGTTCTCCATTCTCCTCTTATGCGTGGAAATCACATATCCTCATGATGGGTCCCCAACTCCCCATAAAGACATGGAAACAGACTGTCAACCAACACTAGAACTGACAGTATATAACAAGAGCTACACATCAACTTTGTGTATACAAGTGATCTTACATCTCCTTGAGACTTGAGGATAATTCAGTAGGTAAAAAGATGTAGGGATCCCACATATTAAATAGCGTGGTTAGCCGTTCTCTTGAGAATGACATTTCCGATTCCTCCTTCACTTCTCAAAACTTGATCAATTTCAACTGTTCTAGTGGAAGATCACTCCATCAAAGATTCACACAAGCCACAGAACACAAGGCCTTACACATAATTTTCAGGGAGAGAAGGTGCTATACTTACAGCCAATGAACAACATACTTTTGACAGGATTTCATCCTTCGGCGCCTACTGTGGGCTCAAACCTTAACAAATCTCTAATTTACAGCATGCCAAAATCCCATTAATATGCCTCATAAATTCTTTTGAAGCTTACTGTTCTTTAAAAGAAATGTATGAGGAAAGCATATCAATTAGGGTCTCTCCTTATTCCAATCAAAACATTTAAAAGAGGTTTCAGGGGTAGCCTAAAAGGGAGGACAATTTCAGCAAACCCTCAACTACCACATTATGCTATTATCACCTATCATCTGAATTCCGGTGTATTTGACACCCCCAACGTGCAGCAAAAGGCACAGTCAGTCCTTGGATAAAATTGGAAAACATACTAAAGATTCCGCATGAATTCCACAACTCACAAGCAACAATCCCACTTCAAATAATACGTTGTCGATTATGGAATAATCAAGACCAAAAAAGACTTTTGCCATACTCAATATTCTCCTATATTGAAATATAACATTTCAACATCCTGAATATCTAACGTTGGCCGTCTGTCAAACACATTCATACCCTCTACGTGCAATTAAACGCCTAACCTAGACCTGCAACCAATAAACCTCATGCAAAGGGCCCATATAGCCAACAAGGTGAAACTTTCCTCAATGGCAAGAAACCAGTATAGATAAAAACTTGATATCTACCCCATACATCACCGAGAACAAATTCTTCCATATTCACAACAATAACAATTATAAGCCAGCACCCAGTAGGGCAGTATCAATACCACCATTAAGGGCATCTAAGGAGCTCAATTTCCAAATGCCCATAAACTGATAAGCCTACTCCAAACCCCTAGAAGCTAAAAAAACTAAAGTGTTCCGAAATGCCCACTCCTCGAAATATAAAACACGGCACAACGAATTCCCATCACAAGAAATCAAGAGTCTGGTCCATCACCAATCCGAAGTCCATCCTAATGAACCACCTAGTCCAGTAGAATGTGCAGCACAATCCCAGGTCCGATGGCAGTATTCATTATGCCCAGCAACTCAGCTAGTCTTCTCGAACTACAAACCCTCCTTTAACCAACCTTTATGTTAATTCTCAAATATTCAAACCAACTAGTCATAAAAAATACTTCATGCAAGTGTGCACTATTCTTCAAACAAAACATCAACATCATTACACCCAAAATCGAGACAAATGGACACATACATACACCCTTAAAATGTGGATTCCTTTGATAATGACATGCAAATATTTACAATCCATCACGAATCTCATACATATGCATGACAACCCAAACAAACAATAAGACAAGATTTAAAACAAACCAAATTATTACAGATATCATACATTATCATACCCAGAAAAATAACAAGAAAAACTCAAAGAATTCAAAACAAAAATTACCTTCACATCGGTAGGTTGAAAGTATATAAACAGATAGTAACCAACGGTTAGACCAATCGTAATCCCTAAACCAAATCCTACAAACCCAAAAATTACACTAAAAATACGAAGTATTGGACTCCATAAACCCATCTTTTTCTTCTCTCAAATCACTTAATTTTCTACAAATTTCCTATGTATTTCTAAGAAACAAACAAAACCCAGAAAAATACTCCTGAAACCCAGATCAGAAGTAAAACTTTCGAATCAAATCCGTTACTCAACAGGCAAGGTTCTTGAAGAATATAAGAAAAATGAGCCACTTGTCCTCTTTCTATCTCTCCTAACAAGTAACAACGTGTAATGTCATTACCAAGCAATTAACATTCTTTATTGTGTTTGAATATGTTTCCATTTTGGAATTATTGGCAACTTTTTGTGAATAAACGCTTGCTTTTTCTCAGGGAGAAGAAGATCGACATTTGATTAGAGGAGAGAGAAAATAGAAGAAGCAGGACATTAAATCGGCCGTTTAGAGAAGAGGTCGGAATAATGGAGCGGTTCCTTTTTTCTATTTTTTTTTATATATTAAGCCTTGATTTGTTGCTAATTTGAGTAGTAATGACATGATTTGTTGGTGGTCCAGCTAATTGTAATTAGAAAGTTTTTTAATCGATTTGATTACTACATGTTGGGAAAGAGAGTGAGGTTGAGGGGTGTGCACTTGTTCTGAATAGGATGGGAATTGAAACAAAACAAGATTGTAAATTGAAGATCGGTTTGGTATTTATCAGATTTGATATTGATCCTATTTTTTCTGGCTTCATGGTTCAGTCCAAATTAGCCCTTTTTTTCTATTCAAGTTAAATATATTAAGTTACGTAATTAATATGTTGATTATGGTTTGTTAGACCACATTTAAAACACAATAAATGTTGACTTTAAAGCCTCTCATCCTCACCATGATTAGATTTTGCACTAGAGATATTATACCAAATATATAAAAATAAAGTTAATGAATCTGAGTTAATAGAGATAAAATTGATTGATTTCCTACCATAACTAATGCGAGAAATCAACTGACAGCCGACAAGGCAAAATCAATTTTATTGGGAGGAAAATTTGTATTTCAATTATTTAAACATACAAGATCTTTATTTCTAAAAACAAAAGGTTAGTCATAATTCACCTATTATTGGGTATTCTATATGGTAGTAAATTGTATTCTATATGTTAGTAAATTATGATAATTAGGTACACCAATCCCCATTCATTTTTCTAAAACGGGGACGACCCATATAGACATCACATATGACGACCTTTTAGGGTATATATGATTTATGAATACCTCATGGGATATATGTCAAAACCATATTGATAAAATTCACCACACAAAACTTTATCAACTTCAACAACCTTGTTTGGCTAAAATGACAAGAGGAGGGGTCTTGAAAAAAATCTTGCAATACTAAGTATATTATATAAATTATTTACACTTTTCTTCAACTTTCCAAATCTATAAATATATATTAAAAGACGTTGTCAAATTAGCTCATCTATCTTGTGTATCTCTCCCCGATGTAATCCCCCGTATTTTCATGAATTTAATAAATATATTTTAATATATAGTTATTTATATTTTAAAATATATTAGCATTTTAATGATTTCATATTTCAAAGGTTGACCATTTTGAAAGTCAAAGTAATTATGTTAAGTATTTAAGGAAGTTAAAATGTTTTGTTAGGAATGCTTTGAAAAATGTTTGAAATACGAATTGGATTTGAAAAAGAAGTTTAAATGGGCTTGAGGAACCCAAATACTAATCCTAGTGATGTTAGGAGTTCAATCATCAATCCTATTCATCACCAAACTCTATTTGAAGCCCAATTCTATTTTTCCCTAAACCCACAAAAGGGAAACTATAGATACCCATAAACCTCAATTATTTTACCACACAAATTTTCTCTCTCCTCCCTCACTACAATCGGCGCCCTTCCTCTCTCTCCTTTCACGTTCATTTTCTTCTTCCAATTTTCTTTCTTCTCTTCCAAGAAACACTTTCTTCTTCGCCAAGAAACGTTGCAACACCAATCACCACCGCCGAATTGTTGCTACCGCCGGTGCTGCTGTACCTCCCGGCGTCTTGCATTCCTTGTTTCTTCGATTCGTTGGTTAAATTCTTTTCTTCCTCCTCAAGTTTTAATTAAAGATCATGTTTTTATGTTTTATTTTAGTACTAATCATGATTAATGACTTTAATTTACTGTTTTAATGATTAAACTTGGATTATATATGTTATGTATTGAAAAAATAAAATTTCAGATTTGATTATTATGTTTAGATTGAGTTTTAATTATCCAAAGTATGAATTTTTAGAGTGTTAAAGATTGGAAAATCATAGTAACATGTTATAAACTATGAAATTGATTTGACTTATGAATTTAAGCATGTTTAAGTATGTTTAAAGGAGGTTTTAATAATTGATAAGTTGCTGGAATTTTAGAAAGGTTGTTATTAATGGAGTTTTATGGATTTTATTGACTTGTATAGTAGTACTATGCTAGGTAATATAAGTAATTGAGGTTTTAATGATAAAAACAACTTTGAAATATTTTTTAAAGGGGATTTAAAGTATTTTTAAAGTTGCTGGAATTTATTTGGAGTATTGATTTTAAGTTCTATTGGTTATTTTAGGCGGAGATTACTCTTTAGGCGATTTTTAAGGTGATTAAAGGTGGCCTACCAATTTGCCTACACAAGGTACGTACATACCTATGTGTTGTTGGTTGAAGTATCATGATTTTAGGAAGAAAAGTTATGTAGTATCATGTATAGGAACTTTTGTGAGTTCATATATGATTTTTATTATGATTGGATTTAACATGTTTTATGCCTGTGTGCGAACATGTTGATTTTAAGAATTATTTATGAGTTGAATAGCATGTTGTATGGAATATTGATGCAAGCATGTTGGTTGGGAACTTTATTTATTAATTCACATGGTGGAATTGATATATTTATTGAGTTGAATCATGTGTTCCCTTATATTATTATTTTCACTACTTTATGAGGAATTCGTGGGCCTTATTTGGTAAGTTGATAATCTATGCCTATAAAAAGTAAGTTGGTTGTTGGCTAGGTTCAACAAATAAGAAGGATTGAAATAAAAAGGATTTAAATAAGAAGGAATTAATCTTGGGTTGTAAGTTGTATGATCACTTATTTTAATCCTAAGATAAAAAGGAGTTAAGTTGTAAATGTTTGATTATATGTTATTTGTATTGCTTGTGTGTCATAACAAGTGATAATTGGTAAATCATGTAAAGTGTAACGTGGATAGTAATAAACTTTAGACTGGTGCACGTCTGAAGTTGGACAATCAGAAGTTGGGGTACATGGTGAGCGTGCCATGACTTTTTCTGGGAATTGGATTGTTCACCGTTCCTATTTATTTTAAAGGTTCCTCGATATCGTAGGTCATTTTGGAATACGGAGTCGCGCCCGTATTTCGTCTTCCTAGGTGAAGGATGGTTTTTAGTTAGACAACTTGGTCCAATAACTATTGTAATACTCCGTATTTTTAGTAAGTTATTAGTTATATTTTTTTTTAAAGGTTTTATTTACTAAAAAGGCTTTCTATTAAATATAAAGGTTTTAAATAGGATTTTATAATAGATTATGGGTTTTTCAAATAGACTCTATCCCAAATTAAGTATTGGGCCTAAGTTCACAATTCTAATCCAAATAGTTAGTTTAATAAAATAAAAATATTTTAAAAGAAAATTTCAAAAAGGATTTCAAAAGATTTACAAAAGATTTAAAAAAAAAAAAAAAAAAAAAGTTGAATTCAGCGGCGCATAACTCACGCCACTGCCAGTGAGTGTTTATCCAAGATTCCAAGTCTTATTATTTTTCCGTTTCTATCTTTTGTTTAGTTTAAGCATCTAGACTATTTATCTTATGGAATATTCCCCTATTCTAGCTATATGATCATAAAGGAATAGTGTATCTTAGCTAAAATCAATTCTCTTTTCTAAAAAAAAAAACCATATTTTAGTTTCCTAGTCCTATTCCGACTCTACCTATCCAACTAATATAAATAGGGGCATCCACCCATCATATTCTTCACACCAAATTTGAGGAATACATCTCTTTTCTCAAGTTTAAACTCTCTCTCCCTCTTAGCCTACCTTTTCTCTTCTCCCTAGTAGTTATTAATTTTCAAGGTGCATGTATATGTAGATCTTTAAATATTGTTCTGCATGCGTAGTATCATGTTTTTAGGGTTGTTATTTTGAATTGAAACGCATGTTTTATGAGTTTTATTATGAACTTTATGAGTTTTATTATGAATATTATGAGTTTTCATGAGTATGCTAAACTTATGAATTAATGATTAGTCTAAGATTAAATAATTTATTGATTGTCAAACTATGCCGAAATCACACTTGTTCATGTTTAGAGTAGTATGCGTAAATATAAGCTGTTGTAAGTCTAATATTAATGTTACGGTTGACCTTCAAAACACAGCCCTGAGATTTGTATTGCTAGCTTGAAAAGTTACGGCACAATTAATTTAATATTGGTGTTAAAATTCAACATGCGTACTGTTAGTGTGTGTGCCATACAACATTAGTGCTGAGTTTTGTAGCTTATTATTATTGATGTTGTATTATTATTATTAGTCTTATTGTTATAAGTAATTATTTCAAGATAAATTATTCATGCCTTTTATATGGCTATGTTTTATAAGAATTATTATTCTTTTAAAGTTCAAAGCAAGGATTTTTATTAGTTATATGATCTTTTATGATCGCAAAGAGGCAACGACTTGTTATTTATTAGCAAGAACGGTAGCTATTATATTTTACCCATGTACTTTTTGTATAAGTCATGTGGACAAGGTAGTTCCCCTCGTCATAGACTCATTAAGGAATACTAAATTTGGGGGGTGTGCACACTTTAGGAAATGTACCTAGGCAAGGAAAAAGGATTTTTATTAAAGTTATATACTTTATATTATACAAGTATTACAAGTATCCAAAGAAGGTTTATACAAATATTTTGAATGTTTAATAAAGTATTTAAATTTCCGCATATACATGTACTCAGTATTTTTACTGACACGCGTTTTGTTTGTTTGTTTTATGGCTTTGTCCCTGTGATGACCCTTTTGGTGAGCAGAATTTACAGGTTGATTTGATGCATACTTCACACGGGGGAGCTAGTGAGGAATAATACTTAAGCTAGGAGTTGCCATTTTTATTTATTATAGATTCCATTATTGTCATAGTTGAATAATAAAGTTTTTATATTATCAATAAAGATAAGTTATTATTATTAGTTTCCGCTGCATTGTTAAATTAGTAGTTAGTAGTTTTAGCCTTTAACGTTATCACATGGCGGTAATGCTCTCAAGTTTCTCAAGTGTTTTATATTAAAATATATTCTTCAAAAAGAGAGAAATTTGAGGGTGTTACAACTATTCCATTAAAGTAATGAAAAAGATGGTTAAAGAGTAATGAAAAAGTGTAGTTCAGTAAAAGTTGTCTGCAGATTGTTATGTTATTATTTATCCCTGTTTATTATTTATTAGTATCATGTTAGGAATGTTTATGTATTATTACGTAGTACTCAGCTTTGCTGATTACGTGCATAGTTTGTATGTGTTGATCATGGTTTTGCCTTATTGATCCTGTGATGACCCATTTTGGTGAGCAGCTTCTTTTAGTGCATTGACATCTACAGGCTTGCATCTGTTGCATCATGGGGATTTGGGAATGGAGAGCTTGTGTAGCATATTGTTTTATCTAGTGCTTTAGTAGATACTTTATATTTAAGTTTGGTTGGAAGTTAACCTTAATGGTGTTGTTTGGTTTTAATGTACTTTGTTTATTTATTATATTTCAATTCTAAAAGTTTAGTTATATGTTTTTTGCTGCAAAATTCTGAATAAGCCGATACGTTTTCAGACGGGCGATAATACGTTGATAATTTTCTGTTATTTATATTAAAAAGGTATTTTAGAAAAGGGAGAATTATTGGGGTGTTACACCCGATTCAATAAGTAAAATCCAATGTCATCCCATACACCTAAAAAATAAGGAACACGATGACACAAGTCTTGAACAAGCGACCTCAAGTTTGAACATTATTGACATAACAATTGATCCAAATGTGATATTATAACTTCTACTTTTAAACATAGTACAATATAATCTCTCTGTATTTTTTAATTAGTTTGCTCATTTGAAATATTGACACTATTCACAATTAGATAAAAACTTCCAAATTCTTCTCAACATACAAGAAAAAAAATATAGTAATGTGGGATCTTCTTTGATTCGTCTCAATGTGCATTTTATTATTATTCAATTGTTATAATTTATATTAATATGTAATAAAATATATTTAAGGTCTAAGAAGTTCATTGGCAAACGCGCACAATCAAAATATGCAAACTTAAAAAATACAAAGGGGGTGTTCATTTAGTGTTGGAGAGCGACCAAGCGCATTGAATGTAGACATGATTCGATAGGGGTGTTCATAATCAAATAACAGAAATTACGGATCGGATTGCTCGGATATTCGATAACTAGAAAAATGATTTTTTGAACAAAAAGTTCGAAGAATAAGTTTGTGTCGGATCGAATCACCAGGTATTTCGAATGTTCGGTTATAGGAACTAGATATTTAACCGCATACCCGAAAATATCCGATCATTATCTCATTTTTTCGGATATTCGGAAATGGAAAATCCCAATATGTATCTTATCTGCAAAATTTCGGATATCCGATTCCAATAATCGAAGTCCAAAAAGGTCCGAATATCTGATTTTTCGGATCGGGTCGTCCGTATCACGGGTCAGCTCGACCAGATCGGGTAATTACTATGATTCGATGATAAGTCCTGAGTACCACCTCCACAAAATTTTGCCAATTAAGCTAGATGACATACACACAATATAGGAAAATGTGAGAAAACAAAACAAACAAAAATATTCAAATGTAAGCATGTAATTTCTAGTATCTATATTTGAAAAAGACCTCCAATATTACTATTAATACTAAAAAGTGAAGAGTTAGTAGAAAGTGGGGTTCTTTATTTGACTTTTGGATGGGAGAGAAAAAGTTGTTTAGAAATATGTAATATTATTTAGTGCACCAAGTGGACATATAATGAGGTAGGGGAGGGGAAAAGAGGGAAAATGTAACCAACAATGGAATAAAGCAAGATAGGAAAAAAAAAAAGAGAAAATAATTAGGCATTAGACATTAAACATTTTGGGCCTAAGACTAGAGCTGGCAAAATATTACCCAACCCACCAACCCAATCCGAACCCAACCCATTAATAATAGGTTGGGTCAAAATTTTCAACCCGTTTAATTTTATGGGTCGACCTGACCCAACCGGTTTAATTGAATGGGTTGGGTCAGGTTGGAAATCTCGACTTAAATTTAACCCGTTTTAACCCATTTATGAAAACAACCTAAAAAACCTAACTAATTTCACAGCTAAAAAAATTGGGCTAGCCCATATAGAAAGTTAAAAAGTAAAAATTCTAACTCATTATAATTAGTGTTGAACAATTTATTATGGAGTTGTAATGGTGTTGATTTTGAACAACAGTTGGGTTGTAAAAATTCTAACTCATTATAATTAATGTTGAACAATTTATTGTGGAGTTGTAATGGTGTTGATTTTGAGCAACAGTTGGGTTGATTTTGAACAATATCTAGCATATGGTTATGTACTGGCTTAATGCTAAGTTGTTTCCTACTGTTGCTTTGTAACATATACTTTGTTGTTTTATTTTTTTTCTTGAAAAAACACGAAAAAAATTAAATGGGTCGACCTGAAGGTTGACCCGTTTATCATAAGGTTGGGTTGGGTGGTAATTCCCAACCCGTTTAAGTTAATAGGTCGGGTTGGGTCAAGGGGTTCTCAACCCCGTTAACCCGCCAACCCAACCTGATCTTGACCCAACCCGACCCATTGCCAGCCCTACCTAAGACTAATTTTAGGCTAAAAAATCCCTTTTGGGCCTAAAGATAATACCCAAAGCCCAATGACTGGAGCTCACAAATGGGTCAGATTACGTCAATTTCATCTGTAGTTCGCCAATAAATGAGATGGTTTTCCATAACCTAACCATTTATTAGACGGGTCAGAAACCCTCAATAAACCCCAAACCCGATCAATTTATTAAACGAGTCTTGCAATGTGCTTATCGACCCGTTTATCAAGCAAGCACACATATCTAAACCAAACTAATCAATTTCGTATCTCTCTTAACCCAATTTATATATGAACATCTTGTTGAAATGAATCAAATAGACAACCAAAAAACAAATCTCGAATAGTTAAGAGAAATCTTCAAATCATAACAAGCCACACTTATAATATCGATAGTAACATATAAATTAAACGAGTTATCGTGTTAGGTCCAAGCTTTAAAAGTTCAACCATAATCCAACTTGTTTAATTAACGGTCTCCATCAAGTTCGGGTCATCCCGCATACCTAAACGGATTAAAAACCTCAACCCATGTATCAAACCTACCAATTTCATATCGGATTCAAGTCAAGTCAGCTGGTTGTGTTATTTTTTACAACCCATAGAGGTACTTGGCAGCCCCTCCTCCTCCTCCCCCAAAAATCCCCGATAGATACGCAATTACGCATCCTCATTCTCCCCCTCGCCCTAGGATTTAATCACCGCCATTAAACACTTTTCTTCCTTCACCTTTCTTATTTAGTCTCAATTAACGTCACTGCAAAACCAAACCCTACTTTCATTCTCTCTCCAATTCAATACTTCGATAAAATTCTAATCTTTTTTGTCTATATAATTAGGTTTTTCTTTTTCTTACACACTCTAATACGCCACTCTTTCGTTTATCGGCGAACAAATTTTCGCTTTTTCGCAACGAACGACGTTGATCGGTATAAGATTTACTCACTTTCGATTGGATTAATCAATCTTTGTTTACCACCAAAAGAAGGGAATCTAGGGTTTTATTAGTTTAGCTGATCAAGCGAATTTCAAATTCGATTCGAGGGTTTTGGAATTCCAATCTTATCAAAAGAAAAAAGGTTGATAATGGTGGAAATAATGGTTGGATCGCCGAACGATTGATCGTAACCTAAAAAAAGGGGTGTGTTTAAATTGTATGGAAACTCGGAGTCGGAAGAGGGCGGAGGCATCCTCATCAGCCCCTTCTTCATCCTCTGTTGGACCTACAACTCGTGGCGCGAAACGGTCTCGGTTTTCCTCTTCATCCTCCTCAACAACTGCTACTCCGGCAACTCGGTCTCGAACTCGGTCTAACGTTAGTGTAACTCCTACAACGATGGATGAATCATCCTCTCGTGGCGGCCGAAGGGGGAGAAACCACCATGGCTCTGATAAGGACAATGATAAGGGTAAAGAGAAGGAACATGAGATGGAGAAAGAGAGGGAAAATGAAAGAGAAAGAGGGTTAGGGTTAAACATTGATGAAGACGACGATGATAATGACAATGATGATAGTGAAGGAGCTGCTGGTGTTGGTCTTTTGCACCAGAATTTGACCTCTGCTAGCAGTGCTCTTCAGGGTTTGCTTCGAAAGCTCGGTGCTGGACTCGATGATTTGCTCCCTTCGTCTGCTATGGGGTCGGCTTCTTCGTCCTCTCACCAGAGTGGAAGGCTTAAGAAGATTCTTTCTGGCTTGAGGGCTGATGGCGAGGATGGGAAGCAAGTGGAAGCTTTGACTCAGTTGTGTGAGTTGCTGTCGATTGGAACGGAGGATTCGCTTAGTACGTTCTCTGTGGATTCGTTTGTTCCTGTGCTTGTGGGGTTGCTTAATCACGAGAGTAATCCTGATATAATGCTTCTCGCCGCGAGGGCCATTACTCATCTGGTCGATGTCTTGCCTTCTTCTTGTGCTGCTGTTGTTCATTATGGTGCTGTTAATTGTTTCTGTGCTAGGTTGTTGACTATTGAATATATGGACTTGGCTGAGCAGGTATTACACACTTCTCTTATAATATACAGCTTGTATTATCGTATTTTCTTATATGAAACTTTTAACCATGGGTGTATTAAGCAATTTTGAATTTGGTACCATTTGCATCACATTGATTAATTTGAAATTGTGGTTAGTTTTTGGGGAAGGATTACAAGTAAATATCATACTTTAGAATTTGGTTCTACGCGAACTTATCTGATTCCATTAGATATCCCACATTAATTTTAGATTTTAGGGTTTAGGCTTTAAGGAGAAATTAGTCTCTCAGTATTGCTGACAACCACCTAATCTGACTGCAATTTGGTATCAACGACGACATGAGTGAAATAGTAGGCTACAACAATGATCACTCCAATGCCAGTGGATATTGATTTCAGGTTTTGGAAAAAACTGTTTATCAAGTTATGTTAGATGACAGTAATGCATATTTGGTCTGATCGTAGTGGAAGGGGACAGTAATGCATTATGATTCAAATAACCATATGATTTAGATTGTAGGTTTTACAAAAAATAGTCTCACCCTTGTGGAAGAGAGTCTGAGGAGAAGAAGGTGAAGTCTCTTATGTGTAAAGGATAGGGACTAGGGGCCGCAGGCCACTGGCTCACAATCTACTTCTTCTTCACCTAACACTTACTTTTTTTTTTGCGTGGTTTTATTTAATTCAATTTAGTTTCACCTTGTTGTTAATTGAAGCTCAGAGGCATACCTCTTTGCTTCCTTACTGGATACGCCAATGAACTTGTGTAGCTGTATGTGATGTATATTTGATAAATTGAATGAATATTGGATGAATTACTGAGTGATTATGGTAATTTTGAATTATTTGTGTTAATTTTTGGAATGGCTCAGTCCCTGCAAGCACTAAAGAAGATATCACAAGAGCATCCGACTGCGTGTTTGAGAGCTGGGGCGCTAATGGCAGTGCTTTCTTATCTTGATTTCTTTTCAACCGGTGTTCAGGTCATCTTGTCTACCGTTTTGTGGTATTTGGATGTTATGTGATGTGGATACGTCTAGACCAGTGCTATACCATATGCATAATGTGTGTTTTTTATCCGATTTCAGCGAGTAGCTTTAGCTACTGCTGCAAATATGTGCAAGAAGCTCCCTTCGGATGCTGCTGATTTTGTGATGGAAGCTGTTCCTCACCTAACAAACCTCCTTCAGTACCATGATGCAAAGGTAGGCTGCAACATCACATGATTTTCTGCCATCTTGAGTGTTTGATAACATAAAGCCGTTTTTTTGTTTTTTGTTTTTTACATGTCTTGGGTTTTGTGGAATTTCAGGTTCTGGAGCATGCTTCTGTTTGCCTTACGCGCATTGTTGAGGCATTTGCATCATCTGCTGAGAAACTTGATGAGCTTTGCAATCATGGTCTTGTTACCCAGGCTGCTTCGCTTATTTCAACCAGTAATTCTGGTGGGGGTCAGGCCTCTTTGAGCACGTCTACTTACACTGTAAGCGCGGGAATTCTTCCACAGTATAAGCTGTATTCTTAAATTTGGTTTTAGTGTGATTTGGGTTATTTTTGTAGGGCTTGATCCGACTTCTTGCTACATGTGCAAGTGGGTCTACTGTGGGAGCCAAGACATTGCTGCTACTTGGTATAAGTGGCATTCTCAAAGATATCTTGACTGGATCTGGACTTGTAGGAAATATGTCTGTATCCCCTGCTCTTAGCAGGCCACCGGAGCAGGTAAGCATATTGGTATTCTTGGTCTCTTCAGGATAGTAAAGAAAATTATTAAAGAAAGTCTCTCATGTAGCGTTGAAGATGTGTTGTTTGAAATAAATATAGATTCGAAAGCATTGAAGGATGTTGATGGAGTATCTTTTTCTTTGTTTTGTCTTTGAGTATTTAATAGAGATGTTTCATTTATCATTCTTTGAGTGGTGGGGTTCAACAGTAAATTTTAGTTTTTTCTGATTCTTTTTCAATGTGTTGTTAATTTTAGCTGATGAATGTTTATAGTTTGACTCAGGAGAGTTGATTATTCTTGGTCCCAATTTTGATGAACAGAAGGAAATAGGAGAGTCTTTATAGTTTCGGTAAGTACTTAAAGTTAAGAGGGTGAAGACCTTGTGAGAGAGATTAAGTTGCAAAGAGGGAAACATGATTGAATACGATATACGCAGATACATAATATACACATAGTATTCACCACACCCTGATTGGTTCTAATAACCCCCCTCCTCCAAATGGTTCAAGAGGTGTCTTGCACTTGGCTGATCTTCCTTTTGGAAATTTGTCCTTTTACAGTGAGAATCATCTGTAGCATTTAGATATTATATGGTACAGTTTAGATATGCTTATAGAATCGCAGATTCATAGCTTCATAGGTTTTTGGAGATAGATAAATCTTCCCATCCTGAGGTGGAAAGGCCCCTCTGTCTGCTTATAGTGGGATGTTTCTTTGGTTTGCGATTGTTGGTTGGATCATTTGTTTGAGTTTTGAAATCCAATTTTAGTATCTGACTCTTATTGGATCTTCATGGGGTTTTATTTTGCTATTGTGAGGTTCAGATAGTTTGGCAGCTGTGATTTCATATTGTGATGTTGGTTAAGTAACTCCATATCACATTTTGGCGCGCTATCGAATGCTTTAGCACTTCTTGGACTTTAAATCCTTTTGTTTTGATTTCTGTTAGAGGGTAGGAAGTGTAGCTATGATGTGTTTCTTTTTTATTAGGTGGTCTTAGTAGTGGATGTGTGCATGACACTATTTTTCCTTTTTGTTCCTTGGTAATGGAATATGGTTGAATAGCTGTGTTAGTTAACATAACATATTATGGTTCCTTTTTTTTCCCCTGTGGAAGCTATTGTAATCAGTATGTCTTGGATCTACATTATGATATTTGTACTTTTTGTTCCGACTTAGATATTTGAGATTGTGAACCTTGCAAACGAGCTGCTTCCTCCCCTTCCACAAGGAACAATTTCCCTTCCAGCAAGCTCTAACTTATTTGTAAGAGGGCCCCTTTTTAAGAAGTCACCTATGAGCAGTTCTGGCAAGCAAGATGACACAAATGGTAATGTGCAAGATGTGTCAGCAAGAGAGAAACTTCTGAATGAACAGCCTGAGCTTCTGCAGCAATTTGGAGTGGACCTTCTTCCTGTTTTAATACAGGTTTCAATTGCTTGATCCTCATTTTGCTTTAAGTTCTACATGTTCAATTCAGTAGCATTAATTCTTAATTTATCTCTGCTGAGCAGATTCATGGATCAAGTGTGAATGGTCCTGTCCGTCACAAATGCCTATCTGTGATCGGTAAACTTATGTTTTTCAGCAATGCAGATTTGATATCATCTCTGAATAGCACAACAAATATCTCAAGGTGCCTGTCTTCGGTTCAAAAGGCTTCAGTTTGTAGTTTACCTATTTTCTGCATTGTCATTTGTTTTTTAAATTTTTTTCCTCCCCCCAGTGAAAGATGATATTAAATAAAATAGAACCAACTATTACATAATCGCATTAGATCGTCTATTACAATCTGCAATACGACGGTTGTCGGGGTTCTCACTCTATTTATTCATTTTTCCCCCTCAGTTTCCTTTCTGGTGTTTTGGCTTGGAAGGATCCTCAAGTATTAGTTCCTGCTCTACAAATTGCAGAGATACTGATGGAAAAACTCCCTGAGACATTTTCCAAGATGTTTGTGAGGGAAGGAGTAGTTCATGCTGTAGATTCTCTCATAGCTGCTCCATCAAGCTCTGTTTCAGCTCACGCTGCTACCCCTGAAAAAGATAGTGAGTCAACTTTGGGATCATCTGGACGTGCTAGGCGTTTAAGGAGAAGAAGTGGAAACCAGCAGCAAGATGCCAATTCTGTAGATGAGTTAAAAAATTCAGTTTCAGTTAGTGTTGGTTCACCTCCCACCTCGGTTGAAATTCCAACTGTCAGTTCTAATCTTCGCACAACTGTCAGCGGTTGTGCGAAATCTTTCAAGGATAAGTACTTCCCTTCTAATCCTGGGACTAGTGATGTTGGTATTTCTGATGATCTCTTGCACCTGAAGAATCTATGTGCTAGGTTGAATGCCGGTGTTGAGGAGCAGAAGTCTAAAGTGAAAGGAAAATCAAAGACTGCTGGAGCTTATATAGCAGATTTAGTTACGGGCAAAGAGGAAAACTTGGTTGGGATAGTTTCCGAGATGCTAGGGGAACTAAGTAAAGGGGATGGTGTTTCTACGTTTGAATTTATTGGCAGTGGAGTTGTTGCTGCCTTACTCAACTATTTTTCCTGTGGATATTTTAACAAAGAGAAAATTTCAGAGGTGAATCTTCCTAAGCTTAGACAACAAGCACTCAAAAGATATAAATTATTTATCTCCATTGCCCTTCCTACTAGTGGCACAGGAGGGAACATAGCTCCTATGACTGTTTTAGTCCAAAAGCTTCAAAATGCTCTGTCCTCACTGGAAAGGTTTCCAGTTGTATTAAGTCATTCAGCTAGGTCATCAGGTGGGAGTGCACGGCTGTCATCAGGTTTAAGTGCATTATCTCAACCATTTAAGTTGCGTCTATGTAGAGCTTCAGGAGAGAAGTCCCTTCGTGATTATTCTAATACTGTTGTACTCATCGATCCATTAGCAAGTTTAGCGGCTGTTGAAGACTTCCTTTGGCCCCGAGTGCAACGTGGTGACTCTGGGCAAAAGGCTTCAACTTCTGTTGGAAATTCTGAGTCAGGGCCATCACCTACAGGAGCTGGTGCTTCATCACCAGCTGCCTCAACTCCTGCTACTAGTACTCGCCGCCAGTCAGCCAGATCCAGGTCAGGTGTAAATATAGGAGACATTTCTAGGAAAGATGCATCTCAGGACAAAACTAACAGCTCTTCGAAGGGGAAGGGTAAAGCTATATTAAAACCAGCACCGGAGGAAACAAAAGGTCCTCAAACCAGAAATGCTGCTCGTAGACGAGCTGCTTCAGATAAAGATGCCCAACTGAAATCACCAGCTGAGGAATCTAGTTCCGAGGTGTGTTCTATGTATATTTGTGCTTGGTTCCTGTGTAATTAATGCATAGTTAGACTGAGACTTCATTTCAGCTTAAAAATAGTACCAGCAGCAACTACCTCCGGTCCTCCTTGATCTCTTTATTTCTTAGGCTGGGCTTATGCTATATTCATGTACTCCTATATAATGTTCTAAAGTGAAGCTTCCTTATTGAGCATCTCGTAAATATGTATTTATTGTGCGCTTTTTAGTCTTTACAAAGGTTCATTTTGTATATTAGGAACATTATATAATTCTTCCAATTTCTTAATCACACTCCTTATTGGTTCTTGCAGGATGAAGATTTGGAGATGTCTCCTGTTGACATTGATGACGCATTGGTGATTGAAGATGATGATATCTCTGATGATGAAGATGATGACCACGATGATGTATGTAAATTTGGATTGTTTTTCTTAATTTGAAGTCCACCTAGCATATTTATGAAGATGTTTTCCTCTTTTTCTTTTCTTTGATTGAATACTTAGATGCTTTCTGTTTGAGCATTAAAAAATTGAAGAAACATTGTTCGTTTTTTTAGAACTTGAGCTGTCTTGATGTTACCTAATTTGACCTGCTTATTCATATTTGATGCTACTTTGATCTTTTGTTTAGATGGTGGTTTTGCTATGCTTTGAACCAGTGAAGTGTTTTATGAGGACTTGTGATTGTTGGAGTGAAGTGTGGTTAAGATGCCAGTTCAGTGTTGTGGGGTCTCTATATCAATTCAGCTTTGCTAATCTGCTCCTGCAACTTATTTTGCAGGTATTGAGAGATGATTCTCTTCCAGCTTGCATGGCTGACAAAGTTCATGACGTGAAATTGACCGATTCTGCTGAAGAAAGTGCTGCTGCTCCTGCAACCAGTGATAGTCAGAATAATCCTGCTTCAGGTTCCAGTAGTAGAGCTGCCACTGTAAGGGGCTCAGATTCGACAGATTTTCGGAGTGGGAGTTCATTTGGTTCTAGAGGGGCAATGTCATTTGCTGCTGCTGCCATGGCTGGGCTTGCTTCTAATGGCAGGGGGATTAGAGGAGGAAGAGATCGTCATGGACGTCCTCTTGGTGGTTCCAATGACCCTCCTAAATTAGTTTTCTCTGCTGGTGGCAAGCAACTTAACCCAAATTTGACAATTTATCAGGCTATTCAGCGGCAGCTTGTGACTGATGAAGAAGATGATGAGAGGTATAATGGCAATGATCTTGTCACCAGTGATGGTAGCAGGCTATGGAGTGATATCTATACAATCACCTATCAAAGGGCAGAAAGCCTGGTTGAGAAGTCCCACGGGGCTGTGAATTCTGCCTCTCCATCAAAGTCTACCAAATGTGGATCCGCTTCGAGTTCAAGTGCTGCTGCCTCACACCGATTACCCCTGGACAGCATTTTGCAAGGAGAACTTCCCTGTGATATGGAGAAAAATAATCCAACATACAATATTTTATCACTGTTACGTGTACTGGAAGGTTTGAATCAACTTGCACCCCGTTTGAGGGTTCAAACAGCTTCTGATAAATTCTCAGAAGGAATGATTTTAAATCTAAATGAGTTAAGTGTTACTGGAGCTAAGGTTCTTACTTCAGAATTTGTCAACAGCAAGCTCACCCCCAAATTGGCTCGACAGATACAAGATGCACTTGCACTGTGCAGTGGCAGCCTGCCGTCTTGGTGCTACCAGCTGACAAAAGCATGTCCATTTTTGTTTCCATTTGAAACTCGCCGGCAGTTTTTCTATTCAACTGCTTTTGGATTGTCTAGGGCCTTGTATCGTTTGCAGCAACAACAGGGTGAGGGTCAAGGGTCTAATGAAAGAGAAGTTCGAGTTGGGAGGTTACAGCGCCAGAAGGTTCGTGTATCAAGAAATCGCATTTTAGATTCAGCAGCCAAAGTTATGGAAATGTATTCTAGCCAGAAGGCTGTCCTTGAAGTAGAGTATTTTGGTGAGGTTGGGACAGGATTAGGTCCGACATTGGAGTTTTACACCCTCTTGAGTCATGATTTGCAGAAAGTGGATTTGGGAATGTGGAGGACGAATTGCTCATTTGATAATTCTTCTGTGGAAGATGGTACTAATGACCAGAGCAAAGATGGGAAATTTGAAGACGCTGCAGTATTGAGTTCTGTGGGTAATGCAAATCTTGTTCATTCCCCACTTGGATTGTTTCCTCGACCGTGGCCGCCAAGTTCCGATGCTGTAGAGGGCAGCCATTGTAGCAAAGTCATTGAACATTTCCGATTGCTTGGACGAGTCATGGCCAAAGCTCTTCAAGATGGAAGGCTTTTGGATCTGCCATTATCAACTACTTTTTTCAAGCTTGTGCTTGGACAGGTATTGAAGTGCCTTCTCGTTCAGCTTGTAGGGAATCTTCTCTTGTTCACCCTAGTCCCGCCCGTGTCTCAAGCATGTTGTTTGGAAGCAGCATGTATAACCCTCCCCCCTCCCAAAAAAAAAATTAAAAATAAATAATAACGTTGTGGTAAATTCCTAAACAGTATCTCAGACCTTGAGTTGTCATGCTGTATATTTCAGAAGTGTAGATTCTGTCTCCTCCTATGTCTTTTTTGGACCTATATTTGATTATAGTTGGTTTTTGTTGTTCTTAAGATGTTGTTCTTTCCCCCATTATCAGAGTCCTCTCTTCGCTTATACTAACTTGGATCCTGTATTGTAGGAACTTGATTTGCATGATATCCTCTCATTTGATCCTGAGGTTGGCAAAACTTTACGAGAATTACAAGCCTTAGTTTGCAGAAAGCAATATTTAGAATCAATAGGTGGTGATCATCCGGATGTAATAGCAGAGCTGTGCTTTCGTGGAACTCCAGTTGAGGATCTATGTTTGGATTTTACACTTCCTGGATATCCAGATTACGTCTTGAGACCAGGGGATGAAAATGTGAAGTTCTATGAAACTCTTTTTCATGCTAGGTTTTGTTCACTCTGGTTAATTGTGCCTGGACCATTATAAGTTTTTCTGCGGGCTAATTGTAGGTGGACATCAATAATTTGGAGGAATACATATCATTGGTGGTGGATGCCACAGTTAAGACGGGAATTACAAGACAAATGGAAGCTTTTAGGGCAGGATTTAACCAGGTTAGGATCTGTCTTCCTTTCTCTTTGATTTACAAATTAGTGGTGATTTTTAAATTGTACTTACCCCTCGTTTTATTACATTTGGTGTGTTCTGATCGATTGTTTGTAACTCTTAAATGTTCTTATGCCACACACACACACACACACACACACACACACACACACACACACACACACACATAGGGTTGGGTTCTAGTGAGAATCCTCTTATGGTGAGAACCGTGAGAACCACTAAAAGTATATGTGTATATATATATATATATATATATATATATATATATATATATATATATATATAGTTTGTTTCAGTCATTTTCAATGCTTTCTTAGATACAGAGTATTAAGGAAGGCGACCATTTCAGGAAAAGTAGTGGTGTTTTCTCTGATGTGTGTAACATGGCTGCTATGTTGTCTCACCATAGCAGTTTGATGACTTTTTAGTCAATCTTTAACTTCTCTCTTTGTTCTCAAATAAATGCTGAATTTCATGATAAGCGAGCCCATTAGGTCCTACGTCTCACTATTCAGTGGACAGTCGTCCCTCAATCTCTCCAATCATCTTTTACAGTCGCTCCGGTGAGATGGCACCCAACTCCTTGACAAGGCAGGCATTTTTCACGGACTAGTAACACTTTCCCTTTTTGGATGTTTCAAACTAAATGCAACAAACCTTATCTCATATGTGGTTTCTATCATTCTTTCTCCTCATCACACGGGCCCTTCTTATATTACTCTATCTCTTTCGTCATGACATGGGTCTCCCTTAAGATGTCAAGGCTGCATTTAATTGAGAACACAGAGTAGAAATTTCCTTTCAAGTTGGCTTTAGATGTCTCAACCAGTTGATGGCTCTGACAGTTTGTTTTACTTTAGTGTGGAGTACTCTGTACTCTATATACTAGCCTATGCTGCTGTACCTTACTTTCTCACATTGCATTTTACATGGGTGATAATGCTTGTTATGTTTCAATGCTCAGAAGGGGTTGGTGCACGTTGGTTGCTACTTAGTACTTCCTCTGTTCTATTATAATTGCAACATATCACCCCTTGGCACATTGTTTAAGAAAAGCCATGTGAAGAGGAGAGAAGTAGAGATGGGAAAAAAGTGGGACCCATGTGATAGGATAGACATAGAGAGAAGGTATTACCATTAATTTGAAACATCTAAATAAGGGAATTGTTGCAATTAAAAAAGAACGGAGGAAGTATGTTTCAGCTATGTTCCTGAAGTACTTGTGAGTTAATGTTGACCTAGTGATCTTTGTCTGTAGGGCTGGTTTGTTGTTATTATGGTTTGTTGAGTTGTCACTTAGACCATCTCATGCATTTAGGATACTGTTTCTGTTGTTTCTTTTGTATTAACTAATCATCACATTTTGTGATCAGGTCTTCGATGTCACCTCCTTACAGATATTTTCTCCAGATGAGCTTGATTGCTTGCTTTGTGGTCGTAGAGAGCTGTGGAAGGTAAACTGCTTTCTGATTTTGTTTACTTGGGTAGTTGTGCTGAATGATTATCTTTACAATGTTTGGCTGATATTGTCATCTTGTGCAGCCTGAGATGCTTGTTGATCATATTAAATTTGACCATGGATACACAGCCAAAAGCCCTGCAATCGTTAATGTACTTTTCCTTCCTTGAATGAACTCCTACAAGCCTAAGTGTACTCTTACTTTCCATGGAATGCTGAATCATTTACTTATTTCAGTTGCTTGAGATTATGGGCGAATTTACACCAGATCAGCAACGTGCTTTTTGTCAATTTGTCACCGGTGCTCCACGTCTTCCACCAGGTGGTTTGGCTGTGCTGAACCCCAAGTTGACTATTGTGAGGAAGGTAATGTATAATCTTTGAAGTCTAATATACTTCGATTTCTGTACTTGGTTGTCTATCAATTTACCCAAGCAGCTTTTCTCTAAATTTGTTGCGTGTCTTGTCACAGCATTCTTCCACTGCGACCCCAGCTTCAAATGGAACAGGGCCTTCAGAAACTGCAGATGATGATTTGCCAAGTGTCATGACCTGCGCTAATTACCTCAAGCTTCCTCCTTACTCAACAAAGGTATTGTGTACTTGTCTCCCAAGTCCCAACTGCTGCCTTTTGAGATCCTTATACTTCCTTTCATGATTGCTAACTCACAACTTTGACCATCAACATCTTCAATTACTAGTAAAAATTATAAAATTGTTGATATCTTCAAAATGTACATGAAGACAATTCATTACCATTTTACAAAATTAACACATGATTAGATAAAGATGTGGTCATAATGGGGTATGCGAAGAATGCAAATGTCAAGATGTTTGCACTTTGTAAGAACGGGTATCAGATATATTATCAGCTTTAATTCCAAGAGATTTAACACCAGATTTGTTGTATTTGCCGAGCAGGAGGTTATGTACAAGAAGTTGCTCTATGCTATCAATGAAGGACAAGGATCGTTTGATTTGTCATGAGTCGTGGGGGGCCCTTCAGAACGAGGTTTGTATGGCTACGGACATTCTTGCTTGGGCCGAATATGTTCTTTGAAGTAGATCATGTATTGTGCTGAAATAATGCCTTTGCGAAAGTGGTGGCATATAGGAAGTTTTTTCTCTTTTTTTGAGACTTTTGGAGACGGCCTGGTTGAATTTTGGGGTTCGTTTAGGTATTTGAAACATGTTTATGATCTGCGGTACATTTTGTATATAATTCCTCCTCTAACCTCACACATATAGATTCAGGTGGTCTTCTGAGTTTCTTGCTGTTTTCCATCGTTTAAGCATTCATCTTTTTAGTAGTATTAAGTGTATCTACTCAATTTCAGTTGCTAAGGAAATTGTTTTAGGTGAATTTTATTTGGAGCGGCGGCTTTGGATGGAATGAATGGGGGTTAAGTTCTTTTGTTGTCGCTTTTCAGGCATGTATATATTAGTTTTAATGCTTTGATATTTTCCTACATTTTCCGGAACAATTAATGTACTCCAGATAATGAGTAGGAAATAATCTGCTCTTAAATTATCTCTTATAATTATTTATATGATCTTTTATGGTATGATAGGATGTGTCGCTGCGTATGGTTTTAATTATCAATATTTCTTTAATGTTAGATCAACAAAATGTGACCTGGTCGCAAGACATTTTTTTTGGCAGTTAAAAAAACAAGTTATAATGGATAACATAATATTTTCCTAGCATTAAGGGGCTATTACATGGGCTTTTTCTACATTTTGTCTAGAGACCAGTTATATTTTAGCAAATTCCATGTCTTCAACTTCCAAGCTAAGGTCTTTGATTATGGGAAGCGTTTCTCTCTCTGCGTTGTTGATGTTGATGAGACCCCCTGAACAAGAGTGGAGTCTGTTAGAACTTAGAACTTTCAAGCTTTTTATACCTTTTTGTCGCGTTTTCTGGACACCGTATAATGCTGCCTATGCTTCACCCTGAGCTGAGGAGGAAGCATAAATAATCTCCTGATCTTGTGCTGTGGTGGTGTGACTCTGAAGTAAGACCCAGCTATACACCGCTTTTGAGATATTTTCTTGATTGATCTATGTTCTTTTCCAAGCTCCATCAACTATTATGGTTAAATTGGGTTGATCAATGGGTCTTCCCATTGCCGTTTAATAGTAATGCATGGGAGAGGGTTCCCCATATTGCATTGATTTGTAATTTGGGTCTTCTTTTTGTTTGATCTTTCCCATCTATACAGCAGATTGGCCGCATTCTAATATATCAACTGGACTCGATTTCCTATTCAGATTGAAAACCTTTTTGCTTCTAAATAACCAAATGTTCCATGGTATTGAGATGAACTCTACTACTCTTTTGTCTTACTCGTCAGCTTCCATTAGCATTCATGGGTAGAGGATTTCCAGAACTTCGTTGTTACCTCACATTCTCTAGATAGATGGTTCGTCATCTTGCTGTTGATTGCACATCACGCAAGCGCCGTCCGCTTTGAATTTTCTCTTCTCAAATTGTTTTTGGTAACCAGTACTAAGTTGTAAAATTTCCAGAAAACGTATTTCCATTTAGGCCAGATATTTCTCTTTCAAAACTTTTTCCAAAAGGAATCATGGTGTGAGCTATCTTCGATTATGGGGAAACCAATACCCTGATTTAATCGAAGCTTCTTCCATGGTTGAGGCAATAAATTCTCATGTTTCATTTGTGGTAAGCTATGAAGCACGGGTACTTCTTCTAGGTAGCGTACTCGTACCCGTACCCGTAAGTAATATAATTGGTTACTTATTGACATTACAAAGATAAGAAATAGAAGTCGTTCGACATTGGAAGAATATGAAGTTGTTTGGTTGGCATAAAGATAAGAACTTGTACTTCCTAATAAGTTATACTTTATATGGAGGAAGTAACTTACCTAAGTTATCATGCCTCGTAAGTAAGTGGAACGTGTGAAATTTTTGTTCTTATGATTATTAATCAAAAAACATTTTCTAGAAAGTGCAAAATATAATCTAATATGGAAACAACTTTCTAGGAAATCCCATCCTATGTTTAACCGAATGACCATTGAGACTGAAGGTAGAAGACTAGAAGGGATCTATTTCAAGAATAGGGGGTAGGTATTAGAATTCAGCCTTAAGATGATAAATAGAATGACCAAATTGGCAATAATGTAAGTAAACAGAAAAAAGAAATATTCCCAACACAAATCAAATAAGGGATTGGCAAATGACAACAGTTCTTTGTATTATCATCAATCTTCAATCCCTATCCAACGTTTAAAACTTTCATTCCTATAGATCAATTAGCTTTTGGGACCAACTAGACATAGAATGGGTTAGGGCTGCTTAATGGTCGAGTTGAGCCCAAACTGTAGTCTGCTCGGCTTGTGTTTGCTTAAATTTATTCGAGCTCGAGCCGAGCTCGAAGCTGAACGAGCCGAACTTTGCCAAATGTTAAACGAGCCGAGCTCGAACTGTTCACGAACAGGCTTGACTCTTTATCACCCCTAGTTTTTACAAGTTTTCTTTGTTTTTCCTTTTTTAATATTTGAGATTTATAGGTTTTCTTTTAGACAATGGAACTATTAACTTATTATTGTGTGATATCTAGGTTAATATATTTATGTATATATATAAATATACTATTTTTCTATATAAAAGTATAATCGATCTAGTTCACGAGCTTTCGAGCCGAGCTTTGCGTAGCTCAGCTCGACTCGTTAAAGTCACGAGTCGAGTCCGAATTCGAGCCAAGCCACCACGAGCCAAGCTTTGACCAAGCCGATACCGAACTGTTCACGAACAGGCCAGACTCATTATCATCCTTAGAACGGGTTTATTTTAAGAATAGGGGTAGTAGGTATTACAGTTGAGAATCAATATAATAGATGAAATGACCAAGTAGCCAGCTTTAAAAATATAAGAAAAAAGTAATCCAATACAAATCAAATGAGGGATTGACAAATGATAATAATTTTTTAAATTTACTATTATCAATCCTCAATACCTATTCATCATTTAATCTACAAACTTTCTTTCCTATGTATCAAACTATCAATTACTTGTGTGTTTGGGGGGGGAAGAGGCTACAAAAGCATTTATTAATATTATATAAATAACAGTAAAAACTGAACATAAGACCCATATATAGTCTAAATTTTCAATTAATTGATTTTGATTCTTTTCACAGCTCCAGCCATGGAGTGAGTGACCACTCTTGTTAAACTACACAATTTTATATACCCCATCAAAATAAATCCTGTTTTAGCTATTTAATTGCCTTGGTTCCCCATCATTGTTTTCCTTCAAAAAATGAAAAAAGTAAAATAATAAGTTCTTCTAGTCCTTGCGGTTGCATCTCACTTGCACAGCCAAGGTTTTTGATGATACTCCTGCACACTTCTTGTTGTCTTTATCCAAGAGTTTCCTGTCAACTGGAATTGTGCATCTTTCTTTTCCCAAACAATGCTGCTCAAAATAAGAGAAGAGTTAGGATTTATTACCATTGCATGCATTGTTATATTCACATCGCCCGTCACAAAATTAGTTTGAACACTGGTCGGATTATTTAAAAGATAAACGGTTGAGAAACCTATCGCTATGTTAGTAAAATAAGCGATGCGATGGGAGATTATGAGATACTAGTATTTACTAAATATATATAATGGAAAAATAGATGTGACATGTAACAAGTCCTAGAGAATTGTCAGAGTACAGTACCAAAATATAGAAGGGAGTATTCAATACAGAAAAATCATATTTGTCTTATCTATACGTGAAATAAGAGAGAGGTGGACTCTGTGATGTTACGAAAATTACCCCCAAACTCGTGTTTTCAACATTTAGATATTAAATTTTAGACTATCATAAATTTGGTTACTTGTTTCAAACTATCACAGTATGATACTCCATATCATATGAAAAAATAGTCTTCAAAGTATTTTGCACAGATGCAAATATCATAAAATTTGGTTACCTGTTCAACAATGTTTTGGGTGAGAGGAGAGGAGCAGTTTCTAAGGAGGAAGTAACCACAAACACCGTCAGGATTACCAAAGCTAGCAAACTCAACTCGACTAATGACCTTATTTTTAGGGCACTCGAGCGATGCCTTGGGTCTTAAGTCATCAATTGCAGCTAGGAATTCCCCTTCATCCCTCTTCCATGACATCACGCTAGGAGGCATGTCTTCTCCTATGTAGCTGCATATGGTGTCGCGGTTTACTGTTTCAATCTGAACAGTGTCTATATTCCCACCTGACTCATCGAAGATCACCAACAAGTTGTCCTTGGCCTTGAGGAATGCTCTTGGAAGGTGGTACCTTTTTCAAAATATATTCGAGTACAGTAAGTTTATTTGAGAACGGAGGAAATATTTTTGTTTATTCGTAGTTGCAACTAGTGATCGTTTCTACTTACTCTTTCTGAGAAGGCTCCTTCTTTACACTAAGGAAGCTAGACCAGTATCGTCCTATGCTTTTTCCGTTCACCCAAACCATTCCTTTCGTCATGTTTTCCATCCTTATAGCTAGGGGTTCATCTCCCTCTGGTGCATCAAAGTACGCCTGAAACGCAGATGCCAATTAGCTTAAGTGGTAATAGTGTACTTAAGTGAAACTTACTAAACCAAAATGCAATTAGTCACACTCTAATTTCCAACACTTGGGGAGTAATTGAAGTATTACCTTATACCAAGTGAGAAGTTCCCCTTCTCCTTTTGCCGGAGTCCATTTCGCTTTCTTTGCTCCTTCCTCAGTGAAGTATTGGAGTTTCTCTCCTTGCATGCCAATCTGCATTCAATGAATACAGTTATCAGGCCCTTAATTTTTCATTTATCAATTTACTTCTAGGTTTTATGCATCATTTGTTCTGATGTATCCACTAAGATTATACTTCATCTGTTGAATATCAGTTGCAATACTTGACCTTCACCGTCTCTAATGTAGTACTTTGACCATTTATATAAATTAATTAGAGTATTGCAACTAATATGGAACGGAGGAGATAATAAAGACCATCAGATGATGTTTGTACCTTGTGATGCCACCCATTGAATGAGAGATCAAGATTTCCAGTACCCAAACCTAAGAGTCCCAGATTTTTGAGCCCTGTCCATCTTTTCTCCATATTGCTTCCGCTATCCTTTATATCAATGAAGTAAATTGTTTCTCATTAGTATCCTCTTCATTCTGCTAACATTAGTTTGATATACTAGTGTTTTGCTATGTAGTAGTGCAAATAGATAACTAACATGATTACGCTATATACTAATTCTTACTTGATCTTTACCAAATTGTAATGATTTTGACATAATAAACTTACCAATCAAAACTGATTTTTATTGATCGAAATAAAATCTAATATCAAAGTTTTGTTCATACCGGCATTCCAACCACAGTGCTCAAGATTGTTATGTTGTTGACACCTTCCTTCAATCTTACGGGTGCCTGGAAAGTGAAACCTGGATCTCTGTGGATTCCATGTTTGGTTCCTTAAAATAGGAAGATGCTAGACATTGTCACCAAAGAGTGTTCTTTTTCTTAATCAAGGAAGAAACATCATCTGTAAGAAAGTTTAAGAAATCATACCTACAAATTCTCCATTAACAAAGGCATGCACCGCGTGCCCCAGATGCTTTTCCCATAAGACTGGTTGTAGTGATTTTCTCAAAGGCAAGTCGACATTGTCCAATTCTATCCTGGAAATACAAAAATTTGTTAATCAACTGGTCTCCTATCAAACGATCTGACTAAACATATATTTGATCAGTCTCCTTAACTTTATACGTATTTTGAGACCAACAATCAAGCAATAAATCACCTGATCTGACTGTTAAACTATCTAATACAAGAATTCGCCACAACTAAATATAGTAGGATGTTTGATCTATAACGTTACCTAGTTGTGTACCATAGATAGTCACTTTTGTCCTCACCAATATGAAACTGCTCCTGTGGTTCCCTTGCGAAGCGATCAAACTTAGTTGGTATATGCTCATGAGTCTTCTCCCATTTCAGACCCTTGTGAGCCTTTTCGGACCTAACATATTCTCTTGCACTATGTTGACTTACAATCTGTTTATCAAGTTGATTGAAAAGCCAAGAGTTTGCATTAGTGTTATCATTAAAGTATACATGATTGATTATATTTAGTTTAATACTATATGTTAAAAAGGTTTAATAAAAAATTTACATAATCTGTATTGAAGACGACAGTCCTGCAATCTGGCAAGATGCTGATGGATTTGGGTGGGAGAGTATGCTCTATTCCTCTGAATTTCACAGTTCCTGATGAATGAGTTTTGTTGTTCCATAGAAAAGCTGCACAAAGCTTTCCTTTCGTGTAGTAACGTGCCTGATGTTTGCATATTTCAAGAGCAATTAAGCTAGTTACTTAATTAGCCAATAACTATGGTATACAGTACATAGCTTACTTCAATTATCCTAATGGTCTGTTGATAGGTGCATGCTGTAGTAAAACTAGCTAGTAATAAATGATAATGAAAGCCTAAGGATAAAAAACACATTTGACAATGGGGTTGCAAAGTTGCAATACCTTAGATTTATTAAAATGAGAATTTTCTTAGTTATAATAAGAGCATTACACAAATACATTACCAAGAATGTCATTTATTACCTCCAAATCTGGACCGAATTTTTCGACAGCATATCTGCCTGCAAGAATAGCCTTCTTGCTTAGAGCTAAAGCACGGTGCAGATCTCTCAAATGTCCCCATTTAGGTTCCCTTTTCAAACCTGATCAAGCATAATGATTCATGATCAATTTTCATCTTTGATTTTGTGTGTGCATATTATGGTTTAATAGGAGTATAATTAAGCTCCAGGAGAGGAATCATAAGGGTTTTACCATATTCATCAAGTGGAGCTTCGTCATAGTAGCGAGTGGTACTGAAGGCTGCAGCGGTTCTTTCATAGTTTGTACCACCATAATACTGCGTCAACCCACAATTTGTATAAGATGGTATAAAGTAAAAAAGAATGCTCAAATTTTCTAATATTGTACTCCCTTTATCTCAAAATTATCTTTGTTCCAGAGAATATAGAAATCATTTTACGAAAAATACTAGGGTGTGTGGGCTAAAATGGTTCGCGAAAAGCTCAACTAGTTAGGATGATACATATGAAACGAAGAGAGTACTATATTTGCCTTTTTTGCTCATTATTTAGTTAATTGGATACCATGTAATAGTTGGTATGGCTTCCATTCTTTGAGAACCAACGTGCCACACCAAAGGCGGTATCCTCAGCTGCCCTTTGAGAAGGTACATCTCCGAAAACTCTAAACCTGAGTAATTACATAAACAAAGTGTGAAAATTTTGTTCATTTATGTCATTATTTTATATTCAGCTCTGCATTGTGTTTGTTCTGTACACAAATTCTTGTGCTTAAAGATTCAAATCTTTAATTGTATTTGGAAATTGGAAGAATATATTATTACTAATGGCAGAACCAGAGTAATATATCAGTAGGTGCAAATTATTTTTTTGTTTATTTTAGTGGGTGCAAATGGCATGATTTTAGATTTATAGTCTTAGATATCTTTTTCTTAAAAATCACTAAAAAAATTAAACTTCAAATGACCCATACCTTAAAGGCTGCTCCGCCCCTATGTCGGGTCTTGGTCATTTGAAGTATATTTTCGAAGTATAAGATTTTAAAGTTTTCTTTTACTAATATATACGTACATGATATTTATAGTTAAAGATGTGCATTGAAAACTATGAAAAACAAGGATAGAAAAAAAAAATATACAGAAGAATTTCTTAATTAGTTTTATTAGTAGTAAGAACAACTTACTGTGCAGTCCAATTTTCGGTCCATAGAGAAGGCTTGTTAGGTGCATTTGGACCTGTAAAGGTATCTCCACAATGTCTACCATTGCAAGCATTGATCTGTACCAAAAAGGGAAGAAATGAGAACTATCTAATTCTTAGCTTATCATGAGCTTATTCGCCCTAAACTTAACTTGTACTTCTATCTACTTATTTTTTTTTCGAAATAAGTAAGTTAACATGAGATAGGGAGGATAAAGCCTAAGTTGGTGATTACTCTTTAGTTATATTTTCTCATTCCATGTAATGGGATCTTTCCCAAAAGGGTGTACAAGAACATATCGAAAGAAAAAAAAGTTACCACTTCGCCAGGGGCGTCCTTTTGCTTGCACATGAGCCATGGCACACCAGTTTTCTGTCCAACAGCCATGTCTGCTGCCCAGCGGATGTATCTCTCCGCGGCACCGAATCTATATGCCTCTCTAATAGTATCATACTCATTCTCCACCTAATCAAGGAAGGAGAACTGTTAGGAATGCTAATACTTCAACTAATTATATTCATATATGATCAGGAAATTGTTGTCTAGCTAATTATATTATAGATGTTTGTTCACCTGAGATAGGATAATAGGACCTCCTTGTGAGGCAAAGAGCTCGTTTTCCTTCATCAAGCTAATGATCTTGGTCACCCATCTTTCCATATTTGCCTAGATATGATAATTGTAAGCACCCCAAATTCGATATCAAATTTTTTTGTAGTAATGTATAGTAATTGAGATCATCATATTTACCTTAAACGCCGAATTATCCGTTCGGTATGCAATGTTAAGCTCCTTTCTTAGCCAAAATGGGTATCCTCTGCAACATGGCTATAATCATTAATTATTTCAATTTTGCTAATTTTTGTTAATAAAATTCAAGGATTTTCAAGGACTTTTCAGGGTGGAGAGTTGATAATAGACCATACATGTTGAAAACATTAGTAGTTAAGAACAACAAAAGTACTACTAGAACTCTTCCTATTTTTTTGTACAATATCACAAATGATCTGGTGTTGATGTAGAATGTAGACTTTTCGTGCATGTTATGGTATAATATCAAAGAATGACTTATGGTAGAATATATATAGAAATATAAGGTGTTGCATTGTCATTACCCATTGGTCCATTCAGCTTGCACGAATGGTCCGACCCTAAGGGTCACCCACATGCCTTTCTCACCAATAAGTTTGATGAATCTAACAATATCATTCTGGCCAGTGAAATTATACTGCAAGAGGAGTTTGAAACATTGCTTATTAATTGATTTGATATATGTTGTTCAAATGAATTCATATCTAAAACCAAATTGTGTTTACCTGCCCCTTAACAGGTTCATGCACGTTCCAAAACACGTAAGTTTGGATCACATTAAGGCCTCCCTCTTTGCACTTGTCCAGGACATTCTCCCATTCCTACTTCACCAAGAACTCGATCATGCATCTTTTCCATGAATTAACATACGAATTTAACAACATATAATCATGTCCTAGTACGACAATTTCTAACATGATCACCCTCACCCGTACATCTTATTGAAGTCCCATTTTTCAAATACAACTGTCCAATAACGACAAAAGAAATTTCCATGTTTAGTAATGCATAAATGCACAAAAAAGGGTGTGGTTGATGAGTTTTCTTTTGTACCTCAACGGGAACACGAGGGTAATGGACTGAACCGGAGTAGAGGAACTCTCTATTGCCGTTAATCACCAAGGACCGCGAATCGTAGGAAACATCACTGAATTTCTTCACTTCCTTACCTTGCACGGGGATGAAGAACACAAGGGCTAATATAAGCATATATTTATGACATTCCTCCATATTTGTCCCTTTTTTTCCTTGGAAAAAAAGGGGGTGGGGGATGGAATTTGGGGATAATTGTGAGTGGTCACTCTTCCTTCCACAGGAAGAGGATACCCACGGGTTTGAGCAAAAAAGAAATTTTGTTTTACTACAACCCAAGGGATGTATATATATATACACATTATACACACACGCACAAACCAATGATTGCTGTGAAAATGGGAATAGCCTTAGAAAAATTACACCAAAAAAAGCAAAGAAATGGATGGTTAATTCCTAACATAGGACATTTGATTGATTATTACCTGGTTTAGCTCTATTGAGTCCTCTTTATTCTCTCAAAAGTGTTTGGTTAGCTGTTTAAGAGGGAAAAGTGTAAGTTTTATGCTTATATACATGTGGCAATTTCTTTTTTTTTTTTTTTTTTTGACAACGGGAAAAACTTGCATTAATTAAAATCGAAAGTACAGCCTAATGCTAATACAACCAAACAGAACCCAAAGCAAAATGAAACTAGAGGAGTTTCATTTGCTCTTACAGACTCTATGAAATAAAAACAAACTATTACATATTCAGACCAACTTAGACTAATATCGAGCGATGGTAGGAGGGTCTGTGATAAAGGTCTTGATGAAGCAGACCGGATATGAGAGGAAACCTGTTGAAAGACGACACCAAAACGATCTTCAAAAGTAGATTGCCGCAACTCAGCTAGTAGCTCCCAAAGTCTACTAGCCACAAAATCCCAAGGTCCTTGAACACCTTCCTGGAATTCTACTGATGAAAGTAACCAAGAAGTCACCTCCTTTGGTGACTTCGACCCTTGTGCAAGGGTAACCGTGAGTTTAGTCTCGCAAGACCGAAACTCAAAATGCGTGGAGGACATAACTTGCTCCAAATTAAATTGGAGGGCCTCCCACAAGATGCATTTTTTAGGTGTGATGACTCCAAAGGTCATCACTTGAACTTTGGGCGAATTATATTGAAGAAATTCACCCAATCGACGGATCCGAAGATCCGACCATGCAATCTCAAACCTAGAAGATCTAACCACAACAAGAATAAAACAAACACCACCTCTCATCCTACCCAATACTTCAACCCCTACATATGTATACCTATAGCTGAATAAACGTAAATTAAAATGGAAAGAAAGAACATAAATAAGATACACGAAACAACAAAACATCCAATACATAATACATACCAAAACCAAGACCACATAAACTTCATAAACCGCATGAAATCTTCACTTAGGCCAACGATGGAGTCCTTAGAGAACCGGGCGAACCGACAACTAACACTAGTGGGGAACGGGGAAGGGGACACTAACACTAGGGGGAACGGGGAAGGGGACACTAACACTAAAGCTCAAAACAGAGCGGGGAATGGGGAGTGGGAAACCTAGAACCGACCACTTTGAAATCGAACGGGGGATCGGGAAGGGAAAAACTAATCCTAACTTCAAGCACTGATAACTAGGGGTACGGGGACGGGGAGTTAACCCTAAAAGTATGACAACGCAGGGAGGACTCACGGCACGCAGTGAAGCTAAAGGACAACTTGGTGGGCGACTCAACACGGGGAAGGGGAGATCTACTCGACTACAGGGACGGGGGAGGGGAAAACGATGACGACAAAGCGGGGAGGGAAGGGGAACCGCGGCGTGAAACCAGGGGAGGGGACGGGAAGGATGGACGACGGTGGAGGGTGAGGACTAACGCGAACGGAGGACGACGGGGGGGTGGAAACCAGCGAAAGGAAAAGACAACAACCTAAACAACCTAAAAACTGAAAAACTAACCGTCGAAGAGGGTGGGAGCAGGCTCGCCGGCGGCTAGGTGAGTGGCGCGCGCAGCCAGCCGCCAGCGAGCCGGCTCGAGGCAGCGCAGAGAGGTAGGGTTTTTGTAGGTTTTGGTGTATTCTAGAGAGAAGGTTTTTATATTGTGGCAATTTCTTTTAGAAACGTTTTAAAACTCATATTCTTTCATCTATAATGGTATGTGCCATTTGGCGGTCAATCAATTTATATAAAGCTCCAATTTTGAGATATTTGCACTTTCTAATGTAAGTAAATCTCTTGAAAACCCCCCTTCCCCTCCCCCCAAGACGTAGGTTTTTTAGATATTCAATATTCCTATGATGTATATTCTTATATGATGTTGCTATAAGATAACGTCTCTATATATATATATATATATATATGAAGTTAATTCTTTGGTCTAAAATAGAGGTGCTTATCAAACGAGTCGGTCATGAGTTGATGTGTGCTAGACTCGACTCATTAAGGTATCGAGTTAAGCTATTTTTATCGAATTTGAAATACTCTAGCTCGACTCGACTCGTGAAGGTTCCGAGTCAAGTTCAAGTTGTTCACGAGCAGATATACTTGATTAGTTCCCCTATAATATCAAAAATAAAGTTTCCTTTTAATTTTTATTAATCTATTACCTTATATATTTGATGTAAATTCTTAATTTTGATAGTTTTCAAAGTAACTCACAAATTAAATAATCAATATAATATTTTATCCTAAGAAAAAGTTGACATTAAGAGAATAGGCAACAAAAAAAATGGCGTCTAGAGAGAAACTCTTCCCTCTCTCTAGCTTTTTGAATTTTTACTGTTCCATTGATTTTTTCGACTTTGTTCCTCAGCTTTGCTGAATCCATGGGGAAAGGGGCAAAGAAGGGAAACGGTGGACAAAAAGCGAAGGTTCCTGTTTAGATTATTAAGAAACCACAAACGATTGATACGAAGAAACATAAGAATGTGAATGAAATTTCTGAGGTTGCTGCTATGAGCTGGACTTTAGAGGAGGAGAATGATGAGGAAGCCAATGATTCTGTGGATTATGATGCTTCTAGGATGGATAAGGCGAGTTTTGAAGCTGTGAGGGATCAAATGAATAGTTGGATTGCAACCATTCGAACTCCATTGAGATCTGCTGTAAATCAGGTGAATCCTTCCCCTCATTCTATGCAACAACTTGCTAGTAATCCTGGTACTACTAGTCATGCTAATTGGAGACAATCATTGTTTAATCATATTAGAGAGGAGGGTTTGGATTTAACACAGAATCCAGTGACTATTAATCAAAGTAATACCGAAATAAATGAAAACACCGTTCATATTACTTTGGATGATGTTCAACCAGAGATTGACTACTGGAAATCTGTTGTTGTCTGCTATATTTTGGGGGTTAAACCTCCATTTCGTATAGTAGATGGCGTTATTAGAAGGGTTTGGAGGAAATTTGGGGTTGAAAAGGTTGTTATGAGAGATAATGGGGTGTTTATGGTTAGGTTTAGATCTGTTGATGAGAAGGAGAAAGTGTTGGAAGCAGGTTCAATTTCATATGATGGGAAACCAGTCATAATGAAAGAATGGACGCCTGATCTAGATTTGTTTGCTGAAGATGTGTTTGTTGTGCCTACTTGGATTAGGTTTGTGGGTTTACCACTGAAATATTAGGGGCAGAGTTCTTTGAATAAGCTTGCTGGATTGATAGGTATGCCTATAAGATCTGATAGAGCAACAACTCAGAAGGAGATGTTGGCTTATGCTCGTGTGTTAGTGGAGTTGTCTCTTAATCATGCATTTCCTAATGAGATTAGTTTTGTGAATGAGAAAGGAGTTTTGACTCATCAACAAGTTTATTATGAGTGCAAACCAATTAATGCTCAGATTGTGGAGGAATTGGGCATAATGTAGAGGAATGTAGGAAGAAGAGGTTTGAGATTGCTAAGAACAAGATACAGCCCAAGCAGAGGTGGGTACCAAAGGTTGCTCAACCTCCTCAGGTTGTGATTCCTGCTGTAACTAGAAGCATACTGGAAACTATCAATGAGCACCCAAAGGAAGCTGATGCCACAGAGGAGCAAACTAATGCTAAAATAGCCGCTTCAGGTGGAAAGGAATTGGCTAAGTCAGTTCAAGCTGAAGCAAGCAAAAATTCAGATAAAGATCATTCTGTGGAGGATGAACATAGCACAATAGGTGGAGTAGTGGAGGCAGTGCAGGGAGTGAAGGTAATCAACCTCCTAAATGGATAGTTTTGGCTTTTGGAATGTAAGGGGGCTGAACAGTCCAAGCAAACATGGTGATATTAAATGGTTTTTGAGTCATCAAGTGTGTGGGTTGTTTGGATTCCTTGAAACTAGGGTGAGACTTGGAAAGTTTGCAAAGGTCTATCATAGGCTTTGTAGTTCATGAAGTGTTGTTACAAATTATCAGCATCATTTAGGAGGAAGGATTTGGATGGTGTGGATCCCAAGTAAATTTACTGTTGATGTTATTGAGTGCAATGCTCAACACATTCATAGTAAAGTTACTCACAACAGTTCAGGGAAGGTTTTTTGGCTTACTATGGTATATGGGTTTAATAAGGCTGATGATAGACTGGAATTGTGGAAGGCTCTGGTCATAATTAGTGGTACTTGTACTGGAGCTTGGTTAATTTGTGGTGATTTCAACAATGTTCTGAATCTCACTGAAAGAATTGGTTCACAGGTGACCTTTGATGAAGTTGAGAAGTTCAAACAATATGTTAGAAGATGTTGTATTCAAGAGCATGTTGCTCAAGGCCCTTATTATACATGGTTAAATAAACAAGATGGTGATGATAGAGTTTTTTCTAAGACTGATAGAGTCCTAGTAAATGATGAGTGGCGGGTGATGTTTGATCATTCAAATGTTACTTTTTTTGCTGAAGGGGTGTCAGACCATTGCCCTTGCATAGTTAAAATGGATTCACAAAATGTTACTAAGCCTAAACCTTTTAGGTTTTTTAATTTGTGGACCCAGTCTGAAAAATTTATGGAGATAGTGCAGGATGGCTGGTAGATGAATGTTCAAGTTGTCCTATGTTTTAAGTTGTTACAAAGCTAAAGAAAATGAAGCAAGCTTTGAAAATGTTGAATAGGGAGCAGTTCTCGGATATAGAGCAGCAAGCTGAGGTTGCAAAGAAGACTATATTAGAGGCTCAAGAGAAAATTCATGAGGATATAAGTAATGTGATGTTGTTGTAGCAGGAGAAAGAAGCTAGGGAGCAGTATGATAGATTGAATAAAGCTAGAAATAGTTACCTTCAGCAGAAAGTGAAAGGTGACTGGATTAAAGGGGGGGATGCCAACACAACATATTTTCATGCTTGTTTAAAGAAGAGAAGAGCTCACAATCATATTTACAAATTGCAAGATATGAATGGTGTGTGGGTTGAAGACCAAAAGCAGATAGAGGATGCTTTTCTTCAGTATTATAAAGGGTTGTTGGGTCATCAATAACCATTTAAGAAGAAAGTTAGCAGGACTGTAATCAGGGAAGGTAGGCTTGTGGATGCCACTCAGCAGCAAAGACTTGGTAGAAGCTTTAGTGCAGATGATGTCAAGCAAGCTTTATTTGACATTGATGACACTAAATCCCATGGGCCTGATGGTTACACAAGTGGTTTTTTCAAGAAATCATGGAGTTACATAGGTGCAGATGTTACAAAAGCCATCTTGGATTTCTTTCAAAGTGGTCAATTACTGAAGTCGGTGAACTCTACAACTCTATGCTTAATTCCTAAATGTGAGCAACCTTTGAATGTTACTCAATTTAGGCCATAACTTGTTGTAATGTGTTGTACAAGACAATATCTAAGATGCAATGTACGTAGTAGATTGATTGAGGTTTTGCCTAGTGTTGTCAATCAGGTTCAAAGTGCATTTGTGCAAAATCGAATCATTCTTCATAATATCTTCCTTTTTGTCAGGATATTATGAAACAATATAGGAGAAGAAATGGTCCTGCTAGATGCACAATGAAAGTAGATCTAAGAAAAGCATATGATTCTCTACATTGGGAGTTCATTACAGATCTTTTAGAGAGTCTGGAGTTTCCTAAAAATTTTATTGATTGGATAATGTTATGTGTTACTTCCCCCTCTTTCACTCTGAGTATAAATGGAAGCCTTTGTGTTTTTTTCCAAGGCAAGAAGGGCATCAGACAAGGTGATCCAATGTCACCTCTTCTGTTTGAGTTAACAATGGAGTATTTCACAAGGTTGATGAGTGTTATGAGCAAAAAGGAGGCTTTTAGTTTTCACTACAGATGTACTCCTCTCAACATCAGCCATTTAATTTTTGCTGATGACTTGATGCTGTCAGGGGCGGATCTAGGATTTTAATATTGGGGGGGCTCGTAATGATCGACCTAATAGTATATGAGAATTCCAAAAAAAACATCAAAAATGCATAAATTACCGGTAAATTTTATTTTATTTCGAAATCTATTATTTTTTAAAATAAACTATTACATTAAATGACAAAATTATTGATGCTTTATACAATTCATAAAGTAAAGCAACAAATTGATGATTCTAATTTTAAATTTCTGTGATATTATTTAGTTTAATAACAAATTAAGTATTTGATTCATATTTTCCCAATGACATAACACAAATATATGATCAATATAGCAACGCCAATAAATAATCTCGTCTAATAAAACAAAAATTTAAAACTACAATAACAATTACAAATAACGAAAATTTGCAAAGGAAAGAACAAAATCCAAACATCCACTATAAAAAAAACGAAAACTTTGAAAAGAAATATAAAAAAACTAGTGAACTCACCTGTAGTCCTGTATGCCAGTCGCTTTCTATAGCATCAGGCGTCAGCAGAGTTCTGGGGCCCGCCGCGTTTCTGTCTCACGTCATTGATTATTGAGAGTAGTGTGTTACTCCTACTTCTATTAAGTATTAAATGCTGCAGTATTGTACAGCAGTAGTATAGGCCATAGGGCTTGCAAGCTTTTAGGTTTTAACATTCTCCCTTTTGTGGGAGTAACAAGACTACTGTTGGGCCGCATACTTCCGTTTTTAACTCAGCAACGCTGTAACTGTTTTTTTTTCCGGTTATTTCACCAAATACCCCTGACAAATAAATTTATTCACCAAATACCCCTACTTTTTTCAAAATTCACCAGATACCCCTGACCTTTAAAAAAATTCACCAGATACCCCTGACCTTTAAAAAAATTACCCAAAATGCCCTTTTAGCTAACAGACGTTAGTGTTCCGTTAACTAATTAACCTAAAAAAACCCTAACTAAACCTAATTAAACCCTAAAAACCCTAACACTCTCTCTCCCTAACCCAACCCCAGCCCACCCAACCTTAGACCCACCACCCCCCCCCCCCCGCAGCCAGCCCACACGAGCCCCCTCCCCTTCCCCCGTTGACCCCCTCCCCTTCCCCCACCGACCCCCCGACGACCCCATCCCCTTCCCCCCACCGACGCCACGCCGACCCCATCCCCTTCCCCCACCGACGCCCCGTCGGCCGACCCTCCCCCTTCCCCCACCGACCTCTAGCCGACCCCCCTTCCCCTACCGACTCGAGGATTCGGTCGCCCTCCTCGCAAACCCCCTCCCTTCCCCTTCCCCCGCAGCCCCCACACCCTCCCCTCCCCTTCCACCGCACCCGAGTTCGCTCGCCGAGTTCTAATCCGCACCCGAGTTCGAGGATTCAAGCGATTCTCCTTCGACTTGCTTGCTCGATCTTGGACATTTATGAGACAAATCGAAGATTGTGAAATTTCGAGGTGGGAGAGAGAAATGTTGAAGGCGACGAGGAGGAGGAGAGTTTCGTTGGTGTGGTGGCGTTGGGTTCGGGGTGTGGTGGCAGCGTGGGAGGGAGAGAGGGTGGGGAGAGGGCTGCGGGGAGGGAAAGCTGTGTGGGAGGGGGAGAGGGGCCCGGTGGGCCGGGGTTATTGGGGGTGGTGGGGGGGGGTGTAGGGTTGGGGGGGTGGGGTGGGGGCGGGGGTGGGTTAGGGGACGGAGAGGATTAGGGTTAGTTAGGATTAATTAGGTTGACTTAGGGCTAATTAGGTTGACTTAGGGCTAATTAGGTTGACTTAGGGCAAAATTATAAATAAAAGCTAACGGAGGACTAACGTCAGTCAACAAAAGGGTATCTGGTGAATTTTTTTAAAGGTCAGGGGTATCTGGTGAATTTTGAAAAAAGTGGAGGTATTTGGTGAATAAACTTATTTGTCAGGGGTATTTGGTGAAATAACCCTTTTTTTTTTGAAAAACTCGATTTTTAAAAAAAAAATAGTGGTGGGGCCTGTGCCACCCAGGACCCCACGTGGGTCCGCCCCTGGATGCTGTTCTATAAGGGTGTGGTGAAGTCTGCAATTCTGATGAAAAGAGCCATGATTGCTTTTGCTGAAGTCTCAGGTCTCCATGCTAGTCAGGAGAAAACTGTTGTGTACTTTGGAAATGTTAAAGAAGACATTGCAAATAGGATTCTATAAGTTACTGGGTACCAGAGAGGGTATTTCCCTTTTAGGTATCTAGAAATGCCTATTACTGCTAGAAAATTGACAAAAGCAGATTGTGACATTGTTGTGGATAAAATGTTAAAAAGGATTTTATGCTGGAGCTCAAAGCATTTTTCCTATGCTGCTAGGGTCACATTGATTAATGCTGTCCTTATTAGCTTGCACACTTTTTGGGCTCAGATATTTCTGTTGCCCAAGGCTGTTCTTCAGAAAATTACTCAACTGTGTAGAGCTTTTTTGTGGGAAGGTAAAGAGTATCTGTACATACCTCCTCCTATAGCTTGGAGCAAGGCGTGTATACCTAAGAAGAATGGAGGCTTAGGAATCAGGGATTGCTTGACTTGGAATGCTGCTGCAATGGGTAAATATGTATGGCAAGTGGCTCAGAATGAAGATCTTTTGTGGATAAAATGGGTTCACACTATCTACATCCAAGATGCTGATTGGTGGATGTATCATCCACTAAAGTCTGCTAGGTGGGGGCGGAAGAATGTGTGTAAAGTAAAAGATTTGATGAGAGGAGGATATGATGCTGCTAACAGATGGTTGAATGGTAGTAAAAAATATTCAGAAAAGGAGGGTTATAAATGGTTGAAGGGTCAGTTTGAGTCTGTTCAATGGCATAACTGGGTGTAGTCACCCTTTAACATACCCAAGCATTCACTTATTGCTTGGATGGTAGCTCTGGGGAAAGTGAGAACAAGGGAGAGGCTTGTAGATGCAGGGTTGTGTAATGATGTGCAGTGCTTGCTGTGTCAATCTGGAACTGATGCTTGCTCACATCTGTTTTTCAGATGTCATTTCAGCAGAACCATTTGTGTTGGTGTTATGGAATGGTTGGATATCGGAATCAATACAGATGAATACTTGTATACAGCCTGGAAGAAATGGGGGAGGAAATATAGGAGCAAGAGATGCCAGAAAAGCTGCTACTGTGCCCTTGCTGCCATTATTTATCATGTGTGGCAGAGTAGAAACAATGCCTACTGGCAGAATGCAGTCCCAAGACCTGAAGTTGTGCTGAAGAATATTAAGAGGGATGTCCGCGGAAGAATAAGAAGCAAAGTGGATCATAGATGGGCTAGTCATGAACTAAGCTGGCTTGAAAATTTAGAGAGAAGCTGTAATAGTTAATTTTTTTTGCTTTTGTTGCTGTGATAGGCCATTGTAGTTGTTTGTTTGTTTTGGGTTGGTTTGTGTTTTGTGGCTGTGCCTGGTGTTGTTGGTGGATCTTGATTGCAAATTTGGTAATATAATTTCTTACATTTTACCAAAAAAAAAAAAGTTGACATTTGAAATATTGTAATATGTATCATGATTAAAATTTTATTGAGAAGCTCACGAGCTTAAGGTCGAGCCAACTCGAGTTGAGCATTGACCAAGTTGAGACCGAGTCGAGTTCGACTTTCTTACGAGTCACGATCTGCTTAGCTCAATTAGCATGCGCACCCATAGTCTAAAAGATTAATTATTTATAAATATTTTCTCAAATTATTATATTTATTTTTAAAAAAATTGTATTATATTACTTCATCCGTTCTTTTTCAATTACAACATTACACCTTGACACATTATTTAAGTCATGTGAAGGAAAGAGATATAGATAGATAAAAAGTGGAACCCATGTGATAGAAGATGGATAGAGAGAAGATGTTACCAAATAAAGGAATATTACAATTAATGTGAAACATCCAAATAAGAGAAACGTTGCAATTAAAAAAGAACGGATGAAGTATATTTTTGTGCCAGGTAGACTGATTACATACAATATTTTAGTGGCACATGAATGTTTTCATTATTTGAGAAAGAAGAAAAAAGGGCTCAGAGGGGACATGGCTCTAAAACTTGATAGGAGCAAAGCGTATGATAGAGTGGAATGGGAATTTTTAAGAAAGATGATGGAAAGAATGGATTTTCCGAGTGGTTTTATTGATAATATTATGAAGTGTTTTTCTTCGACCTCACTTGTGATATTGGTGAATGGGAAACCTTCTAGGACTTTCAAACCGAACAGGGGACTCAGACAAGGGGATCCTTTATCCCCTTTTCTGTTTATTCTATGTGCGGAAGGTCTATCCTCCCTGTTGAGAGATCCGGAGAGAAGAAAGCAGATTCATGGTATTAAAATTGGGAAGAGAGTGGAGCCAATCTCGAACCTGTTATTTGCGGATGACAGTCTTCTTTTTGCGAGGGCTACGGTGGAAGAGGTGGAGAGTGTGTTGGATATTCTCAATATCGATGAGGCAGCTTCCAGGCAGAAATTGAATATGGAAATATCAGTGGTGTCTTTCAGCCGAATTGTGGACTTGCAACAGAAAAATATGCTTTTAGAAAAGTTAAACTTTAAGGCCGTGGAAGATCATGATCGCTACTAATTGGGACTTCCTACAATCCTACCTATGCGGGGAGTTCTAAAAAATAAAATTTCCAAGTTATTCAAGATCGTGGTGGAAGAAGTTGAAAGGATGGAAGGAGAAATACCTATCACAAGCGGGAAGAGAGGTTCTTATAAAATCTTTTGCTCAAGCTATCCCTATGTACACTATGAAATGCTTCAAGCTCCCTCTTAGCATCATTGATGAAATGGAAGAAATTTTTATTAAAGAGGAGAGAAAGATTCCATGGGTCTCATGGGAGAATGTGTGTAGGCGGTCAAGGAGAGATGGGGGGTTGGGGTTGCGAGATATGGAGGCTTTCAACAGAGCTTTATTAGCGAAACAAGGCTGGAGGATTTTAACAAATGAGCATGCTTTTGTTACTAAGGTTTTGAAGGGGAAATACTTTCCAAACTCATCCTTCTTGGAAGTAAAAATGAGCCCGAATTCGAGCTTCGCTTAGGGATCCATACTTCAATCTCAAGAGGTGTCAAAAAGAGGGTTCAAAGGATCATTCAATATGGTGCAACAACTCGGGTTTGGCTTTATCCGTGGTTTCTTGCTGTGGGAAACGAGGGCCTACTGAAGCCGCGCTCGGAGGATTCTAGCATCATTTATGTTGTACAAGACCTGATCACAGAAGGGAGGTAGAATCAGGGGGCCATTAGCTCGACTTTTTCTGGTTGGGAAGCACAAATAATTAAGGGACTTTTACTCCTTTCGTACCCATGTCTGGATATGTGGGCGTGGAAATTCATAAGGAGTGGCGAGTTCTCGGTGAAAAGTGCATATTATGTAGCAGGCAAGGAGAAAAAATGGAGAGTAAGCTTCATCATCCCATGAAGATAAGGGAGGAGTATGGAAGAAATTTTGGCAAGCGTGTGTCCCCCCGAAGGTCCGATATTTTACGTGAAGAGCGACGAACACAATGTTGCACCAGTCAATGTAAACCTTGTCAAAAGACAAGTTCAGGTTGATCCGGTGTGCTCTAGATGCAAGAATGGTAAAGAGAGTGCGCAACATCTAATTCTTCATTGCAGCGAATCGAGAAAGATGTGGTATGTTTCCCCTCTTAGGCTTGATATTGTACCAAGGGAAAATGAATCTTTATGGTCTTGGGTTTGGGGAAAAATGAAGATAGTCACTAATAAGGAGTGGTGGGATTTTTTTGGGTTTTGTGTTGGTCATTGTGGCTTAACAGAAATGAATGGCTTTTCAATAAGAAAACAAAGGATATGATGTGGAGGATTGATAAGGCAATGAGTGTCAAAGAAGAGTTCAAGAAAAGCTAGCGAGCAATCCAAAATAATTGTTCCCAGAGTGAGAGGAGCTGGAAACCTCCGTGGAGTGGGGTCTTGAAATTAAATGTTGATGATGTGTTTTCTGAGGAGGGTGTTGAACTATGCCTTGAATAAATTATCTGGCGCTAGGATCAACATTTTCAGTATATGTTGTTTAATATATCGAGTCTATTTCAGTTTCGCATTCAGGCCCATCTGTTTAGGTTAATTAGTAGGTACTATATAAATCCTATTATTAACATATGTCTCCATATTCTGAAATCTGTACTCTCTCCTAAATCTAATAAAATTCGTCTCTCCTCTGCTCGTGGACGTAGCTAACACATTGTTAGTGAACCACATTAAATTCTTGTGTTGATTGTTCATTATTATTTGTTTTGTTAATTGCATCTGTCGCAACAGAGGGGCTAGTTGGTATGGGGGCAGTTCTTCGTGATGAGGTAGGGGATGTCCTGCTAGCTATGTGTGATACTTGGTCTGGCTCGAGTTCAGTGGAAGAAGGATAAGTTATGGCAGCAAGGAATGGCATCAAAATAGCTATGGAAGCTAGGTTTACCAGTTTCATGGTGGAGACTGACAACTTGATTCTCTGGGAAGCTCTAAGAAGAAAGAAGGTCGAGTGTTCGGTGTTTGGATTGCTTCTTCATGATATTTGCTCTCTTGAGATGCTAAGGGCTAGGCTTTCTTTCTCACATGTTAAAAGAAGAGGCCATATGGTAGCCCACATGCCACACTTTAGCAAAGAAAAGCTTAGTTTTGAAAGATTTGAATGTATGGCTTGAAGAGGCCCATAATGAGGTGCTTGAGTTTGTAAGCAATGACTTGATTAAGTAATCAGAAGTTAAGTTTCATGTAAAAAAAAAAGTATATATTTGTTGGATCAAGTTGTATCTAACCCTACCAAATATGCACTAAGAAAAGAAACTTTATCAAATCTGTAATTCACCGTACATGCTATGGGAACAGTCACAAAAAAGTGAGCTAAGTGGTTCACTTATGTATTATTTTCTTCGTAACTTCTACTATTAATTTTATGTTTGAATAATAGATGGTCTAAGCGTTTGACTGATACAAGAATTTGCATTGAATCTTTATAGTGGTTTGTGCTAAGTGCTGATCACTATCTACTATAAAATCTCTAAGTACTAATTAACCATGAACACGATTAATTTTACTTAAGAAAAATTAACATGAATAATCCCAACTATGGCCGACCTTCTTATATTAATCCCAACTAAGCATTACCTTTTGAACCGATAAAATCCAAAACCCTTTCCTCCAAAATGCTTTTACCCTAACCACCCACATTTATTCTGCATAATGACATTAACTCCTCCCCTATTGATGATTGTTCCTTTTCTTCTACATACAACGAGTTTGAATTTCCTTCTCCCCCAATTCGATTTTTTTTTTCAAATTTCTTTCTTTTTGTTGTTGCTTTGCTGAAGTTTCGTAGGTGAAGCAGAATTGTGCAACCACTGGATGAATTATGGAGCGGATAAACATTTCACCTCCCCTTTGTTGTTTCTTGTACGTTTTGTCTTTGTTTGGTTAATTACACTGTAAAAGTTCATGTGATTTATGTTGTACATTGTAGGTAGTACACTCACTAAAGTTCATATTTTATTCTCTTAAATTTAGGCTAATTTTGATGGTGTATGGGCTCAATTAATCAGCAGCCCAATAAAGACATAAAAGCCTCCTAAAGCCTTGGACAGGTGACAGCAGTGGGTCCCACTTGTGAGTTGACCTAATCTCAGGAGTTTGGGGATCCACCAAAGGGCTGGAATGATTGTTGCCTGAAAAGACAACATAACCATTGATCCCAAGGAGGCCCATCCAATCAATGTTTCCTGTCTGGGAATTCTCCAACACTATAAATACCAACAGTCTCATCAATGAACATGTATTCAATTCTCACCTAACAACCTAGAGCATCTCTATCTAGACTTTCTCTCTCTACCTCATTCATCTACTGACTTAAGCATCGGAGGGGCGATCCCGGAAACACCCCCGGGGTAGTCTAACCTTCTTTTTCAGGATTCCGGCGTATGGACACTGGAGATCAGGTTAACGTTCTTGGGGCCCACATCAAATCTCTCAACCTATTACATTCCTTAATATCTTAGCAGAAACAGTTTGGCGCCGTCTGTGGGGAAGTTACAATCAAAGTTGCTTCGCCTCCACTCATCAAAATTCACCTCATTGTTACTCAGCCATGGCCCCAGCCAAGAGCGGTCGCAATAGACAGCCTTCAGCACAGGCTCAGAGGTCTGAACGAGAGCCTTCACCATCTCAACACCGGAGATCCGAGCGACCACCCTCGCCCATCCCTCGCAAAATGCCAACCGTTCAGACCATCGACCTTGAAGAGGAGCAGTCCATCGAAAATGGACCTAACCCCTCACAACAGCTACAACATGCTGACCCTCAACCTATGTCTACGGTAGATATAAACCTAATAGCCGCTCAGCTTCAGCAGACCCTGCAACGTAGCCGGATGGACATGTTGGCCAACCTACAATAGGGGAACCCTCTCCCACAACACAAAGACCAAGCCTTGGTCCCTTCTCTTCGGGAAGATAACCCTCATCGCTCTACCCACGGTCAGCCTAGTAGGCAACGGTCGGGAGCGAGGGAACACAACCAGCATGATCGGCAACGTTCTAGGCAGGGGGAAGAGGAACATAATCCGTCCAAAGGAAGATCCGCTAAACAGGGAGAGGAGACTCATGTGTCTAAGTCACCAAGGGGCAATGTCGGGCAAAAGTACAATGATGCCCGACACTTCCTCAACGAAAAGCGCCTCAGCAAAGGATACGATGCAAGGCACATCCTCAACAAGAAAGCTGCTCAGCGGAAAGGGCATGGTGACTCTGCCCAATCTAAACCTATTCGAGTCAATAGTGGGGCTCTTAAGTTCATGGTCCCATTCAATCAGGCAATACTAGAGGCACCCAACCCGGGGAAGATCAAAACACCGACTATTAAACAATTTGCTAGCCTAACTGACCTAGATGATCACATGGCCACATACAAGGCTCAGATGAGCGTTCAGACCGGCTGCGAAGCCACTTGGTGCAGCTTCTTTCCCACAACATTGAAGGGACTAGCTCTGAACTGGTTTCAGGAGCTCCCTGCTGGGATCGTAACTGACTTCTCGATACTAGATGACCTATTCATCCATCAGTTTGTTGCCGGGAAAAGAACGAGAGCCTAGCCGACTACATCAAAAGGTTCATTGAGGAATCTTTGAAAGTTTCAGATATACAAGACGCGGTTGCATTCGCCACCCTGATGTCCATACTTCAACCCGGTCGGCTGAGATGGTCTTTGGCAGAAAAAGAAGTAAAAGCCTTCTCCGAAGCAATGACTCGGGCTCAAAGATTCATCCAAGCGACAAACTTATGTCGCCACTCGGATGATGGAAGCAAGAAGAGGAAGGAAGAAGGAAATCACAAGGACCAGCCGAAACAACAAAAGACAGGCGGTCGGTCAGACAGGTTCAATGACCACGGCAACAGAAGAGAAATCTACTTGGACATAAAAGACAAGTCCATGCTTCCCCGTCCACCCCCCATCAGGACGTCCTCCGCTCGGAGAGATAAGAGCCAGTGGTGTGAGTACCACAAAGAATGTGGACACACCACTAAGGACTGTAGAGAACTCAAGAAGTCCCTTGATAATCTGGCAGACCAAGGCAAGTTGAACCGCTACCGCAAGCACACAAGCGAGGAAAAAGGCAAACAGAAGGTGGGCCAGTCGAACAACGGAGATACTGAAGGATTCATTGGGATCATAGCAGGTGGTTTTGCATCAGGAGGCCTAACCGGCCGATCATGCAAAGCCCACCTACAGAGTCCCAACCATTAAGTGCTTGACGTCCACCACCCCCGACCAGTCTGCCCCATAATGACTTTCGGGGAATCCAGTCGGACCTTACACACACCCCACGACGACCCCCTAGTCATTGAACTAAAGGTGGCTATCACAAGAGTCAAAAGGGTGTTAGTAGATAGTGGATCATCGGCAAACATAATCACATTGGAGTGCCTCAGGAAGTTGAAATACAGCGAAAGGAATGTGACTCCCCTCAATCAGCCACTCATCGGCTTCGGGGGAAACTCCATACATCCAGTTGGTTCGATAAAGTTATCCACTCGGATGGGAGAAAAAGGCAAGGGAAGAAGCCTACTGATTGACTTCCTAGTGGTGGACATCCCTCTGCCATACAACATCATAATGGGAAGACCCAACTCTGAACAAGGTCAAGGCTGTAATCTCTATTTACCAACTCCTCATGCAATTCGAAACCGACGAAGGTAAAGTTGGAAAGATCCAAGGGGATTAACAAGCAGCTAGAGAATGTTTTTTTTTACGGGAAGCAGTTAGAGAATGTTATGTTAACAGCTTAAAAAACAAGGTTGACATCCAAGAGGACTCGAAAAAGGGAAAGCGGGAAGAGAGTCAGCCTCCAAGTGGCCTCGGGGTTTACATCACTGAAATCCCTAAGCAGTACGAGCGCCCTCAGCCAGCTGAGGACGATGAAGAAGTCATCATTGACGAGAAGCTCGATCGGACTATGAGAGTAGGCAAGGCCATGGACTCTCAAACAAGAAATGAAATCATTCAAGTACTCACCGAGTACAAGGATGTCTTTGTCTATGAAGCTTCGGAAATTCCCAGACTTGACCCCAAAATAATGTGCCCTGAACTCAACATCAAAGAGGGGTTCAGGCCGATCAAGCAAAAATTGAGGCATCAGGGTCCCGAAGGAACGCCACAGCAGGTGCGGAAGTCAAGAAATTGCTTGAAGCAGGTTTCATAGAAGAGTGCCAATACTCAGAATGGGTGGCCAATGTTGTGTTGGTAAAAAAGTCAAGCGGGGAATGGAGAATGTGTGTGGATTTCACAGACCTGAACAAGGTCTGTCCAAAAGATAACCACCCTCTGCCCAAGATCGACAGGCTGGTCGACTCAACAGCGGGTCATGCTCTCTTAAGCTTCATGGACGCAAATGCGGTGTATCATCAGATCTCGATGGCTGAACAAGACCGATTCCATACCGCCTTCGTCATAAATCAAGGGGTATACTGTTACAAGATGATGCCATTCGGACTTAAAAACGTAGGGGCTACGTATCAACGAACAGTGAACACAATCTTCAATGACCAGCTCGGTCGAAATATTGAAGTATACGTCGACGATATGATCGTCAAAAGTAAAGCCCAAGGGGATCACCCATCAGACTTAAGAGAGACCCTAGGAACGTTGAGGCGATTCCGCATGATGTTGAATCCGAAAAATGTGTTTTCGAAGTAAAATGAGGGAAGTGCCTCAGATTCTTGGTGGATGAAAGGGGAATCGAGGCAAATCCCGATAAGAACAAAGCTGTGATGGAGATGAAGTCTCCTCAGAACGTAAGAGAGGTTCAACGCCTGATTGGCTGTTTGGCTGCCCTCGGATGCTTCCTCTCCAGGTCAGCAGACAAAAACTTGCATTTCTTTAAAGCTTTGAAGAGAAAGGAGTTCACCTGGGACGACGAAGCCAAACAAGCCTTCGCCTCCCTCAAAACACATCTATCAACCCTCCCCAAGTTGATATCCCCCTTGCCGGGGGAAACATTGTTTATTTACTTGGCTGTTTCAGAATACGCGCTCAGCGCCGTTCTAATAGCCGAAAGAGAAGAAAAACAACACCCAGTATACTTCATCAGTCATGCTTTCCGAGGGGCAGAGGCTAAGTATAACGAGGTGGAAAAGATAGTCTTCGCCTTAATAATGGCGAGTCAGAAGCGGAAGCCTTACTTCCAAGCTCACCCAATCAAAGTCCTCACCGGACAACCACTCAGAAAGTTGATCGAGACTAGGAACCACTCCAGTAGGATGACTGATTGGGCAGATCAACTAGCGGACTTTGATTGGAGTATAAGCCAAGAAGGGCCATCAAAGCCCAGGCCTTGGCAAATTTCATAACTGAGTGAACCACTAGGCCTCCAGTCGGCGAGCAAGATGTTCGGGAGCTGCAAGTAGACGACTCATCCACCAAAACCGGGTGTGGTGCCGGTCTGGTGATTAAGCCCCTAGTCGGGGCAAAGATGGAGTATGCCATCAAGTTTGAATTCTTGGGATCCAACAACGAAGCCGAGTATGAAGCCCTCATCCTCGGACTTCAGCTATGCAGCTTGGCCGGGGCCACGACAGTCAAAGCCAAATCCGACTCACAACTCATAGTGGGTCAGGTATCAGATGAATATGAGGCCAAAGAGGACAACATGAGAATGTACTTGGCCAAAACCCAAGAATTCATCAAAAAGTTGGCCGAATTCAGCATCACTCACATCCCACGGTCGGAAAATCAGCAAGCAGATGCTTTAGCTCGGATGACCAGTTCAACAGAAGGATCAGCTCCTCAGACCATTGTGGGAAGTACTGCGTCAGCCAAGCATCAATGCCACGGAGCAACTGGTATTGAATCGGACATCCACTTGGATGAAAGAAGTAGTAAAATACCTGAGAGACGGAGTACTACCCGAGGACAACAAGGAGGCCGAGCGAGTCAAGTATAAATCTGGATGGTTCATATGGCACGAGGACCAGCTCTATAAGAAGTCCTTCACCCACCCCCTACTCAAATGTGTGACCCCTGAAGAAGGGGATTACATCCTAAGGGAAATCTACTAAGGAGCATGTGGAAGTCACCAGGGTGGAAGGACCATAGCTGGAAAGGCTCTCAGAGCAGGTTACTACTGGCCTACTCTGAAATCAGATTCCCAGGAGTTGGTCAAAAGGTTCCAGTCGTGCTAAATCCACTCAGACATTCCAAGAGCATCAACCACTCCCTTGATAACCATTCAAGTAGTTCTACCATTCGATAAATGGGGTATGGACCTACTCGGACCATTCCCCCCAGCTTTAGGCCAACACAAGTTCTTAATAGTGGCGATCGACTACTTTACCAAGTGGACGGAGGCTAATCGACTCTCATCAATAACGGATAAACAAGTTCAAGCATTCATCTGGAGGAACATCATAACCAGATTCAGAGTACCAAGGGTGTTAGTTTCTGACAATGGATGGTAGTTTAATAGTGGCCCTACTCAGGAGTACTGTGCCCTGTTCGGAATACAGACCAAATTTTCCGCGGTGTCCAGACAGCAGACAAACGAATTGGCCGAATCGGCCAACAAGATAGTTTTCAAAGGAATCAAAAAATCCTTAGAGGCTACCAAGGGAGCATGGGTTGATGACCTACCCAGGGTCCTTTGGTCGGCTCGGACCACTACTAAGGAAGCAACTGGACACTCCCCGTTCAGCCTTGTGTATGGAAGCGAAGCGGTCTTACCAGTGGAGGTCGGCATCCCCTCACCCCGAATGACCTTCTACGAATTTGAGAAGAATGAAGTAGAGAAGCCTGTCAATTTGGACTTATTGCCATAAACAAGGGGCAATGTGCTACTGAAGTCAATTCGGTATAAACAAAGAGTCACTCGGCAATTCAACAGCCGAGTGAAAGCCAGACCAATCCGACTTGGTGACTGGGTCGTTCGAAAAGTCGAGGCTACTGGGCTCTCACACCTTGAAGGGAAAGTTGGGACCTAACTGGGACGACCATTACAAAGTGACGGAAGTAGTCAAACCCGGCACGTTTCGACTATAGTCCCCAGAAGGCGTTGCTATGGCCTGACCCTAGAACGCAGTCAATCTCAAAAGATTATATGTCTAGTGTTTGTTAATTGCAATAGGGGCATATGTTGTAATAGTTAAACAGCAGATTGTAGCTAGTCGGCACATTTTGTAACAAGTCAAACTACTAGACTTAACCAGTCGAAATAGTTCGACATTTTTGTAATAAAAAAGACTTAACCAGTCCAAGTAATACTAATTCGGCAAAGACTTAACCAGTCAAGGGAATACCAATTCGGCAAAGACTTAACCAGTCGAAAATAAACAGATTTATTAATAACTTAACCAGTTATTCAAACAAATGTTCACAACTCAACCAGTTAGTCGAATTAAAGAAGTCAATTGGACAAAAGGCAAGTCAGCCGGATATCCAAGAAAAGAGAGAATATTGCAAATAACAAATACCGATAGATGCAAAAGTTTCATTTCATTGATTAGGTGATTAATGACGAGCCATTATAAGAGTTGGTGAAAAAGCAGCTAAGTACAAAGGGCACAAGGCCAAGAAATGTAAGAGTTAGGGGGAGGGGGAAGGTCAGAAACACTGCTAGTGTTGGTCGCAACATTATCATCCACCTGCTCGGCCACCTTGGTAGCAGCAGCATCATCCACCAGCTCGGTTTCCTTGGTGGCAGCATTGTCACCCACCAACTCGGTCTCCCGACTAACCTCGTTGGTCTCCTCATCATCATCATCATCGTCTTCATCATCAGAGGACCCCTCAAGAGCCAACTTGGCCCGAATCTCAACAGTCTTAGAATCTATAGACTCCTAATATCCGGACCAGACCTCCGCCCAAATCAGCTCAGGGTGGGATTCATCAAGTACCTTCCTCAAACGATCTAGAGCCTCGTCCTCACCCATCTTGTGAGCCTTGCTGCCCACCTCGTTGGCATAGACTTCGCAGGCCTCAGTCTGCTGCCAATCATTAAACCACTGCTCCTCCGTCTTCACCAGCTTCTCAGCTTCCTCCAACTTGCCTTGGAGATCAGTCACCTTTTTCTCAGCCACCTTATTGATCACATCGTCCTTAGCGGTCTGAGTAGAGTCACGAGCTAGGATGAGGTCGGATCTCTCCTTTTTCCACTTGGCCCGCTCGGCCTTAAAGTTGTTCTGATCAGTCCCAGTGGCCTTCTGAGCATCATCGAGTTTCGACTCAGCTATGCGTTTGGCCTCCGTGGCCTGATAAACTTCGTCAAAATGTTTCTTGGCCTTTTCCTTCAAGTCATGAACCTCCTCGGCCAAACTCACCCGGTTCTGGGACACGTTCGCCAGCCGAGCAGAGAACTAATATACAAGGGTAAAGAGTTAGTGAAAAATGAGCAAAAACCTCAATCAATGGATGAGAAGAAGTAAAAACACTTACGTCAACCCACGAGCGGAAGAGCTCGTTGGTCTCATAGTCACCCCACGTGAAGTTAATATGCTCCCGGTTGGCTGGAGTGTACATATACTCCAAAGCCTTGGTCCACCGACCGTCCTTCTCGGCCCGACTGAGTCCCGTGAAAGGCACGGTAGAAGCGACCACATCAGTCGGGGAACCCCCCAATGTGTCATATGGGGGAGATTGGGGAGTATACTCAAGACTCCTGCTCGGAATAAAATCCGATGAATGAAGGGAGATGTCAGTACCATCGGCATGCTGGGACGGCCCCTTGTCCAAGTCCCTTGGACTGTTGACCTCCATCGACTTAGTCTTTTTCGCGGCCTTCTTTTCTCGCTCAGCTTTGGCCTTCGCGACAGCCTTCTCGGTCTGAGCGACCTTATCGGCGGATCGCTCTTTCCTCTTCCTTGGTTTAGGATAAGCGGGGCCCTGAACCAAGATAAAAATTAGTCAGTCAGGGTAAAATAGAGAAGAACATCTAGCTACTCGGTAAAAATTGAAATATGGAATATAAGCATTAACCTTGGGCGCAGTAGGAGCCTTCATGATCTTCGCTGCAAACTCAGCCTTTATCCGAGCCGCCCTCATTGCCGCCGAGTTCAGTTTATCTGCTATCGCCTGGTCGGTCTCTTCTACGTAGGCTCGGGAATGCTCTGCGAGGAGGAAACAAAGAGTTAGATGAAAATAGAAAACATAAACTATCCGACCGCAAACCTTAGCCACCCCCTCGGCAAATTACCCTTGGAAAGGTCGAGCTAAGCCCCATAGCCGAGAGGAAATGCTCATTCTTGAAGAGTTGGTAATCGGGCAACCATTGGCCGGGTACAAATATCTCGCCCCCATTTACAATCTTTGACTCGGTTTGCATATAGCAAGCTGCTACGCCCTCCTCGTCCGTGAGATCGGGGACTCGGAAATTTAAATGGAAAATTGGGCTCAGCATTCGGGGGGACCAGAGGAATCCCCCAATCTCCACCAAAATATACGAAGGCGAACTCTCTTCTAAACACCTTCTGAGAAATGGGGAGGTTAAGTACAATCCGATATCCCGGTCGGACTTGGAAGCTCCACCACCCGGGTCCGTTCGTCCCGGCCATCACCTCGACCAACTTATACATATGCCTCCACAACCTGAGGGTCGGTCGGACATCTATCAAGTCGCAAAGAACCTGGAAGGCATTGATCCCTCCCCAGGAGTTGGGAGAAATCTGGCAAATTGCCAAGTTGTAAGCATTCCGGAGCTCCTTGACAAAGGGGGTCAGAGGAAACTGAAACCCCATCTCCATGGACTTATAGTAAACGACTATGCATCCGGGCGGAGGCGTGAGTACGGTGTGATGAGCCTCTGGTCGGACCAAATAATACGGATCTCTTATCTTGAACCTCGTTGCTGTCCCTCGGAGATCCTCCATGAGGGACTTTATCAGGGCCGGTTCAGGGAAAAAGGTCCCTGGACCCCCCTTCGGATCCAGGTCGGGATATTCTATCTCCTGGCCCGAAGTTGATGCCTCTCCTACATCCCTCGGCATGGCTACCCTCACTACATCAGAAGACAAATACTTTTCTAAGTAAGTTCTCGAGGGGGGGATAGGCTAGGGACACCTCCCAAGGGTATGGAATGATGCCCTCGGCTTCGTCTTCTACCGAAGAAGACGGGCTCGGAAGAAAAATGGCGTCGGGCACAGCCGAGGGGTCGGGGAAACTTATTACAGTCGACACCAATGTTATTCCCATCCCCCTCACCTCCTCGAAAAATTTAGAAGGAGATGAGGTCGGGGGTGTCACTGACTCGGAAAAATCTCACATTATTTATGAACGAGGGAGTCGGCCGAGCTTATTCGAAAGAAAAGAAAGAAAAAAACCTTAAATGAAGATCAAGAGCGTACCTGGTCGCACAGAAAGAATGGGGAGGAAGAACTTGAAAGTTGAGAGAATTTGGAGATATTTGAGAGAGAAGAGTTGGAGAAATGAGCAAATCATCCAACACTCTCTCTCCTCCCTTGTATATATAGGCATACCTCGGGGGATGCGCAGCGCAAACCCCCCGCGTCTCCTTAATGGGCTTATTAAAGAGGCCCAGTTGGACCTACTTAGTCCACTCCTTCCAAGGTCCAGGAAAACCAAGCGTCGTCACTCAGATCCCAAGAGAGGTGAAACGTCAAAACTCCCCATAATGCCTAGTCCTCTCAACCAAGGAGAAGGGTCTTAAACTCCCCAGTATCCAGGGTCGCCATATGGCATTTAGGGTCAGACATACCCGCTCGGATAAAATAACCGCTGCTCCATCGGGCCAGGCATGAAGATCAACTGGCATCCACTCGGACAGCTTGGGGCTCATTAACCCCTCATCCGAGTGGCGTCCAACTTACTCGACCAACAGGAGCTCTCCCTCCATTGCCGAGTCGCTTTTATGCTTAGTCAAGTATGGCTAAGTATCAACAAGCACCCACTCGGACAGGTTGGGGCTCATTAGCCCCTCATCCGAGTGGCTTCTTACTCACTCGACCAACATGAGCTCTTCCTCCATTGCCGGGTCGCTTTTATACTTAGTCAAGTATGGCTAAGTATCAACTAGCACCCACTCGGACAGCTTGGGGTTCATTACCCCCTCATCAGAGCGGCTTCCTACTTGCTCGGCCAATAGGAGCCCCCCTCCGTTGCCGAGTCGCTCATGTACTCGGCCAAACGCGGATTAAGTAATGACCAACTCACCCTCGGTCGGATTTTGAAGTCATCAATGGGGTATGACCCAGTCGGATATGTGGTCCCTCCAACAAGAAGCCACCTGGTCGGCACCAATCCCTTCAATAGGGAGTGACCCGGTCGGCACTAATCCCTTCAATAGGAAATGACCCGGTCGACACTTATCCCTTCAATTGAGAGTGACGCGGTCGACACCATGATTCACTCGGTCTATCTACCTTGGACAGGCAGTGAGTCGGTCGGAATTAAATCAGTTACTATTCCGCCACGGATGGGCGCCACCCAGTCGGACCTCCATGATCCCCCATCCCTGGCGTGGGGCTAATTGTTTAGGCTTAATTAATCAGCATCCCAATAAAGACATAAAAGCCTTGGACAGGTGGCAGCAGTGGGTCCCACTTGTGAGTTTACCTAATCTCAGGAGTTTGGGGATCCACCAAAGGGCTGAAATGATTGTTGCCTGAAAAGGCAACATAGCCATTGATCCCAAGGAGGCCCATCCAATCAATGTTTCCTATCTGGGAATTCCCCAACACTATAAATACCAACAGTCTCATCAATGAACAGTCATTCAATTCTCACCTAACAACCTAAAGCATCTCTCTCTTGACTTTCTCTCTCTACCTCATTCATCTACTGACTTGAGCGTCGGAGGGCAATCCCGAAAATACCCCCGGGGTAGTTTAACCTTCTTTTTCAGGTTTCCGGCGTACGAACACCGGAGCTCAGGCTAACGTTCTTGGGGCCCACATCAAATCTCTCAACCTATTACATTCCTTAATTTCTTAGCAGAAACAGATGGGATTACAATAAGAATGTGGCATGGGGGCTTTTTAAGAAGATGCTAATATGGCTGGATTACATAGGTGGGAAATGTAGGACCTTTAATATTGATCGTAATGAACACTGCTGGTTTTGGCTTGAGGAATTGGCAAAGAAGTGTGGACACTACAAAAAAATTGACCAAATATTCTTGAAAATTCTAAGATGGTTTTTTTTCAAAAAAGACCATGGAAAATGTGGAGCCACAATGAATGTGAGCCACCCACCTGAGCTTTCTTTTACCTTTTCTTTTTTGCTTTGAAATGATTTTGGAAAATACCAAAATCATTTATTCTAATTCTGAAAATGTTTTAAATAATTTCGAAAAATACAAAATAAAAAAATTCTGAAAAATCCGAAAATTATTTTCGGCCAAAAGAAAATTTTGGGGAATTATTTTTTTTACCTAGATTTTCTCTTTCCTCTCCTCTACCTCTTCCTCCCTCAAATCTTCCATGGATCTTCAATTCTTCTCGAATTTCCAGTAGATCTATTACTTGAACCTTCTCTTTCCATTAAATTGTAAGAATTCATTAAAAAATCATGAATTTGTTATGGAGAATTTGTGAAATCGAAGTTTTAATTTTCGATTTTCGGGGAAAGTTTTAGGGGGAAATTTTAGGGAATTTTTTTTCACTTTCCTCTCTTTCATCTTTGTAAATTCAAGAAATAGATTAACACACATAAAATTGATGATCATTTGTACACCATGAATGCCCGAATTTCCATGGAAATTAAGGTTTGAGTTTTAAAATGAAGAAACTCAAAATCAAAATTCTAGGTCATTATGAATTTAACAAAAACATAGTTTGAATTGTTGTAAGATGTTGGGAAACCGCCGATTTGGGACCGATTTGTGCGTTTTTTGAGCATTGATGACCATTATCAAACTAGATAAAGAATTTCAGAGGAGAGAGAAAAAATCGAAAGGTTGAAGATGAAGTTGGAAGAAGATGATTGAACGGATACTTTAGGTAATTACTAAAATGGGTTTCGGAACGGACACGTTACTAAAATGGGTTTTGGTAATTACCAAAACGTGACAGAAAATAAGAGAAGTCTCATAACCTCCAATTCCAAAGTGTATTGAATATAAACAATTGAAATAAACAATCTTAAGTTCAAATTAATAAATATGATACAAATGTGCTAATCCAAATAAGCCAAATAGAGTTATAAAGTCACAACATGTAAGAGATAAGAATGTCTTAATAGGTTTGGTAATGCAAAAAAACATTTTCAGTAATAATCAAAACATGTTTGGTAATTACCTAAAAGCATATGTTTGGTAATTATACAAGGAGGGACAATGGGGACCAAAACTCAAATCAATGGGGTTTGATGAGGTATTGGGCCTAATGGACTCGGTGGCATGATTTTCCAATTCACATAGGATTGCTTAGATGAGTAATGAGAATGGATTGTGATTTGATACGTTTGGTAACCCCCAAAGCATGTTTGGTAATAACCTAAAAGCTTATGATCTGGGGTTCATTTGGGCTTTTTATTACAAGGAGGGACAACGGGGGCCCAAAACTCAATGGGGTTTGGTGAAGGATTGTCCAATCCACATAGAATTGCTTTGATGAGTAATGATAAAGAATTGTGATTGGGAGAACATCCTCCACTTAGTAGGTTTGGTAATTCCCATAACATGTTTGGTAATTACCTTAAAGCATATGCTCTGGGTGAATTTGGCCTATTTAGTACAAGTATGGACAACGAGGTGCCCAAAACTCAAGTCAAAGGGGTTTGGTGAGGTATTGGGCCTAATGGATCCAGTGGCATGATTGTCCAATCCCCATAGTATCGCTTTGATGAGTAATGGGAATGAATTGTGATTGGATAGGTTTGGTAATGCCCAAAGCATGTATGGTAATTACCTAAAAGCATATGATCTGGGGTTAATTTGGGCTTTTTACTACAAGGAGGGATAATGAGGGCCCAAAACTCAAGTCAATGGGGTTTCGTGAGGTATTGGGACTAATGGACCCAGTAACATGATTGTCCAATCCACATAGGATTTTTTGATGAGTAATGATAAAGGATTGTGATTGGGAGAACATCCTCCACTTAGTAGGTTTCGTAATCCCTAGAACATGTTTGGTAATTACCTTAAAGCATATGATATGGGGTTAATTTGGGCTTTTTAGTACAAAGAGGGACAATGGGCGCCCAAAACTCAAGTTATTGGGGTTTGGTGAGGTATTGGGCCTAAGGACCCACTGACATGATTGTCCAATCCCCATAGGATTGCTTTGATGAGTAATGGGAATGGATTGTGATTAGATAGGTTTCGTAATGGCCAAAGCATATTTGGTAATTATCTAAAAGCATGTGATCTAGAATATATTTGGGCTTTTTAGTACAAGAAGGGACAATGGGGGCCCAAAACTCATGTTAATGGGGTTTGGTGAGGTATTGAGCCTAATGGCCCCAGTAGCATGATTGTCCAATCCCCATAGGATTGCTTTGATAGGTAATGGGAATGGATTGTGATTGGATAAATTTGGTAAAGCCCAAAGTATGTTTGGTAATTACCTAAAAGCATATGATCTGGGGTTAATTTGGGCTTTTTAGTACAAGGAAGGACAATAGGGGCCCAAAACTCAAGTCAATGGGGTGTGGTGAACTATTGGGCCTAATGGACCCAGAGGCATGATTGTCCAATCCACATAGGATTGCTTAGGTGAATAATCATAAATGATTGTGATTGGAAGAACATCCTCTACTTAGTAGGTTTAGTAATCTCCAGAACATGTTTGGTAATTACCTTAAAGCATAAGATCTGGGGTTAATTTGGGATTTTTGCTACAAGGAGGTACAATAGGGTCCCAAAACTCACGTCAATGGGGTTTAGTGAGGTATTGGGCATAATTGACCTAGTGGCATGATTGTCCAATCCACATAAGATTATTTTGATGAATAATGATAAAGGATTGTGATTGGGAGAACATCCTCCACTTAGTAGGTTTGGTAATCCCTAGAACATGTTTGGTAATTACCTTAAAGCATATGATCTGGGGTTAATTTGGGCTTTTTAGTACAAGGAGGGACAACGGGGGCCCAAAACTAAAGTCAATGGGGTTTGGTGACGTATTGGGCCTAATGGATCCAGTGGCATGATTGTCCAATCCCCATAGATTGCTTTGATGAGTAATTAATGATAAAGGATTGTGATTGGATAGGTTTGGTAATGCCCAAAGCATGTTTGGTAATTATCTAAAAGCATATGATCTGGGGTTAATGTGGGCTAATTAGTACAAGGAGGGACAATGGGGCCTAAAACTAAAGTCAATGGGGTTTGGTGACGTATTGGGCTTAATGGATCCAGTGGCATGATTGTCCAATCCCCATAGGATTGCTTTGATGAGTAATGGGAATGGATTGTGATTGGATATGTTTCGTAATGCCCAAAGCATGTTTGGTAATTCCCTAAAAGCTAGTGATCTAGAATTTATTTGGGTTTTTTAGTACAAGAAGGGACAATGGGGGACGAAAACTCATGTCAATGGGGTTAGGTGAGGTATTGGGCCTAATGGCCCCAGTGGCATGATTGTCCAATCCCCATAGGATTGCTTTGATAGGTAATGGGAATGGATTATGATTGGATTTGTTTGGTAAAGTCCAAAACACGTTTGGTAATTACCTAAAAGCATATGATATGGGGTTAATTTGAGCTTTTTAATACAAGGAGAGACAACCGGGGCCCAAAACTCAAGTAAATGGGGTTTGGTGAGGTATTGGTCCTAATGGACCCAGTGGCATGATTGTCCAATCTATATAGGATTGCTTTGATGAGTAATGATAAAGGATTGTGATTGGGAGAACATCCTCCACTTAGTAGGTTTGGTAATCTCTAGAACATGTTTGGTAATTATCTTGAAGCATATGATCTGGGGTTAATTTGGGCTTTTTAGAACAAGGTGGGACAATGGAGGCCCAAAAACTCAAGTCAATGGGGTTTGGTGAGGTATTGGGCCTAATGGAGTTTAATAGCCCTATTTTTAAGAGCGTTATTAAATGCTGATTATATTTCTGAAGTTAATTATGTTCCGAAAATTCTTATTTTATTTGAGTTTGGAGCATGAATTTTTATTTGTCGTGTTTGTAATATATTTAATTATTTAAGTTTATGAAGTTAGATTATTATTATTATTTTATATTTTTGGTTTTGTGTGCAATTAGTTTAGTTGTATTTGGCAAATTAGAGAACCAAAGTCGGTCCTCTTCTTTTGTCTTTTGTCGGTTTGTTCATAAAACCAAACCCATTACATTCAATATCTCTCTCGTGCCTTCTAGAGTGTAAGATTAAGACATTAAAAACGAAAGATACCCATTTCCCTCATTTTCTCTCTCCTCTCGTGTTTTCTGTTCAAACTTCAAAGAACCCAAAGTTACAGCTCCTCCTTCCCCCCTCTCTTCGTGTCTTCCATTTTTTGTGCCACCAAGCTACTTAATTTGATTAATCACAACCTACTCAGATTGATGAACTATTTCACTTTTGAATTCTTCACTTAATTGGAGAGAAAACCCAAAACCCCAATTTCTCACTATCGTGCCCTGTGTTGCGCCCCGCCGCCTTGTCTTGCGCTGCCTTTGTTGTTGTTGTTGTTTTAGCGGTGCTGCTGCATCGTCTCCCCTTTGGTTTGTGGTGGTGGTGCCACCGCTGCTGGGTCCCTGCTATTGTTGCTCTTGTGTCCCCCTTCCCCATTCTTTCATCGATGCTGCTGTGTTATCGTTGTGTTGCTGCTGTTGGTTGTTGATGCGACCGTTGTTGTTCGTCGCTGCTGCTATTGTGGCGTCGTTGGCGCCACCGTGGGCTGCTGCTACCAGCGCCTTTTTGTTGGTGGTGGTGGTTGTCGCCTCTGCTTCTTGTGTTGTTGTTTGGTGCGTGGTAATTGTCAAACCTTGCAATATGATTGCTTATTTGTTTTGGGAAGAGTTTATCTCTTTTAAATTGAAATCAAATTTTAGCTAGCTAAAAACATTATTTGCATTTGTCTTTGATTAGTTTGATTTCAAGAAACTTAGTTGTTGATGAGCATAGTTAGTGCTTTGAAAAGCCTATTGATTTAGATTAGGTGGTTTGGTTACATGTTGTTAAGTGAGTAATTTATTTATTTTCAGTATAGTTGTGAGCTAAGTTAGTTTTGTATTCTTGTTATATTATTAGTTGCCAAATTATGTTCTTGGTTTAAGTAAGGCTGTGAGCTAAGTTTGGTTAGTTTGATTCAATAATTTAGAATTATGATTTCGAATTGGGGATGCAAGTCATATGGTGTAGCTAGTGTCATTGAACTTGTAGTTGGTTGTGAATTGAGGACCAAGTAATTAGAATGATAAAGGTTGATAATTTCTAAATTGGGAATTGGTTATGGTTCCATTTTCTAATTTAGATTAGTTTACAATTGGTTATTAATTATTGTTATTGTTGTGAGGTAAATTGTTGGAGAATGATTATGAGTTGAGTTCCATTTGGAGATCAAGATTAATGAAGGAGATTCTGTTGTTGGAATTTGAATGGCTGTTCAGGTAACTTTTATGTTCAGTATGATCATTTACTTACGCCCTCATGTGTGGATCTCTATGTTTAATTTTTGATAAATAAGTTCGTACTATGGCCATAGATATGAATGTGATGATGAAATGTCATTGATTGATTATGAATACGCAATTGTTTTGCTGGCTTAGTTTATGAACCGAAAATAGAAAGTGGGCAAGTTATGGGAGGACGATGGTTACTCTTTTGACCTGGTGTGGTAGGCTATGCTCCATAACGAACCTTGGGGATAGTATTGCTGTGCTCCATAACGAACCTTGGAGGCAGCGTTTGTCCAAATCCCGTACTTGACACTGATTTGTTTAAGAGAATGAGCTATGCCAGCGCTGTAACGAAAGGAAATGATTTGAAATAAAAATGTTTATAACGGGCTGAAGTAAAGGTTACGAGTTTTCCACTCATTTTGGAATTGTGTTTGTTTTGCATTTCTTCCATGAATTTGCAGGTTTGGTGTTAAGTACTCGGAATTGGAATGAAGCAAGATCAAGATGTTATAGTGGATTAAGGATTGAGTTTGTATTTTAGATAACTGATTTGAGAATAATTCTCAATAATATTTCGTTGTATATATAATATTTGGGAATCTAGTCGAGTTACTAGTGTAAATAAGGATATTTTCCGCTGTGATTTTATTTAATTAAGTGTTCATTCTAGTTTATGATTGTTGAGTGTGTTTCATTAGCAGCTTGGAAGAGCGGGTTGTTACATGGAGCAAGTGGCATGATTTTCCAATCCGCATAAGATTGCTTTGATGAGTAATACTAAAGGATTGTGATTAGTAGAACATCCTCCACTTAGTAGGTTTGGTAATTCCGGAACATGTTCGGTAATTACCTTAAAGCATATGATCTGGTGTTAATTTGGACTTTTTAGTACAAGAAGGGACAATGGGGGCCCAAAACTCAAGTCAATGGGGGTGTTTGGTGAGGTATTGGGCTAAATGGACCCAGTGGCATGATTGTCCAATCCCCATAGGATTGGTTTGATGAGTAATGGGAATAGATTGTGATTGGATAGGTTTGGTAATGCCCAAAGCATGTTTGGTAATTACCTAAAAGCATATGATCTGGGGTTAATTTGGCCTTTTTAGTACAAGGAGGGATAATGGGGGTCCAAAACTCATGTCAATGGGGTTTGGTGAGGTATTGGACCTAATGGACCCAGTGGCATAATTATCCAATCCCCATAGGATTGCTTTGATAAGTAATGGGAATGGATTGTGATTGTATAGGTTTTGGTAATGCCTAAAGCATGTTTGGTAATTACCTAAAAGCATATGATCTGAGGTGAATTTGGGCTTTTTAGTACAAGGAGAGATAATGGGCCCCCAAAACTCATGTCAATGGGGTTTGGTGAGGTATTGGGCATAATGGACCCAGTTGCATGATTGTCCAATCCCCATAGGATTGCTTTGATGAGTAATGGGAATGCATTGTGATTGGACAGGTTTGGTAAAGCCCAAAACATGTTTGGTAATTACCTAAAAGCATATGATCTGTGGTTAATTTAGGCTTTTTACTACAAGCTAAAGAGGGACAATGGGGGCCCAAAACTCAAGTCAATGCGGTTTGGTGAGGTATTAGGCCAAATGGACCCAGTGGCATTATTGTCCAATCCACATAGGATTGCTTTGATGAATAATGATAAATAATTGTGATTGGGAGAACATCCTCCATTGAGTAGGTTTGGTAATCTTCAGAACATGTTAGGTAATTACCTTAAAGCATATAATCTGGTGATAATTTGGGCTTTTTAGTACAAGGAGGGACAATGGGGCCCAAAAACTCAAGTCAATGGGGTTTGGTGAGGTATTGGGCCTAATGGACCCAATGGCATGATTGTCCAATCCCTATAAGATTGCATTGATGAGTAATGGGAATGGATTGTGATTGGAAAGATTTGGTAATGCCCAAAGCATGTTTGGTAATTAGGTAAAAGTATATGATATGGGGTTAATTTAGACTTTTTAGTATAAGAAGGGACAATGGGGGCCCAAAACTCAAGTCAACGGGGTTTGGTGAGGTATTGGGCCTAATGGACCCAGTGCCATGATTGTTCAATCCCCATAGGTTTTCTTTATGAGTAATGGGAATGAATTGTGATTAAATAAGTTTGGTAATACCTAAATCATGTTTGGTAATTGCCTAAAAGCATATGATTTTGGGGTTAATTTGGGCTTTTTTATACAAGTAGGGACAATGGGGGCCCAAAACTCAAGTCAATGGGGTTTGGTGATGTATTGGGACTAAAGGACATAGTGGCATGATTGTCCAATCCCCATAGATTGCTTTGATCAGTAATGGGAATGGATTGTGATTGGTGGAACTTCCTCCACTCTGTAGGTTTGGTCATGCCCAAAATCGTGTTTGGTGATTACCTAAAAGCATATGATCTGGGGTTAATTTGGGCTTTTTAATACAAAGAGTGACAATGGGGGCCCAAAATTCAAGTCAATGGGGTTTGGTGAGCTATTGGGCCTAATGGACCTAGTGACATGATTGTGCAATCCCCATAGGATTGCTGTGATAAGTAATGGGAATGGATTGTGAATGGATAGGTTTGGTGATGCCCAAAGCATGTTTTGTAATTATCTAAAAGCATATGATATGGTTTAATTTGGATTTTTTAGTACAAGGAGAGACAACGGGGGCCCAAAACTCAAGTCAATGGGGTTTGGTAAGGTATTGAGACTAATGGATCTAGTGGGATGATTGTGCAATCCACGTAGGATTGCTTTGATGAGTAATGATAAAGGATTGTGATTGGTAGAACATTCTCCACTTAGTAGGTTTGGTAAACACAAGAATATGTTTTGTAATTACCTAAAAGCATATGATCTGGGGTTAATTTGAGCTTTTTAGTACAAGGAGGGAAAATGGTGGCCCAAAACACAAGTCAATGGGTTTGGTGATGTATTGAGCCTAATGGACCCAGTGGCATGATTGTCCAATCTTAATAGGATTGCTTTGATGAGTAATGTGAATGGATTGTGATTGGATATGTTTGGTAATGCCCAAAGCATGTTTGATAATTACGTAAAAGCATATGATCTACGGTTAATTTGGGCTTTTTAGTACAAGGAGGGTTAATGGGGGGCCCAAAACTCAAGTCAATGGGGTTTGGTGAGGTATTGGGCCTAATGGACCTAGTGACATGATTGTCCAATCCCCATAGGATTGCTTTATGAGTGATAGGAATGGATTGTGATTGGATAGGTTTAGTAAAGCCGAAAACATGTTTGGTAATTACTTAAAAGCATATGATCTGGGGTTAATTTGGGCATTTTATTACAAGGAGTGACAATGGGGGACCAATGCTCAAGTCAATGGGGTTTGGTGAGGTATTGGGCCTAATTGACCGAGTAGCATGATTGTCCAATCCCATAGAATTGTTTTGATGAGTAATGAGAATGGATTGTTATTGGGAGAACAACATACACTTAGTAATTACCTAAATCCTGCAGTAACTTGCACAAAAACCAGTGACATTCCACTACAATGGAGATGATTCTTTTCAGAAATTGTTCGACCATTCCAATCTGCTGTTCACATAAACATTCTATCGATGAACCTTTTATATCACCAAAGTCATTCAATTCAATCATTTGAAAGCAAAAGAAAAAATGACAAAATGCAACGTTTTACTCCGATGTAATCTTATCATATAAATTAAACCACATAAAACCTCATGGATTAGGTTATCAATAACCCACATCTTAACCATACAATTCCCGCATCATATATGTTATAGTCACATGATTTGAGGCCATTGCACAAGACAATTATTATTTTAGGTAATGCTTTAAAATGGGTTAAGTAATGGCGTAAATTTTTTGGTAATATCCTAATCTAATTAGGTGATTACCTAACATATATAGTGGTTATGTTAGGTCATGACCAAAATATCTTTAGTAATTATTGAAATACTGCAGTAACTTGCACAAAAAACCAGTGACATTCCACTACAATGGAGGTCCCGAAAATACTGCAAATTTTTTTCATCTAATTGCTAAACTAAAGTATGATCTACTCAGTAAATGTAACCCAATAAAAATGTGAACTGCATTGATTTATTGCAATTATCTCACACACACCTAAATTTATTTTTTGTCATGTCCAAAATATGTTTAGTAATTACCAAAAGATCATTATGTTTGGTCATGTCTAAACTATATTTAGTAATTACCAAAACACTGGAGTAACTTAGACGAAAAACCAGCTCAATCTCCCATGGAGGTCTCGAAAAATCTGAAACTTTTTTGCATCTAGTATCTAAACTAAAGTATGAATTACTCAAGCCTGGTTTTATTTCATGGGAGGAAGCCTATCATGAGAAGAAAGTAGGGGGATTGGGTTTTAGAGATGTAGTCAAATGGAACCTAACTAGTATGGAAAAGTATGTGTGGGCCATTTCTTCCAAACAAGATAATGTTTGGATTAAATGGGTTCACTCAGTATATATCAAGGGAGCAGATTGGTGGAGTTACTCTCCTAGGCAGGATGCTAGTTGGTGTGGTATCCGATTTTTAACTGTGTTAATTAACGGTCTGAATCCCACAAAAGTCTCTCATTGGACTTTGAGTTTTAGAAAACTTGGAAGTCGCCACCCTATTAATATCTGAATAGGGACATATTTATTTAATAAATCGTTTTAAAATCAATTTCAAGAAAAATCATTTAAAACGATGATGACTTCAGATGGATAAAGCTTTTTGAAAATTGGTCTTTCATACCATGAGATAGGGTTCAGGGTTTAGGTTAAGAGGTGCAAACGTCTGGAACTCGTCTCCTCTTCCGTTCTAAAGAACGGGCTCTTACTAAATGCGTTATTTTCCATTTTAAAGTAATCATGGCTATTCAAAAGAAATAAAAATCACATAGTTTGCACATATACACATTAACCATTTTTATGTATGACCAATATATCATTTGTACATGGTAGGTTTGAGCACTGAAGTTGCACTACGTACCAATCATTGCGGGATTGGAATCCACTCATGGATCAAAACCGTCGTAGTTCGAGCTTATGTCTCACCCTAAATGGTCAATTCCACTTGGGAAAGAAGAGGAGGGAATAGATTATGAATAACTCTCCTTTAGAATTAAACAAATCTATTTAAAATGAGGTAATCACTCCAATTAGTGATTGAAATGAGATTAAGATAATCACCTTAATTAGTGATTAATAAGGAAGGAAATAAGTAATCACCCAAATTAGTGATTATTCAAGGAAAGATAATCACCTTGATTAGTGATTAACAATGAAGGTTAGGAATTGATGATAATTAAGGTTTAAGATAATCACTCTAATTAGAGATTAAATATGATGAAAGGTTAAGCTAATCACCCTAATTGGTGGTTAACTAAGTTTTAAGATAATCACCCTAATTAGTGATTAAATGAGGAAAATAATCGTCCTTATTAACTATTATTAGGGTTTAAAATAATCACTCTAATTAGTGATTAAAAAATGAGAAAAATAATCGTCCTAATTAACGATTATTAGGGTTTAAGGTTATCACTCTTTTAAGAACTTTTTTTGTTTATTTTCTTAACTGAAGAGAAAATCATTATTCTGGAATTTAGTGATTTACATAAACGTTTTTGTAAAAATGATGTAAAATTGTATAAAATTCATATGAACATGATTTTTATATTTTTGAAAAGCCACTGATGTTTTCTTTAAACTTGATGTTTTTAGTTTTGTCTAAATGACTTTATTTTTAAATTTTATTGACAGAACAATCCTAGGTGGTAATGGACAAATATAGTTTTGCACAACAAAATTGTATGATTTTTAATTATTTACAAAAAAATCGTTTTTTAGAAATTCCAAGGCCCAGTTGGTGTAAACATCTTGCACTTCATAGGAAAAATATTAAATCCTACAAACTATTCTGATAATACAGACGAAAAATAAACTGAAGTACGAAATCAAAACTGATTATAATTACAACATCACATTTTCTTTTTCATAGAGATGTTTATGCACAACTTGTCTTGAATTTTTTTATGAAAACATTTTTGGTGATGAATAACAACTTGATTAAGGAAAATCACATAATCACATTTTTCCTAAGAGTCACCCCTTTAGAGGTGACTATTCTAGGTGAGGTGATTTAAGGTTGGGAACGTATTAGGACTTCCACATACCCAAATCACTCCAAAGATGAAAAAAAGGATAAGAAGAAAACAAGGAGGAAGTTAGTAGATGATTAAAAAGATAATAAAAATAAACAAGAGTTTCCACTTTACCTTGCTAGCTCAATGATGCACTTCCTTTTTGCAAATTTTTTTACCTTTTTTTTGTGATTTTCTTAATTTCTAAGTGAGTTTCTAAATTCTCTTAATTACTAACTTAAACTCTTTTTTGTGTTTTTTCCTTTTGATGAACTTCTTTTACTTACTTATTAACACTTTTGCTTAGATGGAAAGATTAAGGATGAGAAGAGTAGTAGAGAAGATGAGAGTGATGTTGAATTGTGTTTTTTTTCAACTTGGTTTTGAAGTGGAAAAAAGGAAGGTATTTATAGAGAAATGAAGGAGGTGAACTAGGGTTTCAAAGAGGTAGAAAATCAGATTTTTCACCCAAAAAATCTGATTTTCTTCATCCTTAATCACCCTAATGACATCACTCTAATGACATCATCAAATCTCTTTGGAAATACAAATATTCTTATTCTTTTTGGATATTCTCATAAATGAGGCAAAATCAGATTTTCAAAAATATTCTTCCCTAAACATCCTAATACGTAAAAAAAATGCATCGAAAATCGTGCAAAACGAAACTGATTAGGATGCTGCGTCTAGCGCAGAGCATGACACTTGATTCTTCCGGAAAGAATCCGAATTTCCCCCTCTTACACATGGGATTTGATTCTTATTCTCACATCTTTTCATGATTCTTATTCTCTAACTAATGGATAAAGGATGTGTTTAGTGGATAAAGAATATATTCTTATTATTTATCCAATGAACGATGACTTGGCCATCGAGAAAACAGATTAATGTTGGTTTTGGGATAAGACTAAAATCCCGACGCCTAATCGCGACCTTTTTTTTTTCGTTTTTCCAAAAGACTATCTTAAAACAATTAACGAAAACTCGTCAAATTAATAAAGACGAGCATGATTATACTGTGAATCATTTTATTAACACGGTGGTTGTAGCTATTGACTATGACTCACGGAAAATTATATTTCTAAGCTGAAATCGCACGATCAATACGCAAAAATGGAAAACCGCACGACAGAATGAAACTCGCGCTCCGGGGCACGCGCTCCACGATGCATGACGATTTTTGTTATTTTTATTTCTTTTCCAAATCTTTATTTATCCGAAAAAGGGGTTCAAATTTGGTGTCTACATAATGCCCCACATTGGTCGAATTTCGGAGAAAATGATGGCCAATGTTTGAAAACACACAAATTTTTGATAGAAAATTTCTTTTGAGATAACATATTCTCCATAGAAAATAGTTATCATCATGACTTTCGACTTCTGTTGACGCTTTTAAGTAGAAAATTCCAGTTAATTTTCTAAAATAGGAGATGCGACAATCCCAATTAATTTTCAAAAATTGAAAATGCGACTTTATTGTCGTCTTAGATAGAAAATCCCAATTAATTTTCTAACTTTTGAAAATACGACTTTAACGCCCTCTTAAATAGAAAATCCCAATTAATTTTCTAAACATTGAAAACGCGACTTTATTGTCCTTTTTTTTTCAGTTTTATGAATTTGTCTTTTGTGAATGTGAGAAATTTCGACAATTAACAGGTCGACTCCAGTTTTTACATTTTTTCATGGCCTTGATGACAAACAAGTTGTCAAGTCACCATTACTCACCTTTTATGACTTCATGAGTTATCATGTCACCTTAAATTAGGACATTGTCAGGTCATGTCACCTAAAGGGTTGACCAAAGGTTATTACCCTCTAGATAAACTATGATGGACCAAATCATCATATGGCAAAACATTTTATCTGTTTTTATGAAATCTTTCAGAAAATATTTCATGCATAATGCTTATTTGCTTTATCAGAAAATGATGATCACTATATAAAATAGATTGATCATGGTCATTATTTTAGATAATCATTAGGAAAAGGGATTGTATCAACGTTCTTGATTCATCATTGACACGGTTTTTTTTATGTTCGGCTTTAGCAAAAATTGCCATACCACAAATGCTTGGTCATTAACCATTGTGAAGGATGCTCCTTAATATCCTATGGACAATACTCAAACTCATTATGCATGGCATATGGATGATCATCTTTTCCATCTATAAAAGGGGCATAGTTCTTCATTTCCAAATGCACCACTTCCACTACTCCAATCTTTTCTGTAAATTTTCCTTTCACAAAAATGGTTCTTACTTATGAAGAAACTAATGAAATGCGGAGTCGGGAGAAAAAACAACTCTCGGGGGTCCCAAGAAACTTGAAGCAACCAAGGCAATCCTTTTCCTCTTCCTGCTTCACTAAGGTGCTTATGCCTTTGCTTTCACTTTCTATTTGTTACGACATGATTCATGCTGCTTCCAAATTTTGGGATGAAACTTGCCATGTCTTCTGCTATGGAGACCGGGAGATTATGCGTCTTGTTGAAGATGTCGAAGATTTGCTAGGCTTACCATCCAATGGTCCAGTTATCACACCTAGATCTCCTACCAGAATCTCGGGAGATTTATCAACGATTTTACATATTCCCGAAAATCTTCATGGAAACTACCTACAATATGGTGAGGTATTTCTTGTCAACTTATTATTGACTTTCCAATTTGGCACTTGGCAATTTTCTAACAATGCCAATTATAGGATTGCTAGAGAAAATGCTTGTATTCTTATGATTTTGGAAAGTACCCTCACTAAATGGTCTTTAAATGCATGCCATGTTCGGTGTCTTTCACTTACTCCTCAAATTGTTAGCGGGGGTCGTCTTGGACCACTTATTTTGGGGGAAATGTTCCTTGGCTTAGATGAACTCAAAAGAAACCCTCAAAGCTTTGTGAAGGGATGTCCATTAGCCCTTCATTTATGGCTATTAGAAAAAGTTTCTCTCATGAAAACCCACAAGAGTCTTACTTACAAAATTAGTCATGTCCGGGAGAGAGGTCTTCTTCCTTTCTTCTATCAACTTAGCAAAAATGGTGGGTGGGAGGATTTTTTTCTACATCAAGACATAAAGTGGGTCACAAGCCACCTTGGCATTAGTGCAATTGTATATTGCAATTCTGGTCGCAGAGGTGTACAAATTTTCGGGTTTTGCCAAGTCATTTTCTACCTTCCATGGAGATGTCTAAGGCAAATTGGTTGGAAGCAAGAGCACATTCCTGCCCTCCAGGTTCTTCCATCTTGTACCACTTATGAGGCTGATATGAGTGGTATTCAGAGGATGCCTACTATATGGCAGGGGCAAAAATTATATCAGCGCTACCGGAACCTTCCTTTCCACTGATTGATGAAGATTACCTTCAATGGTTGTAGCGGATATTGGTCAAGACAAAGATTCAGACGGGCCTACTATGAAGAGGAGAAGGGTTTGAGAGAATTGTCATGTTTATTTTCTATGTTGTTTTTTTTTATATTTTTATTTAAGTTTGTAGGAAATGAAGGCTTTATGCCTTTTTATGTATGAAATGAAGTACCCCAGTTGGGATGAATAAAAGATTTGTTTGTGAGAATTATCTGCTTGTGAGAAATTCAATGTGAACACAATTCTAAACACGTGCACACTTTAACATTAAATATGACATGCAAATCATAATTAACTAATCATATGACACATAAAAGCATAACATATAAACCTTAACAATCAAAGACATGTTTCATCATTTTTCCTTTTTTTTTTTTTTTTTTTTTTTTTTTTTCCGTTTTTCCTCTTTTTCCGTTTTTTTTTTTTTTTTTTTTTTTTTTTTTTTTTTCGTTTTTTATCTTCCTTTTTTTTTTTTTTTTGCATACATCATATGAACATCTAGAAACTCATGGCATGTTTATTAAGAATAACCAGATAGGATACATAACCCAAAAACTGCTTGGTTACTTGACCATGACAATTACAATTACTTTGATGCCTAAGCGTAATATTTCTTCAACTGATCAAGATTAATGAAATGGGTGAACTCATTTCCATCAAAATCCATTAGCTTCACTGCTTCAGCCGTGGTGACATGCTTGACCAGGAATGGTCCAGACCAGTTAGGCTTGAATTTTTCTTGAGGATCATGCAACGGAGCTCTATTTTCTTTTAAAACTAGATCACCTTTTTAAATGTCTCTATCTCGAACCCTTTTCTTAAATGCACGAGCAATTCTTCGTTGATATAGTTGTATGTTATGCAATGCTTGTATTAGGTGCTCATCTGCGAATGCAAGCTCATCATAGCGAGTTTTGTGCCACTAGTCTTCCGAGATTCCACTTTCTGCTATGACCCTGAGAGATTGTATCTCCACCTCAATTGGTAGGATTGGCTCCATCCCATAAACCAAAGAATACGAGGTTGTTCCTGTTGGAGTCCTAATTGATATCCTATATCCCCAAAGGGCATATGGTAGTTTGTCATGCCATTCCCTAGTCTTTTCAGTCATCTTGTCAACAATAGTTTTGATTGTCTTATTGGCTGCTTCCACCGCTCCATTTGTTTGGGGACGATAAGGTGAGGACTGATGATGCTTGATTGCATATTTTGCGAGAGTGGTCTTCAGATGACCCTCAAATTGTGATCCATTATTAGAGATGATTTCAAAAGGTATGCCATATCGACAGATGATGTTGTTAATCACAAATTTCGAGACTTGCTTTGCCCCTAGCTTTGAAAATGATGCAGCTTCAACCCACTTCGAAAAGTAATCAATTGCTACAAGAATATACTGATGCCCATTTGAAGCATTTGGATGAATTTGTCCGATTTGTCTATGCCCCAACTTGACAACGGCCAAGGAGAAGTCATATTATGTAATGACACAGGTGGCATATGATTGAGGTTAGCAAATATTAGACATTGCTTGCAGGCGCGAGCAAAGCTGATGCAATCGCCTTCTAGAGTGCTCCAATAGAAACCTGCTCGCAAAATTTTACGAGCCAACATTTACGCAAAGTTGCAGAGTACCATCAAACCCTTTGTGATACAGTCTGCTTTTTAGTATGAGAAAATGAGCAGCTAGCCTTCTGATAGCTATGCGGTCCTTCTTGCCACTTCCCTCTGGATATTGCATAGTTTCCAGAAAATTCTTGATATCCTTATACCAGACATCATCATCATCTTGTTGAACCAGCGCAGAGACAATTTGTGCTACCGTCACTGTTGGTCCCTTCCTTTCTTCAATTAAAACTGACTTGATCTTTGTACCATTTTCCCATGTTAAATTAACAGCGAGATTAGCTAAAGCATCAGTGAAACTATTTTTTTTCTCGAGGAAGATGTTTGAAGCTGATATCATCCAAATAAGGGATCAATTCTTGAAGGTACTCTGTATATAGCTGAAGTCTCTCATCTCTAACCCTCCAAATTCCTATTGTTTGAGATATGATAAGATTAGAATCTCCATACACAGTGAGATGTCTTGCCCCTGCTACCAAGGCGGCTTTTACTCTATATATGCAGGCTTCATACTCGGCTGTATTGTTTGTTGTTGGGAAATCCAGCTTGACAGCAAATGGAATATGGACTCCATTGGGATCTACTAACAAAACCCCTGCTCCATTACCTCTCCTATTAGAAGCTCCATCAAAGTACATGCACCATTGTGGATTGTCAATGAAGCATACGTACTCATCGGGGAATGCATCATCATACTCATCTCCAGACACTGGTCCTTCTGCTATGACTTCATATATGGCTCTTCCTTTAACATATTTCTGGCTGACACATTGAATATCAAACTCATAAAGCATAGCATGCCATCTTGCCAATCTTTCACTAAGAATGGGTTTTTCGAACATTAGATAGGTCGTATGAGCTTGAAGTTGATGCCTTAACTTCTTTGTGGCATAGACCAAGAAAACACATACTTTTTCCAGTGGGGTATATATTGTATCATACTCAAGGAATTTCTTGCTGAGATAGTATATGGCAACCTCTTTCTTTGTTCCCTCTTGATATTGGGCTAAGAGAGCTCCCAAAGCCGTTTCCGTGATAGTGAGGTACAAAATCAGAGGTTCTCCTGGTCTAGGTGGCATTAGAACAGGTGGATTTGAAAGGTATTCTTTCATAGAATCAAAAACTTCCTGACATTCTTCATTCCACTCATGGGATACCCCTTTTCTGAGCAGCTTAAATATAGGTTCACATCTCATAGTGAGTTATGAGATGAACCTGCTGATATATTGAATTCTGCCGAGAAACCCTCTTAGTTCCTTTTCTGTTTTTGGAGGGGGTAGCCCTTGAATAGCTTTTACCTTTTCAGAGTCCACTTTAATGCCGTCTTAACTGACAATGAATCTCAACAACTTTCCTGAAGTGACGCCAAACACACACTTTTGAGGGTTTAGCCTGAGATTATATTTCCTGATTCTTTCAAAGAAGGACCTTAGTGCAGGAATATGCCCCTCACGATCTTCACTTTTCACAATCATGTCATCTACATAGACCTCCACAATGTCGTGGATGAGGTCATGAAGGATAGTGGTTGCAGCCCTTTGATATGTGGCTCCAGCATTCTTGAGACCAAAAGGCATAACTCGGTAACAGAAAGTGCCCCATAGAGTGATGAAAGATGTCTTTGTCATGTCTTCTTGAGCCATGAGTATTTAATTATACCCTGAGAATCCATCCATGAAGGAAAACATTGCATGACCAGTCGTACTATCAACAAGAACATCGATGTGGGGGTAGAGGAAAGCAATATTTTGGTGACGCAACATTCAAATCTCGAAAATCAATGCATACCTGAACTCTCCCATCCTTTTTGGGTACAACCACTATATTGGCAAGCCAACTTGGATGTTTTACAGCTTGGAAGAATTTGGCGTCAAGCTGTTTCTGGATTTCTTTTTTCACTTTCAAACTAACCTCTGGCTTCATTCGGCGGAGCTTTTGCTGCTTAGGCCTGCTTTCAGGATGTAACGGAATGCGATGTGCCGCAATTTCTCTATTAACACCTGGCATATCAGCATAAGACCATGCGAACACATCTACATACTCTTTTAATAATGCAATAATCATAGATTGTTCAGTTGGGGTGAGGGATGATCCTATTTTGACTTCTTTTACAGCATTTTCTGTACCAATATTAATTACAATGGATTATTCCATGGGTTTTATATATGTTTCAGTTGTATCAAGTGATTCATCTTTATTAAATTCACTGTCAGAAATAACATCTTGCATGCAAATGTATTTAGATAAAGGTTCACATTCAATTTCCTCACTATCAGAGTCTTCTGACTAGGTATGCAAGGTAGATTGGCTGGAAGATGAGCTATCGGTATGATATCCATCTGAAGGGGGTGAAAAGGTATTTTCATGAGATAAATGTGGAGGATGGTTTCCTAAAACATTTTAAGTTCTATAGGCCCGTCTTTTGCCTGACACTCAATACTCCACTTATATTCAATGCTTTCGCCAAAAGGTATCATCAAAGACACCGGGTCAAAATCCCCTTCCCTAGAGGACTCAGAAGCGAAAAGCTTCTTAAGGACTCCATGTTCCAGATTATTCACCCAGTCATTTTCTTTTTTCTTGTTTTATTCTCGGACAAAGCAACTTTCGATTAAGTCCAGGTTTCCAGCCTCATTGAAGAATATTTCCAATCCCAGTAAAATCCTCTGTTTTTTCCTACTAAGCCAAGGTTTTGGAAACTCATAGTACATCTCAGTATCTCCTTGCAGGATGAACTGGCCGTTGAGGGTAAAAGAAGATTTTTTGATGTTGTGAGAATTGCTGCCCGGATCATATCCTAATCCATGTCGGTTCTGCTTGTCTACTACGGGGATTGGTTGCTTCATTCCCCTACCATCTCGCCCTAATCCGGCTCCTTGAGTATAACCCATCTTCATCCTAATTTGAAATCTTTGGACAGAGGTTGCATGGCAATCCCTACAGGCTCTTTGACCGCATTCGTGGGTAGGGCTGAGGTGTTTGTTTTCTGACGGTAATTGATCATCCTTAGAGAAGCGACAATTTTCTTCTTTTTGGACCTAAAGGTAGAGAAAAAGAATTAAAAGAAAAGAAAAGAAGGCTACATATTGCAGAATGCATTGTAGAGTAAAGAAACTTTTTGAAAACAACTTGTTGAACCCTAGTTTTGATGATGACAAAGGAACAAAGATGCAAACTAAGTATTGGACTAACAAGTTGTTTAAGTGAATGAAGTTCAAGGTATCAATGAAAGGTACGAAGAGAATACTAAGTCAAGGAAGAAATCAAGTTGGGATTTTGAAGACTAAGTAAAGATGTTTCAAGATTTGGTACTGGAGCAGCATTGGAGCAAGAAGACTAAAGCAAGGCTTTTTGTTTCTAGTTCCATTGTAAAGGAACGAGTAAGAATGGTAAGGAACTATGGCAATTTAGAATGAGAATGAGCGTTTGTTCCTTTGTAAGGAACAGACGAACTGTCGCATAATTAATAAGTTAAAGGAACTAACTATTAAAATGAACTAGACCTAGGATGAAGCATTACAACGGTTAATTATGTCTGTTGAGTAATTTATGCCTAGATTCTAGGTAACCGTTTTATTTAAGGAAAAATCTAATTTTAAGGAAAATCTTTTTAAGGAAAAGATTTTATTTTTATAAAGATAATAAATATCCTTTTCGGTTTTTATGGAAAATATTTTAAAGATAATATTTTTGGTAAAAGGATTTTATTTTGGTTTTAATAATTAAAATGCTTTTTAATTAAATCAGATTTTCGAATTAATGCTTTAAGTGGTTGCTACAATTAAGGGAGCAGTAACATAATTATCTCCCACGTTTAACAGTGATCATGGATATCATGGGTTGAATGAGGAACGTGTTCCTCCGGGTAAGGAACATCATGGGATAATGATTTTACCACTAACACATGTTTTAATCCCATGTTCTAAGTTATTACCACTATAAATACTAATGTCTAATTAAGTTTCAATTTGTGTCTGACCAAGTGAATTAGTGAGTTTAACTAAGTAAAGTGTCAATGCCCTCATTCTCTCATAAAAGCCATTTGTTATTTGCCTTCTTACTCTAATTCCACTAATTTTATTTGATCAATTGTATTTTGGTTTTTGGGTAAGGGGACTTTGAGTGAAATTCTGTAAGAGAGAAGCTTTGAGTGAAGCGAGTTAAAGTGAGAAAACTTCAAGTGAAGTTGAGAGGAACAACTGTTAAGGGAACAATTGTTCAGGAACTTGAGTTTAGGAACTCAAGGTGTGGCCCGTGAGTATAATTAGGTTGTAACAAAGTTGTTTAGCCTAATTAGTGAAAGAGTTGAGCTTAAAATCCCTAGTGGTCGAGGTTGTTTCTTCTTGTTGGGCCCAAAAAGTTTTTCCTCGTAAAAATCCCTTGTGTCCTTTAGCTTGTTTCTTTGTTTAAGTTTAAAATTCCGCAAAAAGTTACGTTTATTTCTACACATATAATTCACCCCCCTCTTGTATTGTTCCTAGTGAAATAACAATTGGTATCAGAGCTAGATCTCACGAAAGATAGGAAACCTTATTGAGAAAAAGATCCAAGGAACAATGAATACCACCTAGAAACTTGAGGAAGGTTACTCTACGCAAAGGCCTCTCATGTTCAATGGGAAGTTGTATTCCTATAGGAAGAACATAATGGAGATATTCATCAAGGCCGAAAACTACCAGGTATGGAGAGTCATTGAAGTTGGTTATTTTGAGGTCACAACTACTAATGACAAAAATGTGGTAATTCCTAAACCCTTATCAGAATATGACAAAGCTGATTTCGAAAAAATGGAAGTGAATGCAATGGCTGTTAAACTGTTGCATTGTGGACTTGGACCCCATGAACACAATAGGATCATAGGATGCAAATCTGCAAAGCAAATATGGGATTTACTAGAAGTAACCCATGAAGGAACTAATGAAGTTAAGAGATCTAAAATTGATTTACTAATGAATCAATATGAAGACTAAGGAAAGCATAGACGAGATGTTTACTCGTTTTACTAACATTATTAATGAGTTAGCTTCTCTTGGTAAGTTTATTTTATCAGAGGAACAGGTTCAAAAAGTTCTTAGGAGTCTTTCTAAGGAGAGATGGATGGCTAAGGTCACTACTTTACATAAAACAAAAGACTTCACTAAGTTCAACTTGGAACAGCTTGCTGGATCACTTATGACTCATGAGCTTTACCTTGATACTGAGTATGGTGAAAGCTCTAAGTCAAAATCCATTGCCCTCAAAGCAGATGATGAAGATGACTCTGGCTCAGAAGAAGAGGAAGCAGCACTCATGGTCCGAAAATTTCGAAAGATGTATAGGAACATGAAGAATGGGAACTTCAAAGGTAAAACTAAAAAGTTTTCTAACAAAGCTGCATGTCATAGATGTGGTAGTACAGATCACTTCATCAAGGAATGTCCACTTTGGGAAAATGATAAGACCAAAGAATGGAACAAGAAACGCTTCGCTGCAAGGAACAAGGAAACTAAATCACCTATCTCTAAAGCGAACGTTCGAAAGGCTATGATAGCAGCTTGGGGAGATTCAGAGACTAAAGAAGAAGAAGAACAAAAAACTGAAGGAACTACAAATCTTTGCCTCATGGCAAACACTGACGAAAAAGAAGATGAAGAAAATGTTGAGGTAAGCCAACATGGACTTGAATCAGACTTAGAAGGCAAAACTAGGCCTGAAAATTTATGATCTTCTTTATGATGCAATCCTTGAATATAGAGATGAACGTGAAAAACGTGAGCAAACTGAACAAGCTGTTAAAGTTTGTAAAGAACATATAGAATGGCTTAAGAAAATAAGAACGGATGCTGAAACTAGGTTCTTTGATTTATTTGATAAGAATTTAAAAATCAAGGAATCATATGAGAGTGTGAAGAATGAAAATTATCTAATCGATTTAGAAATTTCACACTTAAAGGAATTTGTCCCTGTTCTAAGTTCCTTTGATATGAGATCAACTCCTTTGAAAGGTTACAGATCTGAGGTCGAAAATTTGAATAAAGAGAAAAATGTTTTAAAGGAACAGATCTGTAATCTCAAGAAGGAACTGGTTGTTGCAAGGAACAGAGGCAAAGTGATGGCTGTTCCTAAATGGATTGAGAGACCATTGATAAGAGGTTTTTAGTGTGTCGTCAAGGCACCAAAAATCGCTTTTCAAACAATATTTATAAAACCTAACAAGCAATTACTAAGAACGTAGTAAAGGCAAGTCAAGGGTCGATCCACTGGGAAAATGGGATTAATTAAAGTCTATCAAGTCTAAATTACTTAATTGAAAGGTTTTTGGGGTTTTAAAATGATTTAGTATCAACTAATGACTAACTACTATCAAAGTACTAGCAAGTAATATGAGATGAAAATATGAATAAGGAAGACACTAGAGTTAAGGTTACTAGTATGGATCAAAGTGGACAATGATTATTAATGCAATTGTGATTCAAAGGCAACGATTACGTAAGGTTTAGTTTTCCTCTAAAATACTCGAGTCCTCTCTCGAATGGTCCTCGAGAATGATCGCTTAATTAATCAACTAAATCCTCTCTCGAATGGTCTTTAGTCAATTGATTAAGAAATCCAATGAATTTGGAAAACCCCTAATATAGGATCCCTTTAATTTCTACCCAATATCTTGGCCTAGAAATTAAGTTGATTCATGGGGATGATAAAGGAGTTCATAATTCAATTAAGAACATTTAAAATCAAAATACCAAAGCACAAATGTGATCAATATCTATCCTAAGGCCTCAAAACACCAAGATCAATGCATAAACGTCTTTTAATCATCACAATCACATTAACAATACATTTAAACTCTAATCCATACTTTCACCCTAACCCTAGATAGGGAACTACTCACTAATCATGGAATCTAAGCAATAAAACATGAAATCTATAACTAATCTAGGGCTAAACATGATTAAGAGATAATTAATCTAATGAAAGTAACAACTATGAAGCTATAATAAAGTAGATCTAATAAAAGGGAAGAACAAATAATATCAATGAAAAGAGATAATATAAACTCAAACTTTGAAATTAAATTGAATAAAAGTACCTTCAATGTTGTAGAAATCACAAACTATAATATACGAATCTCAAATCTTGATCAAAAACTAAGTGTTTATCTCTCTAATATGAACCCTAATAATACTCTCTAAAACCTAGAATAAAGCATAAGTGCCAAAAACAAAAACTCCCATGTTATTAAGGCAAGCCTCGTCTTTTTTTCTTCGCGGATTCGAATGGTGCGGGCGCACCAAAAACAGGTGCGGGCGCACCATTCATTCTGCCCAAAATCTGACATCAAGCGTTGAAAGGTGCGGGCGCACCATTGTTCGGTGCGGGCGCACCCTTCTTTCTGATCTGGTCGGACAGTTCAATTTAAAACGAGCATAACTCTTTTGTTTTAGATCCAAATCAAGCTTATGACCAGTCGTTGGAAAGCTATCGAAACAAGCTTTCACCTCCAACTGGAATTACCTTCATCTGATTTGTGGTTTGAAAGCTATGTTCATTTGAAGTTCCCTGTAAAAGATATTATTGTGCAATGTACTCCTTGGTGCAAGCGGACATGGGGCATAGTGTAAGCGCACCATTTATCAACGTGTGCTATTTTCATTACTTTCTTTGCTGACTCTATAACTCGTAGCCATCTTAGTTAGTTCCACCTATATTAAGAACATGGCAAAACAGGGTGAAAGCAAATGTACTAGAAATTCAATTAAAAATGACTAAAAATCTAGCAAAATGTCACTATGATCAAGAATGATCAAGTGAATGAAATAGAAGGGGAAAGGGAGAATAAAGAGGGAAGAAAGGGGAGAAAGAGGTTCAAAATGAGCTAAAAAGGAGTCCTTAAAGTGCGTTAGAAATGCATTTATCAACCATAGACTAAAAGAAAAGAAGGTCTTGGTTTTGAAACTACAAGAAGAGGAACAAGCATAAGAAATATGTTGACCTACCTAGTGATAAAATTTGCATGTACTATGGAAAGATAGGTCATTACATAAATCAATGTCAACTAAGAACTGAAATGATTGGCAAAAATGTGAAGTTGAGCAACATGAAATGGGTTGCCAAATCAAATGCTAGTCAAGAACAGGAACCCACGAAACAAGGGGTTCCTACAACTAACAGCTAGTTGATTTTTGCAGGTTGGAGTGAGGGAGAACAACACTTGGTATCTTGATAGTGGTTGTTCTAAGCATATGACATGAGACAAATCTAAGTTTCTCTCACTCTCAACCTATGAAGGTGGAAATGTGACTTTTGGTGACAATAAGAAAGGTAACATAGTTGCCATGGGTAAGGTTGGTAAGTCACCATCACATTCCATTGATAATGAATTTTTAGTTGAAGGTTTAAAGCACAATATTTTAAGTATTTCCCAATTCTGTGACAAGGGAAATGTTGTTAAATTTAATAGTGAGAAATGCTTGATCATTAACATTAACTCTAAGAATGTTATCTTGGAAGGAACAAGGAAAGGGAACACATATATTGTGGATCTTGATCTTGTTCCTAAAAACAATTTGACATGCCTTAGTGTTATTGAAGATGATCCACTCTTATGGCATAAGCATCTAGGACATGCTAGCTTTTCACTACTTGACAAACTTCGATCAAAAGATCTTGTTTTGGGATTACCATCTATAAAATTTCATATTGATCAAGTTTGTAATGCATGTGCCAAAGGAAAGCATATTAGATCCTATTTCAAATCTAAAACTGTTGTGAGCACCACAAAACCTTTAGAATTAATTCATATGGATTTGTGTGGCCCTATGAGAATCCAAAGTAGAAGTGGAAAGAGGTATGTGTTAGTTATTGTTGATGACTACTCTAGGTACACTTGGGTTATTTTTCTCTCTAGTAAGGATGAGACTTATAATGATTTCCTTGTCTTTCATAAAAGAGTTCAAAATTTGAGTGGTCACAAATTGATGCATATTAGATCCGATCATGGTAAAGAATTTGAAAATTATAAATTTGATGACTTAAGCAGAAACCATGGGCTAGATCATAATTTTTCTGCCCCTAGGACACCACAATAAAATGGGGTTGTAGAAAGGAAAAATAGAACATTGGAAGAAATGGCTAGGACCATGCTAATTGCTAGTGAACTTCCAAGAAACTTTTGGGGTGACGCTGTTAATACTGCTTGTCACATAATAAGTCGTGCCATGATGAGACCTATCATTAACAAAACTCCTTATGAGCTTTATTTTGAAAAGAAACCCAATATTACTCATTTCAGAACATTTGGTTGCAAATGTTTTGTTCATAATAATGGGAAAGATAATCTTGGAAAATTTGATGCTAGGAGTGATGAAGCAATATTCTTAGGATATTCATCCCATAGTAAGGCTTATAGAGTTTACAATGAAAGAACTATGTGTGTTAAAGAAAGTATCCACATAATCTTTGATGAATCTGACAACTTTAATCCAAGCAAACAGGTTGATGACTTTGCGATTGGCTTGGTACGACCAAATGAGAAAGATGCAGATTTAATTGAGCAAGAAGAAATAAAAGAGGAAAGGAACGAAAGAGATGAAAACATTCATAACAATGATGTTCCTGTTCCTCAAGATGATGGAGTTGTTCCTGTTCCTACTAAGAACGAGAATGTTGAAGGAACTGATTCAACAATTGCTGAAAGAGGAACAAATGAACAAAGCTCCTCATCCTCTCATAAAACTCAAGAGGAACAACCAGTTCCTATAAGGGAGTTTCAACCAAAACCTTGGAGACATCAAAAATCACATCCAGTGGAACTCATAATAAGTGACATATCCAAAGGTACGCAGACTAGATCTCAGTTAAGGAATTTTTGTGCATTTCATGCGTTCTTATCAATGATAGAACCAAGAAATCATGAAGAAGCCCTAACTGATTCTGATTGGATAACTGCTATGCAAGCTGAATTAAATGAGTTTAAAAGAAACAAGGTATGCCATCTAGTTCCCTCTTCTAAACAACAAAAAGTCATTGGCTTAAAATGGGTGTTTAGAAATAAACTAGATGAATATGGAACAATTGCAAGGAACAAAGCTAAACTTGTAGTAAAAGGTTATAATCAACAAGAAGGAATTGACTATGAAGAAACCTTTGCTCCTATTGCTAGACTTGAAGCCATTAGAATACTAATTGCATTTGCTGCCTATATGGGATTTAAACTGTATCAAATGGATGTTAAGTGTGCATTTCTAAATGGATATTTAAATGAAGATGTATATGTTGAACAACCCCATGGATTTGAAAGCAATTATCTCCCAAACCATGTCTACAAGCTTGACAAGGCTCTTTATGGGTTAAAGCAAGCGCCTAGGTCATGGTATGAGAGATTATCAAAATTCCTTTTAGAAAACAACTTTAAAAGAGGAAAGGTGGATAAAACTTTGTTTCTAAAATCGAAAGGAACTGACATGCTACTTGTTCAAATATATGCTGATGACATTATTTTCGGAGCAACTAATGAATCATTGTGCAAAGAATTCTCAAACCTTATGAGTGATGAATTTGAGATGAGTATGATGGGTGAGTTAAATTTCTTTCTTGGGTTACAAAATAAGCAAACTGAAAAAGGAATAATTATTCACCAACAAAAATACATAAAGGCAATGTTAAAGAAATATAGCCTCGAAAATTCAAAGATAAATCACACTCCTATGGGAACTTCAACTAGATTAGATGAAGATTCCATAGGAACAAGTGTTGATCAAACAAAATATAGAGGCATGTTGGTTCACTTTTGTATCTAACTGCTAGTCGTCCAGACATAGCTTTTAGTGTTGGTTTGTGTGCTAGATTTCAAGCAAATTCCAAGGAATCTCACCTAACTGCCGTGAAGATAATTCTTAGATATCTTAAAGGAACAGATGATCTTGGACTTTTCTATCCAAGAAGTGATACATTTGAGTTAAGAGGATATGCTGATGCTGACTATGCTGGAGATCTTGTAAATAGGAAAAGTACCTCAGGTATGGTTCAATTTCTTGGTCATAGTTTAGTTTCTTGAAGCACCAAGAAACAAAACACAATTGCTTTATCCACTGCTGAAGCAGAATATGTAGCTGTTGCTACATGTTGCTCTTAAATTCTTTGGATAAAACAACAACTTTGTGACTATGGAATAATCTTTAATTGTGTTCCTATTTATTGTGATAATACTAGTGCCATTAGTACTTCAAAAGATCCAGTACATCATTCAAGAGTTAAGCATATACATATCAGACATCACTTTCTAAAAGAAATTGTGGAAAAAGGTTTGATTAAACTTGAGTTTTGTCAAACTGAAAATTAGATTGCTGATATACTAACTAAGCCTTTACAAAGAGATAGATATGAAAAATTAAGGCTTGAGTTAGGTCTAATAAAACTTAAGTAATTGTTCCTATTCCAATCCCCCATGTCTGAATTGATTTGCCTTACTCTATGTGATATTAAGTGACTGTGATTAATTGCCTAAGACCATTGTAAATTAAGATGTTAAAAACATATACATGGATTCATAGGAATAAAGCTACTCACAAATGTCACATAATAATCCCCTTATTGTTCCTAAGTTAAAGAAACATGCATGATATGAAGAATGTTGACATTTAGCATAAGTTGTTCCTATAGCATAAGTTCCTTAGAATTTATTTTCTTTCCATAAATTAAAAAGTCCATAAAAATCAAAAATTCGAAAATCCCAAAAATATAGGAATCAGATTTAATCAAGTCATGATTTCCTTTTTATCCTTTCTTTTATTTTTATCTTTTATTTTTGTTTTTATCCTTAAAATTTTTACGCGTGTAACTCTTCATTTACTGTTAGATGCATCGTCTTCCTTCTTCCATTCCAAAACCGTGTTCCTTAATCGCTTCAACTTCACCATTGTTCATCTCCTTCACACCTCTTCGCACGACATAAAACCACAAATTCTTTTCACCAAATGGCAAAAACCTCTCTCAATTTACCTTTTTCAAAAGCAAAAACTCCCAAATTAAAACCTCTCAAATGGAAAACCCCTCTTCTCCATCCAAAACCCTAGAAGCCAAAAATTCTCAAGAAACAACAATGGCGGTAGAAGAGCAAAAATTGGAGTCACCTAGGAGAAGTGTGATAAGAAGAAAACTAATTGGGGAAGATGATGAAGAAGAAACCCCAGAACTAGTTGAGGGGGAAGAAGAAGCTACACCTGTTCCTTCCAAAGGAACTGCTTCTTCCTCCAAGAAACGAGTGGAGCGAAGTGATTCAAGGTACGTTTTAGGATTTTGTGTCAATTTGGAGTAGGCCAAGAAAGTTAGATTCAATGAATTAATCGACATACTAAAGGAACAGGGTATGGAATACCTGTTTGAAACCGCTTTTAATAATGCCTATTTGCTATATATGAATTTTGTGCAAACTTCATCAACACTGATGAAGTATGTACTACAGAAGTTAGGGGGAAGAAAATAAAATTTTCCCAAGAAACTTTGGCAAAAATATGGGAAGTTCCTTGCAAAGGAACTGATCTATAATTTAAGAGAAAAGGAACTGGCATCTTTCCCAATTTCTCCTAAGATGAAATTGTTGAATCCTTTGGGGGAACTGCTGGCCAAAACAAAATAAATCACAATCTTCTCTCTCATGTCCACAAAATTCTGTTTAATCTTGTTTGGAGAGCGCTCATTCCTCGAACTGAAAAGAGGAATGAGGTGGGTCTCTTGGATATGTATTATATGTTTTGCCTTGACCACCACATTCAAATAAACTTCCCTTCTTTCTTTATCCAACATCTAACTCATTGCATTGAAAATCATTGTGTTGTTGGCTATGGTGCATTGATCACCTCTCTTCTTTCTCACTTTAAAGTAAATACTACTGGTTGGCCTACCTTGGGAATAAAACAAGAAAATATTCTAAATGAAAAGACTTTGTATGGTTTGGACCTCTCTGTCCAAGATGGAGTGTTAACTCAAGGGAGGATTGCTACTAGTTCCTCTCACAAGAGAAAACTGCCTAAGGCAGTGGAAGATGAACCAGTGGAAGTCATACTGGAGGAACAAGTTCCTGCCCCTACCGAACCAAAGGAACAAAAACCAAAGAGGCGCAAAACTGTTGCCAAAAAGCCTTCCCCTCATGTTCCTAAAAGAGTTAGACAAAGCACTAGGTTGAAAACTGCTAAAACTGTCCATGTTCCTTCAAAGAAGGACTCTCCTTTAGTCCTATTTGATGCAGAGGAATAGGATCACAACTCACCTAAGGAACCAACTCTTCCATCCTCACCAAAAATACCAGTTACCCTCACTAAAATTCTTTCCATCTATCCCTCATCCTTCTCTGTTCCTTCCAGCTTTGAACAGTTGAAGGTTGAGATGAACGAACCAAACCCTTTCTCCTCTACATCCACTGACCTTCCACCACAACCACCTTTTCTTCCTTCCATTTACACTACCACCTCACCTTCTGTTTCTCTCAAAGGAACAGCAGGTTCATCACAAGAAAACACCCCAGTTCCTCCACCTAAATCATCCTCTACCTCTGGTTCTAAGGGAAAGGAACAAGTTCCTTCGGATGAGTTTGGTTGGGTTAATGAAGTGTGTCTCCCTGCTCAACATATGATTAAGTTTTACAATCATCTTCACTGGACTTTAGATGCTAAAACTGATAAAATGATGGGTTTAATGAAAGTCCTTAGTGATAATGTGATTGAACAACAAAAGAACATGGAGATGATGGCCCAAGCCATTAACAGTTTGAAGCAACAACTTGATGGGCACCATGAAGAGGTGATGAAGAAGTTTGAAGAAGTGGTTGAGGAAGAAGTCGTCGAGGAACACCATACCCCTTCCCTTCCTAATGTCTAGTTCTTATTTCTCTTATAGGAATAAGAACTATTAGCTTTTGTTTCTTTTATTTTCTTCTTTTTCTCTTTTGTACTTTAATGGAACAAGTGCTATAAATTGATGACTTTTGCTATATTTGTCTTCGTTTGTGATTTGAGTGCATAATTTCTTACTTGGAATGGCTAGTATTATGTGATTGATGTTTGAGCAAGTCTAACCTTTGAAATTCCTAACTTAACCAATTTTTTTGGTGCTTGTTAATGGTCTCAAGGTCTTGTAAATATCAGTCTTACCAAAATCACTAAGCGTTTGATCTTTTTGACGATGACAAAGGGGGAAAAGATAAGGAACAAACTAAAAGTAAAGAAAATGAAAAATGAAAAAAATCATAAAAAATTTTAACTCCTTAATCTGCCTTAATTAAATTATATAAATTATTATTTTTCATTCTCTTATGTTATTTGTTGTTTTCCTTAGTTTGTAACTTTGTTGTCATCATCAAAAAGGGGGAAATTGTTGAACTCTAGTTTTGATGATGACAAAGGAACAAAGATGCAAACTAAGTATTGGACTAACAAGTTGTTTAAGTGAATGAATTTCAAGGTATCAAAAAGGAACAAAGAGAATACTAAGTCAAGGAAGAAATCAAGTTGGGATTTTGAAGACTAAGTAAAGATGTTTCAAGATTTGATACTGGAGCAGCATTGGAGCAAGAAGACTAAAGCAAGGCTTTTTATTTCTAGTTCCATTGTAAAGGAACGAGTAAGAATGGTAAGGAACTATGGCAATTTAGAATGAGAATGAGCATTTGTTCCTTTGTAAGGAACAAATGAACTGGCGCATAACTAATAAGTTAATTAAAGGAACTAACTATTAAAAGGAACTACACCTATGATGAAGCATTACAACGGTTAATTATGTCAGTTGAGTAATTTATGCCTAGATTATAGTTAACCGTTTTATTTAAGGAAAAATCTGATTTTAAGGAAAATCTTTTTAAGGAAAAGATTTTATTTTTATAAAGATAATAAATATCCTTTTCGGTTTTTATGGAAAATATTTTAAAGATAACATTTTTTGTAAAAAGATTTTATTTTGGTTTTAATAATTAAAATGCTTTTTTAATTAAATCAGATTTTCGAATTAATGCTTTAAGTGGTTGCTAAAATTAATTGAGCAGTAACATAATTATCTCCCACGTTTAACAGTGATCATGGAGATCATGGGTTGAATGAGGAACATGTTCCTCCGGGTAAGGAACATCATGGGATAAGGATTTTACCACTAACACATGTTTTAATACCACGTTCTAAGTTATCACCACTATAAATACTAATGTCTAATTAAGTTCCAATTTGTGTCTGACCAAGTGAATTAGTGAGTTTAACTAAGTAAAGTGTCAGTGCCCTCATTCTCTCATAAAAGCCATTTGTTCTTCGCCTTCTTACTCTAATTCCACTAAGTTTATTTGATCAATTGTATTTTGATTTTTGGGTAAGGGACTTTGAGTGAAGTTTTATAAGAGAGAAGCTTTGAGTGAAGCGAGTTAAAGTGAGAAAACTTCAAGTGAAGTTGAGAGGAACAACTGTTAAGGGAACAATTGTTCAGGAACTTGAGTTTAGGAACTCAAGGTATGGCCCGTGAGTATAATTAGGTTGTAACAAAGTTGTTTGGCCTAATTAGTGAAAGAGTTGAGTTTAAAATCCCTAGTGGTCGAGGTTGTTTCTTCTTGTTGGGCCCAAGAAGTTTTTCCTCGTAAAAATCCCTTGTGTTCCTTTTGCTTGTTTCTTTGTTTAAGTTTACAATTCCGCAAAAAGTTACGTTTATTTCTACACATACAATTCACCTCCTCTTGTATTGTTCCTAGTGAAATAACACAACTTTGCCATATTTTGGCTGGAATGGTCCACCTTCGCAATTTTGCTTTATTATTATTTATTATTATTTTTTTTGACTTTATTTTGACCTTTTTAAATGATTTTACTGTCATTGGGGTTGAAAACAGATTTTTTTTATTCTTCCATTTCCTGCTTAATATTTGAAAATGACAGAAAATATAGAGATTAGGGCCTGTATCCCCATTGATGCGTCAATTTAGGATTCCGAAATTGCTCCTATGATGACTGGCATCTTGAATTCTGATCACATTGCCTGAAATACAATGGTTAATGAGTCGAACCCGAAGGTTGCCTACATATCCCCATTGCTCCAAGTGCATTTTATGGGGAATCAGACTCTGCGTAGTTCGTTATTTTAGAAAGAACTAAAGTTTTTTATTTAATAAAGCAGTTGCACTCATATTGAGCTACCTACGTACCCCAGGTGTTACATAGGTGGAGTGATCTCGCAGTGCAAGTGTAAGTGATAATGGGGATTCAAGCTGCACGTAGTTCTCTGATACTAATAAGCTGAAAGATTTTTTTTTTTATATATATATGGGCTAACCCCCTTCAGGACTTATACCGAAGATTTTTTCGTTTATGTGAGATGATCAATTAGCTTTGCGGTAGACAAAAGCTATGTTAGTGATTTGCTTGATGCGATAGCTGAGAGCATGACATTGGTTTGTGCCGTGACCATGCAGCTGATGATATTGGCAGTACTTGTGAAGATCTGACGCTACTGGACTTGCCCCTGGGAGTCTGGGAAGTGGATGATTCTTACCTTGCTCAACCAATTTGCGAAAGATATCAACTTGGGATTGCGGTTGCGGATGTGACGACACCTTTCTTACATGTATTTCTTTGTGGGTTGGACTAATGATGCCTCGATCAATCAGGCTTTGCACTTTGTAGTAAAGGTCATGGCATCGATCAGTTTCTTGCCCAAATTGACGACAGTAAGCGCCGAGTTTGCTCATATCTGTTCCAGGAAGGGGTAGACAGTGCACATGCGCTGGAATTTGAAGCATACCTTGCCTCAGAAGACGATCATACACCATACTCAATTGTTCATCCATCTTAGCATAAACCCTTGAATTTGTATTGAGAATTTCAAAATCTTCCCGAGGTTGGCTGAGGGAGATGTATTTGATAGTAACCATGTGACGATAATATAAATCGTTGAGGTTCCGCAGCAATATGAGCATGAATTCCCAATCAGTAATAGGGAAACGAAGTTGTGTGCGGATATAAGTTCATCTCGAACAAAAATGCGAGAAGGTTTCTAAGGCACTCTGACGCAAAGTGACTAGCTTCAGCTTCTTGACGTCAGTCTGTTTATGCTCGAAAGCCTAATTAACAAACGCTTGGCTAGCATTTTCCCAACTAGCCCTATCTACACAATCTGAAGAATAGTACCAGTCCAGGGCTGGTCCTTCTAAACTCTTGTCAAACAGCATGGGGTAATCTTCCTCTGGTATGCCCTATGGATGCAAGGCATTCACAAATCCCACTAAGTGGACAAAAGGATCACCGTTCCCATCAAATTTTCTAAATTGCGGTAATTCACGATAGTGATCTTCATGTTGATATCCTGGAAAGAGAATCAGTGATTCGGTATGAACTTCTCGGATAGGACCCACTATATTAAAGTCCAGATCAAAATCATATGTCCTAGATCTCTTCTTTGAGTCATTATCATCATCTTGAGGATTGCCGACACAGGATTCTTCCGGTGCTCCAGATGACGTACTATGTGTGTCGATGCTTGGGGCTCCTACCTCTTCTTCGTCATTCTCACTATATTCTGGTTCTGATTCTCCATCACTTTCATCTGGTGTGGCTGCTGGAACCTCATTCATCCATGAATTTTCAGGTGCTGCTAGAATACAGTGGATAGTATAACCATCCAACCTAGTGCCCTCCACTTCGTTCAGATACAATACCGATTTTCCGGCGTTGGAGATGGTCATAATTTCTGGATCACCAGAAATAGTCACAACACCCTGATTAGAGTGGAGCTTTACCTTCTGATGTAGAGTAGATGCTATTGTTCTATTTTCATGCAGCCACGGTCTTCCTAATAAGAAGTTAAAATAGGCTTGTATGTCAATGACAATGAATTCCACATTCCTTGCCATGGGACCACATTCAATGAGGAGGTTGATCAAGCCCAATACTTATCTCTTAGCATTATCATATGCTCTGACCACATGGTTGGATGGTACCAGATCTTCTTGTGAATACCTAAGCCTTGTTAGCACACACAGAGGGTAAACATTGATTGCGGAGCCATTGTCGATCGATCAACACCCTAGGTATATCCCATCCATTACAGCGTATAGTGATGTGTAATGAATTGTTGTGGTTGATATTGTTAGGGAGATCATTGTCTGTGAACATGAGAGTTCGATCTACCCCATGAATAAGCCCCACCATCTGGTCAGGTGTTATAGAAGAGCTTACAGAGGCTTCATTAAGATGGTTTAGAAAAGCTGCCCTATGAGGCTGGGAATGCATTAACAATTTCCAGATGGAAACATTAGCATTTACTTTTTCATGCGCTTGATAGCATCATCCTCCTTGTTACTTTCCTCTGTCATTGGCTCTTTGCCCTTTTCCTTCCTTCTCAATACCTCCAAAGGATTTTCATCCTCCAAATGGGATGGTTTAAAATGGCGACCTGCTCTAGTCAAATGAGATATATCCACGTACTCCTCATCACTAAGATCATCGACGCAGATGGGGCGCCGGTATGTATTTGGAGTGGTGGAATGTCCTCCAGTGTTTTTCTCCACAATTGTTAAGACCGAAGAGGCATCTTCATCAGCATCAGAGTCCAAAATGAAGAAGGCACCATCATAATCCAAAGTTCCACACATGTCAGAGAATGGATCCTTGTTGATAGTAAAGCTGGGGTCTTTACAAGGCATCATTTTGACTTTTTCTTGAGTGGAATAGTCATAGACCAGGCACTTGTAACCTACGGCTATCGGCATTTCATATATTTGAGGAACTGTCTTCCGGATTAACTGAATTGGATCGCATCCGTTCGAAGCAGCAGAGATGGCATTAATGGCGAATGAGGGTTTATGATTAGGAAGGGTTTTTTTTGTGATGTTAGGCTGAGAGTCGTTTTGTTTATTGGAGATGGATCCCAGAGAAAGTTTTCCATCATCCACAAGGTTTTGAATTTGATGCTTTAGAGCCATGCAGTTTTCAGTATTATGCCCCGGGCTTTGATGGTATTCGTAGTTTTGATTTGGGTCATACCCTGGGTAAGGAATTTAGGAGGTGGGCGTGAATTCAAGGGTTGAATGAGATTGGCCTTTTTTAATTTGGAGAGAGCTTGGGAATAAGTCATGTTCAAAGGAGTAAAGTTCCTTTGTGGTCGCAACTTGAATGCAAACGATGCGCGAATGGCATGGATCGCATTAGTTTTCTTAGGAGCTGCTGAATCATTGTTTGGAGTTCTTTTGTTATTTCCAAACTTTGCATTACAAGTAGTACTGCCATTAGGTTCATCTTTCTTGATGTCCCCTCTTTTCACAGCATCCTCAACTAGAGTTCCCGTAGCAATCAAAGCTTTGAAAGTCGGGAAATATTGGTATGCCATATGCTTCTGATAGACAGGAAGAAGGTTCTTCACAACCATTTGCAGATGTTCCTCCTCATTAGGCCTACTCATCATTTTGGAAGCCTTGTTTTTCCATCGAGTGATGAATGAAGAAAAGGTCTCATTAAGGTTTTGAGAAGTGGTCTCCAGATCCCTTCTAGTAACATCAATTTCTTCATTATACTTGTATTAGTTTGAGAACTCTCTGACTATGTCAGCCCAAGTGGATTTCTTTGTATTTTCAAGGTTGAGGAACCAATGTGCTGGAGCACCATCTAAATATTGTTGAAATAGTTGGGCCATCAAGGATTCTTCCACTCCCTAGGGACTCATTGCCCCTACATACATCTTTAGGAAATTGGTGGGGCTATCGGTCCTATCAAACTTTGTCAGATTAGGCATTTTGAACCATGGGGTAGTTGTGCCTTCGGGAAAAGAGTTAATCCATGAATATCCATCCATGGTTCAGCCTTAGTCATGCCTTTTAAGACTTCTTTAAGCTTGACTACTTCTTCCTCGAGTTTAATGGGAATACCTCACTCATTGTTCAGAGGCTCAAGATGAAAAGGCGAAGCTACTTCCGACTCCGGAGGAGGAGGAGGAGGAGGCATCTGGGCGCATTGGCGCATTATGCCCAACACAGTTTGCTCAATATTATCCTGCCGGTCAAGCATGGCTTGGACAAGTCTTCGGAGCTCAATCATTGGATTAGGTGGAGGGGTAGAGTTTTGTTGGTGCTCGTTGTTCGGAATTTCAGACATGTTGTTGAGACGTGTAGTAGAGAATACAGGTGGTGTAGACAAGGATGACAGTAGTATTGACAAAAAACGTTCACTATGGTCAGAACTTCGGCGAATCAGCCTAGATCCTGAGCGGGCCCAAGCAGAGTTCCTGTGAAATGAGACGAAGGGTTAGCATAGAAGTTTGTCCAGACTTTGTTTCTTCTTTTCTTATTTTTTTTTTATTTTTTTTTTGTTTTTGCAGGGAATGAAAGAAATGATATCTTTGAAAATTCTCTCTATTTTTTTTTTACCCCAATTTCAGTTATCATTTATTAAAAGGTGTAAAACCTTGACTCTATCATTTATTTTGAGATTTTTCATTAGATTTCTTTGACTTGTTATTCTCTTTTTTTTTTCGACTTGGACTTTTTATTTACATTTTAAACTGCCACTCTTGGACTCATTTGTTTTGGGATAATACGCAAACATTTTTCAAAATCAATTTGATAATATCCTTCTGTTTCCTGCTACTACATAAATAAGAGAAAAGAGGTATAACGAGGCTTGTGTCCTCATTTTGGCAAATTATAATTCCCCATATATCATTCTTCTTTGTAGTGATCTGCATCTATTAATTGCTTCTAAGTGCTGAAACCACAAAAGAAAATATTAAATGCAAAAGGGGCCGCACCCGAAGGTTGCATACGTATCTCCATAAGTGGATTTGGATTTGGGGAAGAAATTTTCCTTCTGATGATTTTTTTTTTGAATGGAGAATCAGGCCCAACGTAGTTCGGATATATGAAATTTTACATAAATTTTCTCTTTTTTTTTTTTTTTTTTTGGCAGCTGCACTCAGGAAATGAGTTGCCTACGTACCCCTTTTAGTACATTACATACTAGAGAAAGCTAAGATAGATGCGTTACAACATTGAATTTTTTTGTTTTTTTGTCTTTTAGGGGATCAAGCCGCACGTAGCTCTACCTACCAAGTACAATATAAAAGCGATTAAATGAATCAGGTGCTTCCTAAACTTTTCAGACTTCAGTTTGCCGGGCGCCAAGCCATATGTTCTCCTGTTTGAAGACGTCTGTCTCACCTTTCTTTCTTCTTCTTGACATATAAGGGGTTGTCTTCTGCCGAGGAGCCATGACGCCCATGCCTTGCACACCAGCATGCAAGAGGCTCTTGTTTCATAATCAATTTCATCAAGGAATATATAGGGTTCCTTGACAGATTAGATGGCGGCAACTTTGTGTGCTGGACTTTCTTCTCCCTCACACTGAACGACCCATGTTTCTTTGTATAGCCAATGAAACTTCTCTTCAATTCTCTTAACTTCTCTCATATTCGGTACCCAATTCGGTTGATCAAGATCCTTCTTAGGAATAGGCCAGTGGAAATAGGATTTTACAGTTTGAGGGGCAGCATATTTGATGTAGTTCATACAGAATCCTTGCCGTTCTGTTCGTGATTTAAGTGACACACATGAGATATGTGAGATTTTTGCATAGCTGCTCCCATGGCTATATCGCCTGGAATGGTGATTACTCCGTGCGGAGTTACCATTTTTACTTTTTGGTGCAACGTTGATATGATAACATGGTTTTCGTGGAACCACGGTAGCCCAACAACATTGTGAAAGGAGCTTCGCAATCGATGATCATAAAGTCCACCTTTCGTATGACAGCTCCGATACGCAAAACATAGTTGTTAACCCCATAGTGTCCCGCTTGGAACCATCATATGCAACCATGGTCCCTATTGAGGTTCCTCCTTGGGGAGGGGGACACCCGAGCCATTTAAGGGTACTAAGGAGACAGAGATTGGCAGAAGCTCCGTTATCGACCATTACACCTTTGATATGTCTGGCACTGTGATCAACATCAATGTACAAAGCATTGTTATGAACTGGGTCGGGGAGATCTTTATCAGAGAAGGTTATGGCAGAGATGGTTTCAGCCTGGTATGTATTGAGAGGTCCTATTGGCATATTCTGAGCACAACAGATGTCGGCATAAGCGATGAGCTGATCAATTGTCATTCGGATAGTGTAAATGGCTTCTGAATTGGATCCTTGGGGGTATTGAAGGAATGTTACTTCCTAGCATGCAGGGTTGAGGGAACCATTCCGAGGACCTATTTCATCTTCTACTGTTGGCGGTGCGGAGGTGATACTTCTTGGTCGTGTCGGATTCCCATGGATAGTTATTGTTCCCGAGGTTGTTGGGCATTTGAGTTTTCGGTGTGCAGGAGAAGCAACAGTGTTATTCTAGTATGAACACTAGACCAACTACAAGAGGGGGGTGAATTGTAGTTGAGGAGAAATTTTCGATTTGTAATGCGGAATTAAAACAAACTTGAAATTAGAAAGAGACAAGCACACGATATTTTTACAAGGAAAACTTCCTAGGCCCAATAGGAAGAAAAACCTTGACCACGAGTGATCTTGACTCAAACTCTCTTTAATATACTAGGCCAAAAGACTCTCTTTTGTACAACCTAATACTGGACCTTCTCTGTTCCTCTAGGAACTTGTTCCCCAATCACTCAGTTCCCCCTGAACTGATGACACTCACTTTTGACTTCACTCCAAGTCTTCTCTCTTCTATCTTTCTTTCTCTCTCTTGAATACAAGGATATTCTCTGAATTTTCTCTCACCCACACACTATGAATATTACAATAATGAGTATGTTGAATTGAATAGGAAATTACATGAAAACTTCTTCCTTATAATTGAATACAAGTAATTTCTTCCTTATATAGCTGCTGCAATTTTTCTTCTTTTGTACACGTTGTGCTCCATGTTCTCCTCAAATAGTGCGAGTGGAGTTATGGAGATCATGGCTTGATTTTCGCTGCATACCTCCATGAGCAATGCAACGGTAACTAACCATCCTCCACTATTCGTTAGTGGACTAACTTCCAGCAAGTAATGCGCAGGTGGATTAAGTTAGTTGGAGAGCTTCAAGGAGTTAGCTCCACAATTTATGCCACGCAATTTCCAACTGATTTTGCAAATAATTCCAACAGCACAAAAACATCTAATAATTTAATGAATCTTTTATTCAAAGATTCTAACTTACTAGAATATTAAACATACCATATGATAAAAATTCAAAGTGTCTAAAATAATATCTTGACTTAGATTAAATAAATAATCTTTCTTCACAAGATATAAATGCAAAATTAAACATTACATTATTTTTGGTATTTTTAATTTTCGTCAAATAAAAACTATATAGTAAAATTAACCTAAGTATTTGGCATCATCAAAACATGGAATACAACAATATTCCCCCTTTTTTATGATGGAAAATATAAGGCATATAAAAATAATAAAAAAAATAAAATAACTAGAGCAAAAGAATCAAGAGCTCATGACTTTTTAAAAAAAAATCTAATACTACACTAACATAAATCAGTCTTGAATAAGAAAAATCCAAAAAGCATCACCTAGAACCGAAGAGGACTAGAATTTGAATTTTTATGTGCCACTCTACTTCTTCCCCCTTTTGTCATCATCAAAAACAATAAGGACCCAGCAGTACTCTAAAAGTTCATCATGTACAACAATGTCAAAGCATAGTAGCTCAAACACTCATCTAATAATACTAGCCATCCAAACATCATAATGAGCATATGAAGATGAGATTAAAGCACATAGTCATGAAAAATGCACAAACTGAGTTCAAGATGAAGATAAGAAAAAGAGAAGAAAGCACAAAGAAAGATAAGTAAGAAAAGAAAAGGTATAAACCAAAACATTTTATCACCAAAAAGGAATGGGTGATAAAAGAGAGTAACAACTAGTCACCATTGTTTTAATACAAACCAACCAAAAAAAATTTGTTTCATCAGATTAAGTAGGGAAGGGGATTATGGATTGGAGGGCTTGGAAGGCTTGGTGCGGACAAGGAAAGCACCGACCACAGAATCAATCTTCTCCCGAACAGCTGATTCTCCTTTCTGCACACTTGCGAGGATCTGCTCCTGCTGAAGATCAACACGGGCAACCCTTGCTTCAAGACCCTGGACTCTGGTGTGAAGGAGAGACAAAGATTCCTGAATTGTATGCAGTATACCATGAAGACCAGTGGTGGAGAGAAGAGGAAAATCAACAGTCCTCGATCCTGAAGGAGCTTGATTCTCCTCAAGATCAATATGAACTGCTCCAGGACCCTGTTCCTTGGGAGTCTTGGTCTTAGTAATTCTCTGACTCTTACGCACAGACCTAGGTCCTTCAGGACTGACCTCCTCCTCTAACTTCCGCTTTACCCCAGTTTCAATCTTCCCCTTAGTTTCTGCTACCTCAAAGTCTAACATCCCACCATGTACCCTTAGAGACAGCCTGGATAATGTCTCCTTGGTCAAATAGTTATCAGGCTCTAGATCAAAAGAGGTACTAGAAGGGAGTTTAATTTGATTCTTCTTGAGGATAACAGAATTTAGGTTAGCATATCCCACCTTGGTGTTGTGGGAGATACAGTAGGAAAGGTGAGAAATCATTAAAGCAGGGAAGTTTATTTTAATGTTCTTAGCAAGGCAAAACATCAAGGAAAGATCCATGAGGCTCGCTTGAGTCCTCTTGGAAGTCCTTGGCAGAATAAAGCGCCAAACTAAGTGAAACAAAAATTTGTGAAAAGTAGAGAGATCTTTCTGATCTAGGGACTGGTCAGACTCCTTACCCCCAAAGTAACTCAAAATAGTAGCGTTTGAAGCCCCATTCACATTTAACTTGGCCCTATCCTTCACATATTCCTTGTACCCCTCAGTAGGTACATCAAACCAATCTCCTAAGTTCTTTTTAGTGAACTTAACCAATTTCCCATTGACAACACTAATACATAAACCCTCGGTATTTTCAAAATTAGTAACAAACTCACTCATCTCACTCTCATAAAGACCCTCATCAAAACTCAACACTTTGACCCATTTTTGAAACTTAACAAGATCAAGAAACTGACTCCACTTAACTTTCTTGCACCAGGTGAAATCGACACAAAACCCAATGATATACTTAGAGGATTTTGATTTCTTACCCCTTTTGGTAGGTACCAGAATTTCTTTTTCTTGCTCTGTTTCAGCATCATCCAAATCTTCTTATTTCTTTGGAGACAGCACTTCCTTTTCCGCCAAATTTTCTTGAGAACCCAGAGAATCTTCATTTGAGTTGGAAGACTCATTCTCGCTTTCGTTACAATCCACCAGGGGTGAAGATTTTTCAGCCGGAAAATTTTTGGTATCTTCGGAGTTTTTTTCTTTTGGGAGCCATTTAGGGTTTTAGGTAAGGAAGATGATGAAGGCAGATTTGTGTAGAGAGAGAGAGAGAGAGAGAGAGAGAGAGATATAGAAAGGCGGTTTTGCAGAGGTAATGGTTTTGGGGTAAATGGGATGAATTGCCGTGTAAATTTTGGTTTGATTTGATGGGTTTTTATTTGAGGTGGAATTTATGGGGGATTGTGAAGAGGAATTAAATGTGGCTTTTCCCTTCCTTCTTTAAATCCGGTGAATGATTTTAGTTTTAGGTTTGTACATGAACGCTGGTGAAACGTTGCCATTAAAAATTATTTGTAGAGGATGAACGAAAGAGGATAATAAATGGAAGAAGAGAAAATAATATAAAATAAAGATAATATTTACGTGAAAAGAAATAAACAAATAGAAAGTGTGAACTCATGCATGTAACATGCTCAATCTATATGTACAGCAACCTTTCTATTTTTACTCAAGTATATGCATGGACAATAAGGGGAGTATTATGAAGACTAATGTGAGTCCTTTACAATGACTGTACAATGAATGATTAAAATCACAAAATGTTGGTGGCCACTTAGTGTAATCTTGTAACTAAGGGTTTTATTTGAAGTAGCACACTCAATGAATTCTAATCATCCCTAGCTCTAAGCGAATTTTCTCGAATTTTTCTCTAGGAAGTGGTTTAGTCAAAATGTCAACTATTTGATTTTCAGTTGGACAAAATTCAACTTTGACAAGACCTTTTTCTACTTTATCCTTAAGGAAATGATGTCTAATGTGAATATACTTGACCCTTGAATGATGAACTAGATCCTTAGAGATACAAATAGCACTAGTATTATCACAGTAAATAGGCACACACTTAAACTTAATGCCAAAATCTCTTACTTGTTGCTTGATCCAAAGGACCTGGGAACAGCATGCAGCAGCAGCCACATACTCTGCCTCGGTGTGGATAAGGCAACAATATTCTCGCTTCTTTGAGCTCCATGACACCAAGCTTGATCCTAGGTACTGGACAATGCCTGATGTGCTCTTGCGGTTAACCAAGTCCCCAGCATAATCCGCATCCAAATAGCATTTGAATCTTCATCTAACCTTGTTCCTGTTCCTATGGGAGTGTGGTTGGTTTTTGAATGTTCCTGTCCATATTTCTTGAGTTGTTCTATTTTTGTTGATGGATCACTGTTCCTCTTTCAGTTTGCTTAATTTGCAATCCCAAAAAGAAGTTCAACTCTCCCATCATACTCATTTCGAATTCACTACTCATAAGATCAGCAAACTCCTTGCAAATAAGATCATTAATTGCACCGAAAATTATATCATCAACATAAATCTGGACTACTAATATGTCTGTTCCTTTTGATCGAAGGAACAAGGTTTTATCAACCTTACCTCTTATGCAATCATGTGAAAGCAGGAATTTTGACAACCTTTCATACCAAAATCTAGGTGCTTGTTTCAGCCCATAAAGAGCTTTATCAAGCTTATAGACTTGATTTGGAAGTTCCGGATTTTCAAATCTAGGAAGTTGTTCCACATAGACGTCTTCAATTAAAAAACCATTTAGAAATGCACATTTGACGTCCATCTGGTACAACTTAAATCCCATACAGGCAGCAAAGGCAATCAAAATTCTAATTGCCTCTATTCTAGCAACAGAAACAAAGGTTTCGTCAAAATCAATACCTTCTTGTTGATTATAACCTTTGGCAACAAGTCTAGCCTTGTTCCTTACCACAGTTCCATGCTCATCAAGCTTGTTCCTGAAGACCCATTTTAGTCTTATAACCTTCTGGTTCTTTGGTTTTGTCTCCAGGTGCCATACCTTGTTCCTCTAGAACTCATTTAGTTCCTCTTGCATAGCGTTGATCCAATCAGCCTCTTTGAGCGCTTCCATATGGTCCTTAGGTTCTGTCATAGATAAGAAAGCGTGAAAAGCACAAAAATTCTTCAATTGGGATCTCGTTTGAGTTCCCTTTTCAATGTCACTTATTATCAATTCTAAAGGATGAGAATTTTGGTGTTTCCAAGGCTTTGGATCAAATCTCCTAGTTGCTTCTTGAGTTTCTTGAGGTGATTGATTCACTTGATCTTCTTCTGGATCAGGAGTTCCTTGATCCTCCTGTGTTCCTCCTGTTGCTTGTTCCTCAAGGGGATCAGGCACAGGGTTATCAGGATCAGGAACTTGCTTCTTTTGATTTTTTACAGGGGTTAGTTCCTCATCATTTTGATTAAACTCATCAGGACGAGTCAAACCAATTTCAAAGTTATCATTGTGACTCTGTTCCTGCAGGGAGTTAGTCTCATCAAAAATAACATGGACACTTTCCTCGACACACATTGTTCACTTATTGTAGACACGATAAGCCTTACTACTTAAAGCATAACCTAGAAAAATAGCCTCATCACTTCTAGCATCAAACTTTCCTATGTTGTCCTTTCCATTGTTATGTACAAAACATTTACATCCAAAAACACGAAAATAAGAAATATTGGGTTTTCTTCCTCTAAGTAGCTCATAAGGAGTCTTCATGGTGATTGGCCTTAGCATGACACGATTGATGATGTAGCATGCTGTGTTCACTGCTTCAGCCCAAAAATTCTTCGGAAGACCGCTTGCAATTATCATTGTCCTTGCCATATCCTCAAGAGTCCAATTCTTCCTTTCGACTACACCATTCTGTTGTGGTGTTCTTGGAGCTGAGAAATTATGATCTAAACCTTCATTACTACAAAATTCATCAAACTTGGAGTTTTCAAACTCCGTACCATGTTTAGATCTTAAATGCTTTAATTTAAAACCACTTGTTCTTTGAATATTTTTAGCAAAGGTTAGAAATTCATCAAACATTTCATCCTTACTATGAAGAAAAGTAACCCATGTGTATCTCAAAAAATCATCTACTATGACTAATACATATTTCTTACCGGATCGGCTTTGGATGCGTACAGGGCCACATAAGTCCATGTGAAGAAGTTCTAATGGACTTTGTGTGCTTACCATTTTCTTGGATTTGAATGAGGATCTCACTTGCTTGCCTTTAACACATGAATCACAAACATCGTAGTTTAGTGACTTAATAGTTGGTAGACCAACCACCAAGTCCTTCCCACTTAGTTTATGCAGTAGGGACAGGCTTGCATGACCACATCGTTTGTGCCACAGAAAAGGGTCAGCTTCGACCACACTTAAGCATGTGAGATTATTCCTAGGAACAAGGTTCAGATCAACCATATAGGTGTTCCCTTTCCTCGTTCCCTCAAGGATCTTGGTTCTTGTACTTTCATTGCTGACTACACAAGACTCATTAGTAAACTTCATTGTATTTCCCTTATCACAAAACTGAGATATACTAAGTAAACTATGCTTTAAACCCTCTTCCAAAAATACATTATCTATGGAATGTGACTTAGATTTATCAATCTTACCAACTGCTACAATGTTTCCTGTAAGATTGTTTCCTGAAGACTGAAAGTGAGAGAAATTTTGATCTATCTCCTGTTATGTGCTTAGAACAACCGCTATCGAGGTACCACAAGTTGTTCCCCCTCACTTCAGCCTGTACCATAGCAAACTAGTTAGTTGTAGGAACCCAGTCTAGCTTGGGTTCCATTGTTGGACTTGAGCCTTTATTAATTTTCTAAACCTGTTTCACTAGGTACGTGTTCCTCTCAATACGTTCTTCTCTGGTGGAACAGTCAGACACAATGTGACAACTGTTCCCACAGTAAGAACATATTTTACTACTTGGCAGATCAACATATTTTTTTCTTTTTGTTCTTTTTTTTGTGATTGAAACCTAGACCGTCTCTTCCTTTGTTTTGATACTTTTGTATCCATGTGACTGGGTTAGGAAGCTTGTTCCTTGAGGGCTCCAGTTTCTTCTTTAATACCAGATTTTCTTGAAAAATATTGTCAAAATCGTTTCTCAGATTTTCAGCAATTTTTCTAGTATTTGATGAAGAGACTGTTCCTTCAGGAACACACAGTTTCAATTCTGCCAGTTCCAAATTCAAAAGATAATTTTCATTTTGGACCTTTTCAAAAGCATCTTGATAAGCTCTACTTTTGTCAAAATGTTCAAAGACTCTTTTTTCAGTGTCACATTTTAGTGAGTTAAGCCAATTTGAATGATTCTTAGTGATTTTCAAGGCATTAGTTAATTGATCTCTTTTTGCACATACATTCTTGTAATCATCTAAGATTTCCAGCAAAAGTTTTATTAATTGGCTTTTATTCAATTCTGTAAGCTCCTATTCAATGGCATCAAAGCTTACCTTGGGGTTAGATGATTCCACCTTTTCTTCGATATTTGCCATGAGACATAGATGGACAGTTTCTTCCTCAGTTTGTTCCTGCTCCTCCTCTGAGTCAGACTCTCCCCATGCTGCTACCATGGCTCTCTTCATATCATTTTTCGAAAATGATCTTTGTTGTTCCTTGCCCTTTTCTTTGTATCTTCCTTTAGAATTCTCGTTTTCCCATTGAGGACATTCCTTGATGAAATGATCAAGTCCTCCACACTTGTGACAGCTTAGCTTCATTGGTTTCTTGGTAACCTTTCCTTTGTAGTTCTTGTTGAAGAACTTCTTGAATCTTCTAGCGATCATTGCTGCTTCTTTATCATCGGTTCCTGAGTCCTCTTGTTCCTCTGACCTGAGGGCCAGAGCCTTAGGCTTTGATGATTTAGTTTCATGAGTTTCGAGATGTAACTCATGGGTCATCAAGGAACCAACAAGTTGTTCAATATTGAACGTTGTGAAGTCCTTGGTTTCCAACAGTGCCGTTGTCTTGGCCATCCACTTTTCATCTTGTGGTAGACTCCTTAGTACCTTCCGGAACTGTTCCTCTGGGGAGATGAACTTTCCCAGAGATTCAAGTTCGTTTATAATGTTTGAGAAGCGAGTGAGCGTATCTTGAATAGGTTCCTTTTGTTTCATGTGAAACAATTCATACTTATGCATGAGCATATTGATCTTTGATCGTTTCACTTCGCTTGTTCCTTCATGAGTAATTTGAAGGAGTTCTCACATTTGCTTTGCAGTCTTGCATCCCATGACTTTATTGTGTTCATGGGGACCAAGACCGTAATGGAGTAGCTTCTTGGCCATGTTGTTCATCTCCATTTTGTCGAAGTCATCTTTGTCAATTCGGCAAGGGGTTTAGGAACCAGCTCCCCTTTCTCGTTCTTTGTTGTGACTTCAAAGTCACTGATTTCAATTACCTTCCACACTTGGTAATTTTCAGCTTTAATAAATATCTCCATACGATTCTTGCAGTATGGATAATGATTTTCATTGAACATAGGTGGGCGTTGAGTTGAATACCCTTCATCAAGCTTTTCTCCCGTCGTGTTCATTTTTCCAGGTACAATCTCCTCAGTGTTAGTTGATTCTGGAGGTACTAGGCTCTGATACCCATTTTTATTCTAGTATGAACATTAGACCAACTACAAGAGGGGGGTGAATTGTAGTTGAGGAGAAATTTTCGATTTGTAATGCGAAATTAAAACAAACTTGAAATTAGAAAGAGACAAGCACATGAGATCTTTACAAGGAAAACTTCTTAGGCCCAATAGGAATAAAAACCTTGACAACGAGGGATCTTGACTCAAACTCTCTTTAATATACTAGGCCAAAAGACTCACTTTTGTACAACCTAATACTGGACCATCTCTGTTCCTCTAGGAACTTGTTCCCCAGTCACTCAGTTCCCCCTGAACTAATGACACTCACTTTTGACTTCACTCCAAGTCTTCTCTCTTCTATCTTTCTTTCTCTCTCTTGAATACAAGGATATTCTCTGAATTTTCTCTCACCCACACACTATGAATATTACAATAATGAGTATGTTGAATTGAACAAGAAATTACATGAAAACTTTCTAAGCAGATTATTAAATGTCGCTCAAGAAAGTCATAAGTTTTCAACAAGTAATTTCTTCCTTATGTAGCTGCTGCAATTTTTCTTCTTTTGTACACGTTATGCTCCATGTTCTCCTCAAATAGTGCGAGTGGAGTTATGGAGATCATGGCTTGATTTTCGCTGCATACCTCCATGAACAATGAAACGGTAACTAACCATCCTCCACTATTCGTTAATGGACTAACTTCCAGCAAGTAATGCGCAGGTGGATCAAGTTAGTTGGAGAGCTTCAAGGAGTTATTAGCTACACAATTTATGCTACGCAATTTCCAACGCAATTTCCAATTGATTTTGCAAACAATTCCAACAGCACAAAAACATCTAATAATTTAATGAATCTTTTATTCAAAGATTCTAAGTTACTTGAATATTAAACATACCATATGATAAAAATTCAAAGTGTATAAAATAATATCTTGACTTAGATTAAATAAATAATCTTTCTCCACAAGATATAAATGCAAAATTAAACATTACATTATTTTTGGTATTTTATAATTTTCGTCAAATAAAAACTATATAGTAAAATTAACCTAAGTATTTGGGATCATCAAAACATGGAATACAACAAACAGCTTTGTTCACATGGAGCCATGGTCGCCCCAACAACAAAGAGAATGAGGTTACAGCTTCAACAACTGTGAAATCTGCATCACAAATCCAGTCTTTATACCTCAATTGAAGATTGATCGCTCCTATAGTCCTCCCTGAAGAATTATTGTATGCTCCCAATACGGTATCAGTAGGACTTAATAATGTGTTGTTATACCCTAACTCATAAAGCGTTCCCTTGGGGCAAACATTAAGTGCCGATCCATCATCTATTAGTACATTGGTCAATTCTCGCCCATTGCATTTCAAAGTGATGTATAAAGCTTGATGAGGATCCAGTTCATGTGGAAGATCAGCCTTAGTGAAGGACACAATTGGAGGCATCCATGATGGAGGAATGGGAATTTTTCCATTTTCTATTAGCTGGTGGATGGCATGCCGAAAGCCAACACACTGGTCTGTTTCGTGTCCATATTGATGGCAAAAGTTGCAGTATAATCCCTTGTTAACCCCTGGCGGTGGCAAAGTGTAACAATGATGCTTCGCTTCTAGGAGACCCAGTCTTTTCAGACAATTGTATATGGTTCCTAAAGATTCTTCCGTGTCTGCATAGATTTGATTAATAGACCTCCAACGGCCTTTGCCCTTTGCTGAATCTTTAGTCTGAATTTGCTTTCCAGAATCAGACATTGTGAAATGATGCAGGTTTCAGTTTTCCTCCTTTTGTTTTTTTTGACTGTGAAGTACCTGAAATGTACACACTAACAATGTTAGTCAATGACTGATGAATTTTTCTTTATATATATTTTTAGCAGGAAATGGAAGAATCCCCCCTTTTTTTTAAAAATGATCACCCCTTTTGATTTTATCTTTTTGACATTTTTGTTTTTTTTTAAAGACTAGACTTCTCGTGTTTTGAACCACGTTTTAATTACACTCTAGTTCTTAAACATGACACGTTTTAAACTCGTGATTATCACTCTTTTCATTTTTTTCAAATTTTTTTTCTTTTTTTTTTGGAATATATTTTCAAAATATGACTTTTTCTTTTTTCTAAAAAAAAATCAATTTTTTTTGGAAAAACAAATTTGAATGAAAAAGAACTTTGAAGTAAATGTGAGTTTTTTTTTTTGTTTTGAAAATGGGTGAGCATACATTTTTTTTGACACTTATGATAAATAAACAAGAATACTCTTAATATTTCAATAATCATTTCGGCAGCAATTCAGCTACAGTTAATGATTACTGAAATATTGACCGACTAAAAACGGACTAAGGAATTTTTGAAAGTTTTTCACAATATTCAATAACTGAAATAAATAAAGGATATTTGTGCATTGATCCTTGTGTCCTAAAAGTCAACTAAAAGGCGATTCATTTAGGGAGAGATTATGTTAAAATGGCCTCGAGTCACTTCCATTGTGTCCATTGAGGGTGGACGCTCCTGACAGAGCCGGTCGCAATGGCTCGCGTATGCAGGTTTTACGCCTTTAATTATTCATTAATTTGTTATTCTAAAATTCTGACCCTTGCCAATAGATAGAGGTATCAGACCTAATAAAAAATGGTTAAAAAAAGTGCACTTGTATGGATCGATAAACTACCAAGCACACGTAATTTTCACATAAGCATGCTATATACAAAAATTAAATTGTGAATAGCCATGATTAACTTTTTTATTATATATACATATGGAAAATAACGCATTGTTCAAGTTTAAACCTCATATACTTCAAGTGGAAGTATACTCCCCAGTGAAGTCGCCAGCCTGTGGTATCCGATTTTTTACTGTCTTAATTAACGGTCTGAATCCCACGAAAGTCTCTCTTTGGACTTTGAGTTATAGAAAACTTGGAAGTCGCCACCCTATTAATATCTGAATAGGGACAAATTTATTTAATAAATCGTTTTAAAATCAATTTCAAGAAAAATCATTTAAAATAATGATGACTTCAGATGGATAAGGCTTTTTGAAAATTGGTCTTTCATACCATGAGATAGGGTTCGAGGTTTAGGTTAAGAGGTGCGAACGTCTGGAACTCGTCTCCTCTTCCGTTCTAAAGAACGGGCTTTTACTAAATGCGTTATTTTCCATTTTAAAGTAATCATGGCTATTCAAAAGAAATAAAAATCACATAGTTTGCACATATACACATTAACCATTTTTTATTTAGGACAAATATATCATTTGTACATGATAGGTTTAAGCACTGAAGTTGCACTACGTACCATTCATTGCGGGATTGGAATCCACTCATGGATCAAAACCGTCGTAGTTCGAGCTTATGTCTCACCCTAAATAGCCAACTCCACTAGGGAAAGAAGAGGAGGGAATAGATTATGAATAACTCTCCTTTAGAATTAAACAAATCTATTTAAAATGAGGTAATCACTCCAATTAGTGATTGACATGGGATTAAGATAATCACCTTAATTAGTGATTAAATATGAAGGATTAAGATAATCACCTTAATTAGTGATTAATAAGGAAGGAAATAAGTAATCATCCTAATTAGTGATTATTTAAGGAAATATAATCACCTTGATTAGTGATTAACAATGAAGGTTAGGAAATAATCACCCTAATTGATGATTATTAAGGTTTAAGATAATCACTATAATTAGTGATTAAATATGATGAAAGGTTAAGCTAATCACCCTAACTGGTGGTTAACCAAGTTTTAAGATAATCACCCTAATTAGTGATAAAATGGGGAAAATAATCGTCCTAATTAACGATTATTAGGGTTTGAAATAATCACTCTAATTAGTGATTAAAAAATGAGAAAATAATCGCCCTAATTAACGATTATTATCACTCTAATTAGTGATTAAAAGAAGTTTGTGTCAACCGCTCTTATTAGTGATTATTCGAGGATTGAAATAACCACCTTAATAGTGATCACGTTTATGATTTTCGAGAGGTCTTAGAAGGTTTGCTTCCTAATTGAAGGCTTTTGAAAAATAATCTTAATTGAAGATTATTAAGTTATTTGGAGAGAAATGATAAATTTGATCAGATCGAATTCGAAGATTTGTGTTTGACTAATTGGAATTTGGCCATTTAAAGTGAGACACGTGAAACGGCCTAAAATCAATTGGGAGATCATAATTACCAATCTAATCATGTCAAATTATATGATTAATCCATTTGAATATGGAGAACACATTTTTAAAATGTAAGATGGATCATCATACAATTTAACTTAGTTAGATTTGTAATTTTTCATCTTAATTGAGATTGGGTCATTTGATTCATATACTATGATATATTGGCTCAACATGCAATATTTGTAACATTGTTTGCTCATTTTATTAGAAAGAGTTGTGGAATTATTTATGAAAATTATGCATAAACATCTCCATGTTTTTTTATTAATTGAGTGATGCAACAACTATTTACAAAGAATCATTATTACAAAATGTACAAAGCCTATGAACTATACAAATCTTCAATCTTAATCTTCACCATGAGGCTCCTTGATCTTCATCTCCTTGAATGGCCTTTGGAATTCATGTTTATTTGTAAACTTGTGAAAATTAGAGATTAATTAACCTCTTTGATTTTGATTTTTTATGACAATTTTTATTGATTTTTATTTACATGATAAAATGAGTCATTTTAAGATAAACTTAAAAAATTCAAGATTTTTTTATTCACATTTTCGTATGAAGAAAACATTTTTTTTTATGAAAGTTGAATTATTTACTTTATTTCATTTTCCAGATTGTCTTTTTGTTCTTGTACTGAATTACAAAATTCATAACTTTTTGTGCAAAGTGTCAAATTGAGAACAAGATATATCTGTGGATAGATCAGTGAGTTCTTTATGTTGTATCAAAATTTTACAAGTTTTTAGTGACAACTCAAATTGTGGTGAATTCCAAAACTGGTTAAAATAGGATCTTTATTCAATTTGTTCTTTAAAACCTAACTTATTGAACTTATTTTGAAGTGAAATTTGGAATGAACATTCTAGACACTTTGAAAGACTAGACTGAAAATTTTTACTTGAAAAGGACATTTTTAAGACCCTTTTTTGTGTATTTACTTAACTGAAGAGAAAATCATTATTCTGGAATTTTGTGATTTACATAAACGATTTTGTAAAAATGATGTAAAATTGTATAAAATTCATATGAACATGATTTTTATATTTTTGAAAAGCCACTAATGTTTTATTTAAACTTGATGTTTTTAGTTTTGTCTAAATGACTTTATGTTTTAATTTCATTAACAGAACAATCCTAGGTGGTAATGGACAAAATCAGTTTTGCACAACAAAATTGTATGATTTTTAATTATTTACAAAAAATTTGTTTTTTAGAAATTCCAAATCCCAGTTGCTGGAAACATCTTGCACTCCATAGGAAAAATATTAAATCCTACAAAATATTCTGATAATACAAACGAAAAATAAAATGAAGTACGAAATCAAAACTGATTATAATTACAGCATCACATTTTCTTTTTTATAGAGATGTTTATGCACAACTTGTCTTGAATTTTTTTATGAAAACATTTTTGGTGATGAATAACAACTTGATTAAGGAAAATCACATAATCACGTTGTTTCCTAAGAGTCACGTGACTATTCTAGGTGGGGTGATTTAAGGTTGGGAACCTATTAGGACTTCCACATACCCAAATCACTCCAAAGATTAAAAAAATGATAAGAAGAAAACAAGGAGGAAGTTAGCTGATGATTAAAAAGATAATAAAAAATAAACAAGAGTTTCTACCTTTTTTTTTGTGATTTTCTTAATTTCTAAGTGAGTTTCTAAATTCTCTTAATTACTAACTTAAACTCTTTTTTGTGTTTTTTCCTTTTGATGAACTTCTTTTACTTACTTATTAAGACTTTTGCTTAGATGGAAAGATTAAGGAGGAGAAGAGTAGTAGAGAAGATGAGAGTGAAGTTGAATTGTGTTTTTTTCAACTTGGTTTTGAAGTGAAAAAAAGGAAGGTGTTTATAGAGAAATGAAGGAGGTGAACAAGGGTTTCAAAGAGGTAGAAAATCAGATTTTTCACCCAAAAAATCTGATTTTCTTCATCCTTAATAACCCTAATGACATCACTCTAATGACCTCACCCTAATGACATCATCAAATCTCTTTGGAAATACAAATATTCTTATTCTTTTTGGATTTTCTCATAAGCAAAATCAGATTTTCAGAAAATATTCTTCCCTAAACATCCTAATACGTAAAAAAAATGCATCGAAAATCGTGCAAAATGAAACTGATTAGGATGTTGCGCCTAGCGCCGGAAGCTGCGCTAGGCGCAAGGCTCTGCATCTGGCGCAGAGCATGCTTGTGCGCTAGGCGCACAATCATGCGTTTGGCGCATGATTGTGTGCTTGGCCCACACTTGATTCTTCCGGAAAGAATCCAGATTTCCCCCTCTTACACATGTGATTTGATTCTTATTCTCACATCTTTTCATGATTCTTATTCTCTAACTAATGGATAAAGGATGTGTTTAGTGGATAAAGAATATATTCTTATTCTTTATCCAATGAACGATGACTTGACCATCGAGAAAACTGATTAATGCCGGTTTTGGGTTACGACTAAAATCCCGACGCCTAATAGCGACCTTTGTTTTTCGTTTTTCCGAAAGACTATCTTAAAACAATTAACGAAAACTCGTCAAATTAATAAAGACGAGCATGATTATTCTATGAATCATTTTTATTAACACGGTGGTTGTAGCTATTGACTATGACTCACGAAAAATTATATTTCTAAGCTGAAATCGCACGATCAATACGCAAAAATGGAACACCGCACGACGAAATGAAACTCGAGCTCTGGGGCGCGCGCTCCACGATGCATGACGATTTTTGTTATTTTTATTTCTTTTCAAAATCTTTATTTATCTGAAAAAGGGATTCGAAATTTGGTGTCTACAGTTGGTATTGGAGAAAAGTTTGTGAAGTCAAGGAAAAATTGAAAGCATTTTACACTAGTGAAGAGATGAGTAATATGACTCATTATTCAGTCAAGAATGTATATGAAAAGATTATTGGAGCACAGGAGAAAGTTACATGGGACAAGGTTGTATGGAATAGATTGAGTACACCTAAACACAGGTTCATCTTATGGCTTGCAATACGTAAAAGATTACAAACAACCGAAAAATTGAAGCAAATAGGAGTCGTAGTACCGATACATGTTTGATTTGTAGGGCAGCAGTGAAAATCACTCACACCTATTCTTCACATGTAAGTTCAGCTCGAATGTTTGAAATTGATCAAAGATTGGCCGAGTGTACTTACAATTAGTCCGGAGTTGCAGCAGATATGCGAGATTGGTAAGAAGGAGTTCAAAGTCAAAATTTCAAAAGCGAGTGATACCGGCGTGCATTGCAACAGCGGTTGTATACTATGTTTGGAAATGCAGATCTGGAGCTTTTTGGAGTCAGCGTATTCCTACTGTAGCTAGCAGTGTTATTAGTATAAAAAACGAAATTAAACTCATAATTACCAGTTGTATTACCAAAACAGATTTCTAGGAAAGATCATAGGTGGTTTGATAGCTTGTAAAAGGTCGTGAGTAGAGGGGAACAGCTTTGTTTGTAGCTGAATTGTGTACATGCTCTTATGCCAAAGAGTCCAACCTAGTTGGTTTGTTTGGCTTTGAGCTTGTTTAGGATGTATGTTGGAAATTTCAATGAATCTACTTACTTATTTAGCAAAAAAAAAAAAGTATGAACTACTCAAATATAACCACAAATTATCGCATAAAAGTGTGCATTGCATTGATTTAGAGCAATTTAAGCACCAACACCTTCATTTTATCTTCCCTAAAGCCCAAGGTTTTTTTTGGGAAAATTTTCATAAATTGCAAGTTTAATCTTACTCGAACTCACAAATGAAGATAGAAAATCATTAATTCGTTACTATATGCGAAATATTCAAGTAAAAATACATCCATTTCATCTACGGGTGAAGAATTTAGGTTGATTTCCATGGAGGCTAAGTTCAACAATGGAGAATGGGGCAAAATAGAGGTGAAGAATGGGTCGAAATGGAGAGAGAAGACGGAAGATGGGGTCGAAATTGAGAGAGAAGGTGGAAGAATGGGTCGAATTTGGGAGAAATTCGGTTGAGAATGGTGGAACAGGAAGTGTTCTTGAGTTTTTGGTGAAGAACACCAAGAATATGAAGAACAAGGAGGAGAGAGAAAATGCCAAAAAAAATTTCCAACATAATTCACTATTTGGCTGGTGAAAAGAAATTTCGATTTGTTTTTTTATTTATTTTTTTAATTTTTAGAAATTATTTTCAGAAATTTTGGTAAATAAACAAAATCAAAAGAAATTAGTTTTGACAATTAAAAGAAAAGAAATGAGGGGTCCACAAGCAAGAATGTGTGGCTCACATTCATTTGCTTCCATAGTCTTTGTTCAAAAAAGACCATCTTAGAATCATCCAAATATTCTACTTTGAACCTAGTTAGCTCATTTAAAGAGGGTTTAAGGAGAGTGTATCAGATGATGAGGTGAGATTAATGACTGATTTGGCTGTCAAGATGAGGTCAGTGGACTGTTATGTGGTCCATGATGTTGACATGCCTAATTTTAGACACGAACTTTTGTGTGGTTCGGAATCCTGATGTGGATAGTATTATAGCGGGTGCTTTAAATGGGTGTTAGCAAGAAAAGAAAAGAAAATTACTTACAAGCCATATAAGGGACCCATAAAATTTTTCCCCAACATATTTTCAATCGCTTTAACTGTTCTCAATCTCGCAGGAATACCATGCTCGCATCTAACACCTTAGTGTAATATGATGCTATCTCTTAAGTTTGAGCAAGAATTCAGTGAGTTGTCGTTCGAACTCATTACGAGAAATTAGGGCAATCAAATTGGGGGAGGTTTTGAATTTGGGGGATGTTACAATTTCGAGGACATATTTAGAGGGGAAATAAGACCGTTGTAGTCAAGTGACCAGCACACCCCTAAAAACTGACTACAACAGGTTAAAAAAAACCCAAGAAGTGTTTTGAGAAGGTTTCTCACAAAGTTAGGATTATACTTGAGTTAAAAAATTAGTTGGGATTAATATAAGAAGGTCGGCCATAGTTGGGATTATTCATGTTAATTTTTCATTTTACTTACTAATGTGTACCAAAAACTTCGGTTTACGCAAGACACTTGGAGGTGTGCTATACTAGTGCGAGATACTTCCTTCGTTTTTTTAATAAGTTACATAGAGACAAAGTGGGGGAATACTAAGGAACCTAGAGAGAGAAAGTTGGTACCATTTATTTAACCAATCAAATTTGAGTATTGAATGAAATTGAATAAGTATATGCCACCGGAAATTATGACTGAGTATACCTTGCCTTTAGGTATGCCCGAGTGTACCAAATGACCTCCTACTTTTACTTTTTGTACATGGTGGCCTCCTACTTCCAGTTTTTCTATTTGGTATCAGGCAAAAAAAAAAAAAAGAATTTACCAAATGATATCCTACTTTAAATAATTATACTTAGTGACCCTACTCCACTTAAAACCTGGCTAACCACCCAATTAAAGGTGCATTACTAACTTGCCCCTAAGTCAATTATCTGGTTCAAAAAACAAGCGCCTTTTCTCATCATCTTAGAATATAGACTGACGTTATGCCTGATCAATATCCAGCTCCCACAATTCTTAATCACAACGAACAAAATTATAATGAATCATTCCGATTTTCTCTCGCCTAACATTTGGTCGCCAATTTGGAGTGCTCCACCACCGTCGCATACGGTTGTAGAGTGGCAGGAGAACTGGGAGAATGCGAACCGGAAGACGAAGAACGAGAAGAGGGCTAAGATGAAGCATCACAGACATGGTTTACATCAAAGCTTGATGAGAATGGCGAAAGAAGTTGGGAGACCTGATATTCTCATTTCTCAGTAGTTCTGCTAAGTATGATCATGAATCATCAATTTTGTTGTTTACAATGTTACTGCTAGGAAATACCCAAAAATGGACTTGCTCATCATCATACTGGTGGTCGTGCTCTCATTACAGCCATGGAAAAAGTAACTTTTTCGTCATTATGCGCCTTTGGGTCATTGGGTGAAGGATGACAAGATATAGAAATGTGATCTTAAACACTCTGTAGGTATGCCATATCTTCACTTCATTATAATTTTTACAATTTTGTTGCCATCTTCTTTCGTTGTGATTAAGAATTATAAGAGCTGGATTTTAGTCAGGCATAAAGTCAGTCTTTATTCTAAGATGAGGAGAAAAAGGGCTTGTTTTTTTAACTAGATAATTAACCTAGGGACAAGTTAGTAATTTTCCTTTAATTGGGTGGTTAGCCAAGTTTTAAGTGGATTAGGGTCACTAAGTATAATTGCTTAAAGTAAGATGTCACTTGGTATAATTCTTTTGTTTGCCTACCATCAAATAGAAAAACTAAAAGTAGGAGGCCACCATATAGAATTTCCCAAAAATTTACCCTTACCATATTAAACCTAATACGAATTGGAGTTAGCTTAAGTGGTGAATTTTCCCATCTTCGTTTAGGCTGCAATTTCTACCCCTAAGCATTTGCTTGGTTTTAAGGAGGGAGGGAGGTTGGGGGTGTATGACTTATAATGGGTTAAGACGGCCTTAACCAATTATTCTTAGTATGGTTTTAAGGCCTTTTCTTCCCTCTCTCATTTCAGCTTCCCTTTACTAACTCTTTCCATGCATAAATAATTTGTTATTTGAATCAAAACAAACAAAAAATCTGCTAATTCAGGAACATAATTTTAATTTGGCATACTCCCGAAGAAGACTACACCTAAAATGTTATTAGGGGCAAAGGGGGAGAAAGAATAAGTCAAACGCCTTTTATTAGATCAATAACTTGTTTGTATCTCCTACATCCACAAATAAAGCAAGCAGCAAACTGAGAAAAAAGAGGATCAAAATGAAACTAAACAAATAGTAATTATCCATCAATTTTATTAATTAAGAACCAAAATCAAATCATTTGCCTCTTTTGGTGCTTCTTGCACAGGGTAAGTTCAAATGAAAATTTGAATAATTTTCTTCCTTAAGATCAAGATAAAGCTAATGCTCAAAACAACTTAACAAAACTATTTTTCCCCTTAGTTTCGTTAGTTTAAATCTAATATATTTCTTCTTTCATTTAGGATATGAGAAAAAAGCCAATCATGGCTGAAAGTCATATAAATACACTTATCATAGGCCTTATGTTTTTGGTCGTGGTGCATTGTGACAAGATAAAAGAAATTGGTGATGTTACGTACGATTCACGGTCTCTGAGAATCCATGGCAATAGAGAGCTCCTCTTCTCTGGTTCAGTCCATTATCCTCGGGTTCCTGTTGAGGTACAAATGAAAACTAGTATGAAACTATATTGATTGATTAAAGCTAAGTGGTATAAAAATCGGGACATTCGCGAGGCTATATGGGAAAAAGGCTAATAACCGTGCAAATTATATTGTGCTCTCATGGTATAATGCTACATGGTAAGATGATATTATTTGTTTTGATAAACTAGGAATGGGAGGATATCCTCGACAAATGCAAAGAAGGTGGCTTGAATGTTATACAAACATACATATTTTGGAATGTGCACGAGCCTGTTAAGGGTCAGGTAACAAACATTTTATTCTACTTATCGGTTATGACTGAAACGGAACTCCATATAATCTACATGAATTCTTTAAACTATAAACGATAATTTTTAGCGTCGCCAAGTTTTATAACTGTACTCCTCTATGTGAGAGGTACCGTCTAAAGTTTTGTCTGTTTCAATTATATAAGCAATGTGGTGCTGCCACATGAAGTGTCTTAACAAATCAATAAAAAATTATTGTTCATATTTTACATTGTTAAAATTTCTACTTGTTTATTAACTACATTTCTATCTTCTAAGAGGGTGTGCAAATTTGCATTAAAAAGTGATGTAAGTGAATAAGTGATGTAGGTGAAATTAAGGACTTCTCTTGATTTTCTTTTCAAATTTTGTAGAATTTCATTCTCTAGCAACTTACGTTTCACATTGCTTTTGCAGTTTAATTTCACAGGGCAAAATGATGTTGTTAGATTCCTTAAACTAATTGCTGAGAGAGGCATGTGGGTTACCCTTAGGGTTGGGCCATTCGTTCAAGGTGAATGGAATAACGGGTAATAGGAATAATACCATGTTACTGTTAGTAATACTTATTTAATATTTTGTATTATTATTGTCTTGTACATTGTGAAGGTTCTTCTCATTCTTTTAACAACCTTGCGAAATGTTGGATCTTATGGCAGAGGATACCCATATTGGCTAAGAAAGGAGCCCAACATCACATATCGAACGGATAACCCGACATTTATGGTAATCATAGGATAAATATAGCTTGTCTTTCATGGAAAATAAAGGATTAATTGGCATGAGATTACCGCAAGTGGATTTACCAAAATGAGATTATTGCAAGTGGATTTACCAAAATGATATATGAGGCCTTCTTTATATGTTCAGTGGAAAACAAATTGTCAAATTCTAATCATAACTATCTTAAAATACTGCAATATTTACAAATTATTTTGACAAAGTTTTCATTGTACTTTCTATGCAGAAAAGTACAGAGAGATGGGTGACGAAAGTTGTATCTTTGATGAAGGAAAACAAGCTATATGCGCCACAAGGAGGTCCAATTATTTTGTCTCAGGTAGCCATTTTTTACAATAATGTTGCCAATGGATCAATCTAGTCTAAATTTTTCGGCTTTGAAGTGCTTTTTTCACCCAATTTTTATTAGGAGATTTCACTTAAAGTTGATTGAGTTTTTCAAGGTTTATTGGGTTTTGTTGGTATACCTTAATTTTTGGGTTTGATGCATGTTTTGAACCAACTTTTTGTGGGCATTCAAGATTTCAAGCCAGATGTGAGTAACTTGCTGTCCTAAAGGGGTCATTCATGGTACAAGTAACTCTTTTAAGACACAGAGTGATCCATCATTTAAAAGTGACCCTTTTTAACTTATAAAGTGACCTTTTTAACTTATAAAGTGACCCTTTTAGGAAACAAAGTAAGTTGGACCTTACACTAATTTTATGGTAAGGCGGTTCTATACAAAACTTACTATTTTTATCATGATATCAGGTCATATTAATTATTGATAGGTCTTTATTATGATTTAGTAACATTGGACAGTTTTGCGAAGCATATAATTTCTTCCTTGTTTAATTTGCCTAGATTGAGAACGAGTATGATCACGTTAGAGGAGCTTTTAGAGATGGTGCTGCAGAGAGGTATATTAATTGGGCCGGAAACATGGCTGTTAGTCAGAAAACTGGTGTGCCATGGATCATGTGTGAGCAAAAAGATGCCCCCGGCGAAGTGGTAACCTCTCCTTTTTCTTGGTTAATTTATCACTTTCGCCTACTTATGAGCTTTTAGGCTCCGCTTGGCAACACATTTCTAAAATTTTAAGTCCACCTATGGTGCCTTTTCAGACACAACTAACTTATCTTTTTCAGCTGAGATTATCAACTATAACGGGTTGTAATGAGAATATTAATGAAACAATTTGAGTCGATTAAAATAATCTTATTAGTACGAAATTGTGAAAGATTATGGCTTAAAGAAATCGGAAACAGAATTAGATGTTTCAAACTCCTTTTGCTTCTTTGAAGTTTGATCATTACTGATTTCTTTGTTTTGGGAAAAGATCAATGCTTGCAATGGTAGACACTGTGGAGAGACATTTGAAGGTCCAAACGCACCTACTAAGCCATCTTTGTGGACTGAGAACTGGACAGCTCAGTAAGTAATTATAACTACTAATTACTCCTTGAGTAAAGGATAACTCTCAGTACTTAAATCCTCTTGGTTATTCATCTCTTTTTCTTTATTATAATCAATAATATTTTGTGTGTTTCTTATGTAACTATAGGTTTAGAGTTTTTGGAGATGTACCTTCTCAAAGATCAGCTGAGGATACTGCTTTTGCTGTGGCCCGCTGGTTCTCCAAGAACGGAAGTCACACCAACTATTACATGGTATCCAATCAACCGATATAATCCACTCGTCTGAAATTAGTTTACACATTTTGATCATTTATTTACATCCTAATTAAAAAATTATAAAAAAAAAGTTGTCATTTTGAACATGCACGTTAAAATGTTACAACTTTTATTATGCATCCGGGTGTACCATGAACATGGTACATCGAAGGAAATATCTTGCTCATTGCTCTTTGAAGAACCACAAATGAGCAAAAATCTCAGAATGGTGAAAGCTCTAAATGAGCAAATTAATTTAAAAAAAATAGCCTCCGGTTTATAGCGAATATGCAATGCTCTTAAAATGTATATCTAACAAGTCCCACATGACAATATTGTTACTTATGTTGATGAAAATATTATGCCCAACGTTTTGTGAAATTTGACTTGAAAAGTCGTGTAAGCTAATTTGAAAGAGAAAAATGATTCTTCTTTTCTTCTATATGCTATTATTCTTATATAATTGTTGTTGCAGTACTATGGTGGCACAAACTATGCAAGAACTGCTGCTGCCTTTACTACCACTCGCTACTATGATGAAGCTCCACTTGATGAATTTGGTAAGCTATATATTACTCCCTTTGAAGCTTAGGAGTACTCCCAATATATGTAAAAGATGAAGCAACCCAAGGTTTAGGATTTTGATTTCTTACTAGGCCCTCTAATTTAATCACTGCTAGGTTTGATAAGGGGACCCAAATGGGGACACTTGAGGGATCTTCACCGTGCTATATCACTTAGCAAGAAGGCTATATTTAAAGGGAGATATGGTGTTGAAAAGTTCGGTCCGGACTTGGAGGTATGCTACTTACTGTATAAATGCAAAATATGGTGTTGGACGTATAATCACATTGCGTGTGAGATCGGTAGGTTCAGAGGCAAATAATCACATGGATAAAACTAGTAGTAACCTTTCATGTTTTTCCGGTAACTAAAGGTTGCATTATCTTCATGTTAAACATAGTTTCAATAAAGTAAGTGTTCTGCTAAAAACAGTAATGTGGATGTGGGTAGCAAGTCGGACTATGCCAAGTGGGTATGGATTAAAGGCATGTAGTGTCGAATCTCCAAATGGGCCGTCACCTGCAAAACAAGAAGACTAACCTAGAGGGTTTTCGGGCGAACCCTCTCCGATGCTTAAGTCAGTCGACTGAGCAATAGAAAGCAACAGAGTGGAGAGAATTGTCAAATGTATGAGTTTGTTTAGTTAGTTGAAGTTACCTTTCATTTGGTGTCAAATGGACTATTTATAGTGGAATATAGGTTTTTGAGGCCTTGTGATGGCCCAACATACGCCTTAGTTTCTATCTCCTCTTCCTTGAGTTGTCTTGGGCCTGACACAAGCTTGGGCCAATATTTTAAGCCCAACAGTAAATTTAGATATGTTTCAATAAATTCAGATAAGTTCGAATAAGAATAAAACACCCTATATAGCTAAAATAGAAACGTTTTACGTACTATGTTTAACTTATCATGAAATTATCACTGATGAATAGAATACAGAGTCAAGACGGAAATAACTAAATTAATTAAGCAACACAATGTTGAACATCATTTGTTATGGTACGGTGATCGTAGTTGATGTGTCGTGTATGCATATCTTGTAATGCAGAAATTTTCTTTGGAAAGAACTTAGGTTGGCATGAGTTGACAAGAAAACAACAATATATCCTTTATTCATATTATAATGATCGATAGATTATTAGGACAAGTAGACCCTCACAATACATGCATCTTCTACCAAGCTAAGCGTGGCCTAGTGGTAAGGAAAGAACCTTCCAACCTCAAGGTTGGGGGTTCAATCCCCACTAGGAGTACTTTGGGAGATAGTTTCCCCTTACCATCCCCCCAATCTCAAAGTGTTTGCCCGCAAACCCAGACTGACTTAACCTGCGAGAAATTACGTTCTGGCAAGGCCCCTCATCCTACTATGGAGTCCCCAATGGGGGCCCCAAAAAAATAAAAAATACATGCATCTTCTCACAGTCTTGTTTACTATCAAATATTATTGTTATCTAATTAATTTGCAAAATATATATGAAATGATCAGGCACGTTACTACGAGAAGAACAACCTTTGTGCAGCTTTCCTGTGGAACAACAACACTCATGCAAAAGAAACAGTGAAATTCAGAGGCAAACAATTCACTCTTCCACCGAAGTCCATCAGCATCTTGCCTGATTGCAAGACTGTCGTCTTCAATTCAGACTGCGTAAGTTATTCCTAATTGCACTAAATCCCACCCAATTAAGTAAAAGCAAGTCACTTCGTGATAGAGTTATGAGAAGAGAGTGAGAGAAAGCTTGAGTTTGTATATTAATCATGCTGTGTATTTATACAACTTAGGAAGCTAATGAGATAAAGCTACGTACACTATAATAGCAAATAGTTACAAGTGATAATCACAGAGAGAATAAAGGAGGAGAATTACAGAGAGAAGAAAAGATAAAACTTTGACTAACAAACTCATCTAAGATAATAGTAAGTGCCTAACATATAACTTAGGTACAGCTCCTACGAGATAATGTTAGACTTGGTCTAATTCTTATCTCTAATATTCCCCCGCAAGACGGACGACCGGGACGAGAGACAAGTCTTGGACAAAAGTAGAGGAAGTGGCAAACACCATAGATGAAGTGGTTTGTGATATACGAGAAGTTGTTGCATTGGAGTCCCAAGTCCCAACACGAGGTGGAGTGACGACGAGTAACGACGAGTACAATAAGTAGAGTGTGCTTGGTGCCATTGATAGTGGAAGACAGGAGGGGTCTTCTGTTTGTTTGTTCTTCTTTTAAAAGTGTTTAGGTTAATGGAACTAAAAGGGTGTGACAAAGAGGGGTTGCAAAGTGCAATAGCAAGGAAACGAGTTTTGTTGTGTAAATAGTAAGCAGATGTGGAGGAGAATATGAGAGGTTTATAATAGAGATGAGTGGTATCTATTGGGAGAAAAAAAAATTTGGGCTTTGGCTTTTTGGGTGAGAAAGCCACCAAAATTTTGGTACGTGAGAGAAGAGGGATAGAAAATAAAAAATGCTGAATTGTTCATGGAATTTCAGGGAGGGGGAATGAGGATAAGGAGGAGAGTGTTTGCATGGTCGCATGGTGGCATCCATTGCTAACTTTGCAATAGGAGGGTTCAATATTGTCAGTTATCACCATTGAAGGATAAGAGGATATCCATGATAGAATGGTGATAATTGCTGAGATTGTTAATGTTTCTCCATAGAAGTTTGGAGAAAGGAGTTTTATTTTCAGCAACGCTCTTGGTATTCAAACTATGAGGGTGTCGAAGGAGTTAAGTCGGATTTTAGTTGGAGTTGAAGCATTCCTGGTTTTAGAGGAGGGAGGTGTAGTATAGGTGTTGCATTCCATGGCCGAAGTGTGCCAGAGGATTGGAGAGGAATTTTTTTTTTATGTGGCAATACGTGGTAGTCGAACTACGGGGTGCCAAAAGATTTGAAGGAAAGGTGTAGGGGTGAAGCTTTCTTGGTTGAAGAGGGGGGAGGTAGAGCATAGAGGGTTTCCATTGTTACTATTGAATGAGAGATAAGAAGAGGCATGAAGAGGAAAGGGGATCAATATCACCATCATTTGCCGGCGTCGGCAAAGGATTTTGATGGTGAAGTCATGGAAGGAGTAGTGTATGTACGTGGAAAGAAAGGAAGGATATGATAGCGGAAGCGGAAAAAAAATGGATCTATAGCTCATGGTACCATGATAGAGTTATGAGAAGAGAGTGAGAGAAAGCTTGAGTTTGTATATTAATCATGCTGTGTATTTATACAACTTAGGAAGCTAATGAGATAAAGCTACGTACACTATAATAGCAAGTAGTTACAAGTGATAATCACAGAGAGAATAAAGGAGGAGAATTACAGAGAGAAGAAAAGATAAAACTTTGACTAACAAACTCATCTAAGATAATAGTAAGTGCCTAACATATAGCTTAGGTACAGCTCTCACGAGATAATGTTAGACTTGGTCTAACACTTATCTCTAATACTTGGAACTTGCAATGTTACGTTACATATACGTTCTTCTCAACTATTTTATTCCGAACTTAATTTCAAATTGCTGAAGTTATCTTATCTTCACTCAGCTTAGCTTATTGTTTCCTTAAACTCATTCTTTCAAAACTTAAATTATCAATTGATTTCAAATTATTATTTTTGTTGAAACTTATTTTAACAAGTTAAGAATTCATGATAGAAAAAAGGATACTAATGCTCTACGGAATTTGGTTGAATGAGCTTAAAAAGTATACCGGCCACTTATAGAGTTATAGTTGTATGTTCTTAAATAGCAGATCCAAGACTCAATAGTGTAGCAAATTAGAGGTAACACTGCTGAACAGTACAAGAAAATTAACTTGATCAAATATTATTCATTACCCTTTTGCTTTTTCAATGTGACAAGCAGATGGTAGCGCAACATAGTTCAAGGGAGTTTGTTAGGTCTGAGAAAGCTCATAAGAATCTGAAATGGGAGAAGACCAGTGAAAATTTCCCATCTAAAGGTGATGTTTTCTCAAGGATGCCCCTGGAGCAGTTTCATACTGCTGAGGACAGAACTGACTATATGTGGTACAAAACTAGGTAATCAATTATTCCAAAACACAAGTTTAAGGCTTTAATTATTGCTTTTGCTTAATTAACAAACTTATGTTATACCCCCTCCGTCCCTAAATAGAGTTCCCATTTTCCATTTATGTATGTCCTAAACAGATTTCACATTTTCTTATTTGGTATGGGTCCATCAATTAAAATACTATTTAGCTTTCACTCTATTATATTATCCACCTCCCCACATTTTCTCTCCTCAATAAACAATTCATGAATAGTGTTCCAACAACCATTTTTATGTCTAACGAATGAATTCCCAATTATTTCCAGTGTAGAATTGGACAGCGTTGACTTGCCTTTCAGAAAATCTCTTCAACCAGTCTTACAGCTTTACCATCTTGGTCACTCCTTGCAAGCCTTTGTCAATGGACATTATATAGGTATGATTAGTATAATTTATTGGTTCTTTAAACAACATATAAGTAAAAGTTTAATTGATCATTCTTTTTAGTTCTAAATTTTCTTTTGTTTTTATTTTTCAAGGTTCCAACCATGGATTCCATAGAGCTCCTTCCTTCACTTTCCAATCACCTGTAAAATTAAAGGAAGGTGTCAACAATATACTCATATTGAGCAACACAATGGGAATGCCGGTAAGAGCAAACTTTGAATTTATTCATTATGTTGTAACGAAAGCAAACCAATGTTGCTAGCCCTCAATCTAAGTCTTTACTATGTTATAACGAAAGCAAACCAAACACAGAATCTAGAACAATCGACACATAGATTTAATGCGGTTCATTAATAATGTGTTTGTTATTTCCGTAAGGCAGGGGATAAACTGATTTTATTAGGTTGAGAGAAGAGAGTACAAATTACAGCATAATTGAGGCAGAAAAAGATTAATAGTGTTTATATAACTGTCCTTCTAATAACCTCAATAGAATAGCTCAGAAAGGCGAGACTCTCTATATTCAAGGCATCCCAATAGGTTGTTCATTAAGGATCCATTTAGTAAGCGATAGTAAATGATGGTAATATTAATGAAATTTATAGTGTAATTTTATAAGGATAGTCTTATGTGAATTGTGTAGATTTAAAAGAAACGGAGGGTGTATGCTACAAGTCATGAATTATCAATCCAGTCATTTATTATCGCCTACCAACTAAGGGTGTAAGAAAATTAAGAACAATTTGATCACCTACCTAATTCAGCTAATAGACTTTTTCCTGCACACATGTTTAACAAACTTGAACAAGATTTGCAAAATGACTAATCAAACTACCTTTATGTCATTGGTATTAAGGATAGCGGTAGCTATATGGAAAGAAGGTGGACAGGGCTAAAATTTCTGGAAATCCAAGGTTTAGGTACAGGAGAACTTGATCTTTCGTCCAATGGGTGGCATCACACGGTATAAATGTCTCATCTGCTTCCTTATTAAACTTGTACTATATTTATTTTATTTTTTGGCGTGCTATTGGAAGAAAATATGGTGTAAATAGAAGTCTAAATTATAAATTAAGGTTTAAGAGTGCCTAAATATGGGGTAATTATATGCAGATTGGTTTGGAAGGAGAGAAGCTTCAATACTTCACTGAGGAAGGAGCAAAGAAAGCCAAATGGACCTCGGCAAAGGGAGCTGGTGATTATCTTACTTGGTATAAGGTAGTATTACAAAAAAAAAAAAAAAAAAAAATTTACTGTTGAAATTTATCAAATTAAGGCAAAATATTGGCTAGAAAGTGTCAAATCCATTATTTTGACAAGAAGTGCAATAAAGGATTTGATTTTCAAGAGAGAAATTCATGCTTAAGATGAAGAAAAATGTTAATTTTAATGTATTTGTCCATTAAATGATAAACTTCATACGGCCTAACACAAGTCTAGGCCGGAGGAGAGTTTGATTACATACAAGGTTGGCAGGGTTCCATCCTAAAACCAATTAGTGATAGGTGGAATAACTCACCAATTTATATGTTAGTCAATCTCTCTCTAATTTTTCAATGTAGGACAACAATTTCCTAACTCACATGTTGATTATACTCTTAACATTACATCTCCTAATAATGGATTGATTACAATAATTAGCTAGCTAAACTCTTTGGTAGGCACACTTTGATGCCCCAGAGGGAGATGATCCAGTAGCTATCAGGATGGAGAACATGACCAAAGGTGTGGTTTGGGTCAATGGCCGAAGCATAGGACGTTATTGGTCGAGCTTCCTCACAATAAGGAACACGCCCTCTCAAAGCGAGTAAGTTCAAGAAAACTCTCTCAACTTTTTCAATTAACATTGTTATATTTTTACCAAAACTTATTGTTTTACAAAATCTCCTAATGGAACTATAAAATTGTACCACTAGGTCGTTCTTGTACCAACAAACACGTTAACGTTCTCATAGTACTAAGATGTACCAATAAAATCTTTTACTTCCTCCGTTTCTTTTTAGATGCTACACTTTCTAAAAGAGGTGTTTCAACTTAGATGCATCACTTTCTTTTTGGAGAAATAAATCCTCTCTATCTCTCTCTTATCATAGGTCCCCATTTTTTTTTCTCTCTATCTCTCTCTTATCATAGGTCCCCATTTTTTTTTCTCTCTATCTCTCTCCTCTCTAAAAATTGCCTAGGAGTTTGCATTTTCAAAAGTGTACCATCTAAAAAGAAACAGAGGAAGTAGTAGACATGTTACAGACAGGAAGTTACTAGTTGTGCCATTGATATGGTTGCAGGTACCACATTCCAAGATCATACCTTAAGCCTAAGGACAACTTCTTGGTTATCTTCGACGAGGCCGGAGGGAATATCGACACAGTTCAAATCGAGACGGTGAACCGAGATGTGATTTGTAGCTTAATATCAGAGGACATGCCACCCAGCGTAATGTCATGGAAGAGGGACGCCCATGATATCCTTGCTGTGGCTGAAGAACCTAAGACGAAGGCAACACTTACGTGCCCTAAAAATAAAGTCATTAGCCGCGTTGAGTTTGCTAGCTTCGGCAACCCCTATGGTGTTTGTGGCTTCTTCATCCTTGGCACTTGCAACTCTCCTAACTCTCAAAAGATTGTCGAGCAGGTAAGCATATTCTACCCTCTATTCTTGTGGTTTTTGTTTACACTCGTTCAAATGCAATTCATGATAATAAATCCAAAAAACATTATAATTAATCTAACTCAATCTTGAATATCACTAACTCAATGATGAGATTTTAGTTGCATAAATTTGGATAATGCATATATCATATTTGCTAGCTAATCACTTTTATACCTAAGAAGAGTTTGTATAAATCATTTATATCTGCAAAAAAATGTTGTCGTCGTAGTTGTTAGTTGTCCAATAGCTATTATGAGTTGTCCTAGCTTTTAGTTGTCATGAACATGATATCATATATCTCTTAAATAATCAACTAGTATTTGGGCCCGGGCGTTGCCCCGGGTGGTATTGTTTTCCAAACTTGATATGCATTTTTTTCCATTCGCATTAAAATATATTAAAGAAAACTCAACATTTAAAAGGTACAAATATAATACTATGGATATTTAAAGCATAATTTTAAAGTTGGTTGAGATGGTAATTGTGCTATGTATAATAGCAAGAAGTCATGTGTTCAAACCTTGTTGCAAGCCAATTTTACTTTTGTTAATTGACATGACATATGTACACATTGGACAATTCTAGTAGAGTAACAGAGGTGCCACGTGGCGTGTATACGTTGGCATGCACGTCTTTTAATATATTAGTATAGATGTACGAAAAAATTAGTTGTTCCAGAAGTGTTGAAAAAAAACTATTAGTTGTCAAAATATAACGCTGTCATTTCTTTTGTTGTGCCTTGTGCAGCTCTGTTTGGGAAAACAAAGTTGTTCGATTCCAGTTGATAGGGATCTTTTTGACAAAGGCAAGAACAATTGTCCTCAATTGCCAATCAAAGACCTGGCCGTGCAAGTGAGGTGCAGCCGCAAGGTTTAATACTTATTGGGGTCCTAATTTTTTTCCTCTTTTCTTTTTGAATTTGTATCCCTTTCTTTTGTACTTTTTTGATGTTGTAAGTAGATTATAATGGTCACCTTGGACCATGAAAAGATATATCAAAACTTGTTTGATTAGATAGAGTAGCACCGAAAGAGGTGAGAATTTAGTAGCTCATGCAAGAGGGGATCATATTTTATATGATTTGAAATATGTAACTTGTACAAACTCATTTTTTTCCAAAAGCGTTTTTTTAGTTTGATGGAACTTGATTTACATTAATAATATCTATAATATATACCTATAAAAAAAAACAATGTGTATCTCTCATATCTGAGCATCTTATCCTATGTTATTTTCTCAATCTCTCTCTCTTCTTTCTTTTTTTTTTTTCCTAAAAACTTGGGGGAAGACCTTTATCTTGAACTACTCACACTACTAAGCAGTAAGGAGGATGATAGTTTAACAAGTTTTAAGGGTCTGTTCTCTTCGGCGAGTCCACTCATGGTACACCCGGGTGTACCATGAGCATGGTACACCCAGGGGTATTTTCGTGATTAATTGGAACTTCAGGGGCACGTTCGTAATTCCGCGTACTATCTCCCCTCTTCCTCTTCCGCGTGCTTTCACTGCCATTTTTTCCGGCGATGCTGCCGCTGCTTTTGCTGCTGCTCATTTCCGACGATACAGCGTCGTTTCATTGTCGTCTTAATTCAACTGCTCCTTCTTCTCGCGACTTTCCTGATCCACCTGGTTTTACTCGCGCTTCTCATGATCAGGTTTTTTTCTCTGATTTTTTTGATTCGATTTGATCAAGAAAATTTGAAAATCAAGGGTTTGAATGTTTGATGTTTGATTTGGTTTAGGAGGATTCATCGCTTACTCGTCAAAAGAAGGATGCTGAAGCTACTTGGAAATCTCAGTTGAAATTAATTTGTTTGTGATTATGTTGCAATTTATGTTTTGATGGTTTTGTTGATGAGTGTTATTTGGATCGATTTAGGGATGTGTTAATTTATGTTGTATATAATGTAATTTCGAGTCAAACTCTTCAATCGATGTGAAATCAAAACTTCCAGATCTGAAACTTCGAAATCAAAACTTCAATTTCCATATCTAAAATTCACGAAAGATCAATAAAAATGCCGATACGCTAGCCGGAGAGGTTGAGCTGTGGGAGGAGGAGAAAGAAAGTAGTTTGTTCATGGTAGTGGTGGTGTGGAGCAGTGCTCATTTACATAATTTGTGCTCATTCAAGTTTGTTCATTTTCTTAAATGAGTAATTTGTGCTCATTCAAGTTTGCTCATTTTCTTAAATGAGTAGAAATGCTTGCTCAGTTGCTCATTTGCTCATTTTGCTCGTTTTGCTCATTTGCTCATTTTGCTCATTTGGAGAAAATAGCCTTGGGTGTACCATGAGCATGGTACACCCAGGTGTACTATAAAGATTCCCCTCTTCGGCATACAACAACTGAACTAAACTGAATTGAATTGAATTGAACTGAACTGAACTTAACTGAATTAAATTATGACTAATTAATAGTAATGATTATCATTTAGGAACTGAACTGAACTGAACTATACTGAAAATAAGTTGGGGAGAACAGGCCCAAAGTGCTGCTCTACCAAAAAAAAACTATGAACTCGATCCTTAGTACGACCTTAGAATTATCCTAAAAATATCAATGCTATCTTTATTCTTTTGTAATATATTCCTAACTAGTTTTAAAACCCGTGCAAGAATGCAAGGGATGTCAATTAAAAGAGTTTAGTTGAATAATTATTTATTACGAAATAAGAGATATTTTGAAAAAAAAAATATACAAATGATGAAATTCATATAAAGAAAAGAACAATTGACATCAACTACACTCCCAATTCTCATCTAATAGACAACACATTAGACGAACGAACAACTATGAATGACAATGTAAAAAAATTGAAAAAAAGTAAGCTAATAAAATAGTATTCGGAATACTTATTACATATCTGAAATACTTCCTTATAGACTACATTAGTTGGTAACATTAGAGTTGACACGATCTTTATCACAAATTAAAATTTTCAATCCCTTTTTGCTTGTAACTCTTGTTACATCCACATAGAATTTTCCATATACTAGCCGAGGGAGACATAAGCCTACGTGCGCTAGAGACTGTCATTGGCTTTTATTTATCGTCATTGTAAAACAGACAACCAATGGGAATTACTTTCTCTGGAATTTGATCGAGAACTTTGTTTAGTCTGACAGGGTAAGTGTCATCCTGGGAATAATAACTTTGTCCCCCACATTACTGTCGGATACAACAGCCTCAACAATGTGATTGCTAAGGTGCTTAACGAATAACCTAGTACCGTTACATAGTCCAGAAGTCTGGTCGATATTCCTTAAGAGCATCAACGGTTCCCCTACCTTCAATCTTATATTATAATTTAGCAATCCCCCGCACTTTATTGTATTCATAAACGCAGTAGTGTACATCTCTGAATTCCAAAATTCCCTTCCTCTACTGAAATTGCATCTGAACTCAGGTACGTTCTTTCTTCCCCCTGGCAATCGAGACAACACATGTTCATTAATCATGTCAGCAATTTCATTAGTTGGAGCAATAATAGCTCTTTCCTTAAAGTAAGTTGCTTCCCAGATGGGATCCTCTAGATCAGGATATGTACTCTCGACTATTGTAGAAATAGGGTCATCCCCTCCACATATCAATGTCTCATGAGGAATTTCTAAATCGGCTTCACCATCAGTTGGTTCACCATTCACCAACTTTGTCGTCTCCGATATTCAAAATACACCCCCTTCCCCTTGCGATACAACAGACATGATTTCGTTATAATTCCATGTTGCTCATAGTCAACCTTTTCTAATTGCTCTCTATCATAAGATAGCTCATTCATTATGAGCTTATTTTAACCATCTGAGATCATCAAATCATTTGGAAATGGCATTTCTGTGAGTCATACGAAGGGTGCTATCGTTACTTTGTAGCTTAGCTTCAATGTCAGCCAATGCTAAATTTTGCAATTGTTCATCACTTAGGCCTGCAAAAAAACACATTTCATTATTATTGATTCCAAACTAACTTTTGTACGTTAAATTTTATGAGATCATTTATTAAATAAACGGATATAAATGTTCATATACCTTCGTCTTGCACAAATCTACGTTGCCTAAAAAGGATATCATAAAAAAATGGCGCCAAGTCTTTTCCCAAATAGTTTCAAGTTTTGGCAAACTGCATGACGGTAATAGCATGCAGAAAAGATTACGTAGATATTGTCCTGATTCTCAGAAGTTAGCTTCTATTATGGCATCAATATACTCGTCATCGTCTAACAAACCTCGAGCATAACATGTTTAGCTATTCTTCGCCTCTCGAAAGAGGCTACGGGGTTCAACCTACCGATCGTGACTTTTGGTTACCTGGTTCCCAACCTCAGAAAGACAGCGGGCTCTCCTTCTTTGTGTCCTTTGAAGTCAGTTCTTGAGAAAGAAATCTCAAAGAGAACCCAGCTTATCCCTTGTTCCTGATTCCGGCGAAACTGTTTTGTTCCAAACCTGGCTTATTTGTTTTCATTTGGGCTTTCCTCATGCTTCTAACAACCGATTCTACTCGAACATTTTCAGTCTCACTACCCTCACTTGTGAATATTGTACCCCATCAAAAACACGTGTCTTCATAACATGATGCACCTTTTACAAAATTTAGCAATCTCCTCAAATAGATTTTTTCACATGCTCCCGGGGTTACCTGATAAATTCGATCTCCGTAAGCAAAGCCTTTTTTCCGAAGTGTTCATTCACGTCGACCTTGTTGCCATACAAATTTTGTAGGAAACTCAATGTAGCTCAATTCTCTGACTTCATGATGTTTTTTTGTTGCACTCCATCCATGGTATAAATTTTGTTCTCTCAATGTTTGGTCTTTCAAGCACATTCTAAGTCAGCATCATCAGTGTATAAGATGATCTTCTCGTCAGGTTAATGAAAACTCAGCCTCTCCACAGTTGGGATTCTATAGTGGATATAGTGAACCCAAACATCCTGCATATGGCTTCACATGGGGAGATGTAATAACAATCATAATACATATGGATTTCATCAATTTCCTTAGGAGCATTAGCGTTTTGACGATTATGATATAATGCTGCTATGACTCTATCGTACCCCTTATTGATATACTTGAACAAATATATAATCGATCTCTATTGGTTGCACTATTCTATGTTAATATGTGCACGATACTTACACAACAACCACTAGTGGAAAAACGTTATATGTCACAACACAACATATCCGGTTTTAACAAAACCAGATCAGTAAATCCGTGAATTTTGTGCGCGCAAAAATATATATGGGTGAATTAACTGATCCGGTTGGTGTTGAACCGGATCAGTTGACAAAACGGATCTGGTCCTTTTGTCAACTGATCCGGTTCAATACCCGGATCAGTTAATGCTTGGTATTGGGAGCCCACGAAAATTGAGAGCTGAGCCCACGAAGAAAGGCCCAACTGTCGGAGCCCTTTCTCCTCCTTATTAAAACCCTACTCAAACCCTAAGCTCACCATTTCCTCTCATGTCTAGTGAAACCCTATCTCCTCTCTCCTCTCACTCCAACTCTCTCCTCTAACCTCAAACTTCCCTCCTCTCTGATTTTTCACGCCACCTCCACCTTGTTGCTATCCCCCAAACACCACAAACCAACACCAACACCACCATTATTCAACTCCGTTTCATTCTCCTCACGCCCACTCTTTCAACCCTAAAGCTTCGACTGAACCCCACCACCACTTATGATCATCGTCTCTACTCGTCTTCTCTCTTGCACGATTCGCACGAAGCTCTAACTGAACCACTGAAGACGCAGATCCGCCGTCGCGGATCCGTCTTCTCTCACGCTCGTCGTCCTCTCTACTCCTCTTCTCTCTCGCCGTCGCGGATTCGCTCGAAGCTCTCATCACCGTCGCCTTAGAGTTAGGTTTTTGTTTATGTTAAAAAAATTTATTTGTAATTTAGTTTGTCCACTAGTGAGCTAATAAAGCTGTTCTTTGGGGGCATCGACCTCGCTTCTTTATCCAGTCCTCAAATTAAACGTATCTAGGGTTTGGCTTTGTAAATTTAGCTTTGTAAGTTATCTGAATTTTATCCCTTTTTTTTATTTTTGTAAAATATTTTTAATTTATTTTGTTGCTTTTTTAATTCGTTTTTGGTATAATATTTGTATTTTGTTTGTAGTTTATATAATATTTGTATAATGTAGTTTGTTCTTAGTTTGTATAATATGTGTTATTCTTTTATTAAGTTTACAGATCTGAATTTTTTTATTTTTAATTATTTTGTTAATGTATAATATTCCTGTATAATTAATTTGCTTAAGTCTAGTTCTTAGTTTTAATTAGTTCATAGATCTTAGTTTTTCGATTTTTAGTTCTTAGTTCTTAATTAGTTTACAGATCTTAGTTTTTCGAATTTTTTCAATTTTTAGTTCTTAGTTTATATATTAGCTGTTACATTCGACATTAGACAAAAAGTTGGCCACTAATGTCTTGAGTATGTTTCAACCCAATGTTTAAACGCGATGTTGTTAGTGGGATTTTATTTTTTTTTTACCGTACAAGCACCTAACTGCTCCGATTTTTATTGCGAACCGGATCAGTTAATATATTTACTGATCCGGATCAGTTAATATATTTACTGATCCGGTTTTCAAAAACAACTAGATCAATTAACTACTAACTGGTCCGGTTTTGGTGAAAATCGAATCAGTAAAAAATTAAGTGATCCGAGTGCTGCTACCTTACCCGCTCCGGTCCATTTCCGGATCAGTAAGCCTTATTTTGACCGGATCGGCTGAGGTTTTTTCCACTAGTGAACTATGGATTATGCGAAACCACAAATCTATTGTCAAGTGTGATGCCATTTTTTTCGACGGTTGTATCATCATCTCTTCTCATGTAAACAGGATAGCCATCTTCATGAACTGTTGTTCTCTCGTTGAAATTTTTTGGAAATTGTTTGGGGCATTTTTTTATTCGTCCACTAGTAGAAAAACATTGATTTCCGTCTCCTAAATTGCATCAACTGGCAAACCGACGCAGAAGTCTAGGGGGGCATCATTTGTGTCGGACCCCCATTGTATTCGTTGCAAATCATACTTTATGTGCGTCGGATTTACATTAATGTTCGACGCAAAAAATTAAAGCAAATGGTTTGCGTGATTCATGTACATCAGATCCAATTAATGTTCAACGCGAATAATTAAAGCCAATGAGTATAAAATGAACAAAGGATTTGCGTTGAAGGTACATTAGATACGATGCAAATCGTCGTATCCTACGATTTGCGTCGGATCTAGTAAGCCCATCAGATGAAAATGGGTTTCAGGCTCACTTCCCTTTTGTTTTAATTTTTGGAACAATTTGCATCGGATCTAATTATCCATCCGACGCAAATGATCCGCTTCCCCTTCTTTTATATTGGAGTCACTCCTCTTAAACCCTACCAACATTTCAAATGGTCAGCACTCAGCTGTCACTCCTTTCTCTTTCTCTCTCCCTCTCTCTTTCTCATATTTCATCACTCATCACCTTTCATCTTCGATTCACTCGTCGAAGTTCATCACTTATCACCTTTCAAACTTCTTCTCCTTCACTCTTTGCGATTTCATCACTCATCGCCTTTCATCATTGGTTGACATTTGAAAAGCACAACCTCACTGTCGAAGTTTTCGAAAAGCACTCGTCGCACAACCTCACTCTTGTCGCACAACCTCACTCACTCCTGCGAAGGAACGCAACCTCACTCATCTTCTTTCATCGTAGGTTCAAATTTGAAGTTTTAAGGTTCGATTCTTAACGGCAAATGGTTGGACATGAATTGAGGTTATGTGTTTAATCGCTTTAGATTTGAAGTTTTTTTGGAAGTGATTCCTTTAATAGTTGGACATGATTTTTTAGGGATTTTTTTTGTTTTAGATCTTTTTTTTGGTTCAATTTTTTTAATTTCGTTTCATTTCAGCATTCATGGTTTCGTTCCTGTATTTTATTCGTGTATTTCGTTCCTGTATTTCGATTAAGTATTCATAGTTTCTTTCTTGTATTTCGAATATTTTGTTCTTTGTATTTCGTTCCTGTTTTTCGATTCATTATTCATAGTTTCTCTATTTGATTTTTTTTGCTGTCTTTTGGTCTAGTATTATTGTTCCATTTCAGCTACAAATCTGCTTTTCATTTGTATTAATAGTCAGTCTTTGAAATAAAGTTTGATGAGAAATGAATTTTATTTTAAATAATAATGATCAATTTACGTGGGATGTAGGACAAAATCCGGCGCAGATTCACTTTTTTATTTTTAATAAAAAATGGTTGATTTGCGTCGCACATGGTCCAACATGCCACGCAAATGGTACCACTGGTGCTGGGGCAAAGGGTCATGTGCATCGGACATCGCTTATAGTCCGACGCAAATGGCTCCTCATTTGCGTCGCATGTGTCGAAGCATCCGACGCACATAGTCTTAATTTCATGAATTATGAGTGTTGGTGGTGTTGTGGCTCAAGGGTCATGTGCATCGGACATTGCTTACGTCCGACGCAAATAGCTTAATATTTGCGTCGAGTCCTAATCCGACGCATATCATCTCTCCTTAATTTGCATCGAGGCCTGTAGCGTTGGACACATGTCCGAAGCAAATGGGGGTCTGGCATCCGACGCAAATCATTGATTCTGTACTAGTGGTCGTACATGGGGTGTAACAGCCCTAGGTGTTCAGGACCCCACTAGTAGATATTGTCCTCTTTGGGCCTACCCCGCAAGGATTTGTGATAGGCGTGTCGCGCACCTAACAAAAATAAATAACCTAACTATATAGTAGGGTAAGTCAGGGTCGATCCTGCAGAGAGAAAGTTGTTATATGATTAGCCTTTAAAGTATGGTAAAACTAAAGAAGGTTAATATTGATGATGGTCGAATCAACTATACTAATCAATATATAAATAAAAGACTCTATAGGTAAATATCCCCACTAGCATGAATTCATACAATAATGATTCCTACCCTAAACTAGTCAATTAAATGTTCACAAGGAAAAGTACACCTTATAAAATATCATAAACCTCTCCCGAGTATCTATGGCTTCCCTAATATGCACTCAAGCCTACTCCCGTGGAATCATGCAAATTAAAGACATTAAACGCGACACTCTAACTTCCTAACAATCCATTCTACCTACTCCTGTGGAGAACTTCATGTCCTTAATTGAAATACCCAAATCCGTCAAAACCCAACTCCCATGGTGATCAATACAATGGAATCATAACAATACTAGTTATCCCAATCTAGTATTGAAATATGCACAATCAATTAAGTAAGAACAATTCAACAATTAATTTGGGAGCTTAAAGAAATAATCATGAATTAATTCATACTAGGGTTCAACTTAACAATAGATAGAAGAACTACTCAAGCATAATTGAAAATAAATAAAGAAGCTAGAGAACAATAGTTAAAATTCATAATAATAAACAAAGAGAAAAGAAGAAGAAAATAAATACTTGAATTAATGCAAGAAAGGTAGTCTTGCAAAACAATGAAGATCTACAAGTTTCTCTCTCTAACTTCTCTCTAGAAACCCTAAAAAGTGTATACAATAAATCTCCCTCTCCCGTTATTAAACGAATAAAAGGTATTTATAACTTCCTAAATAACAAAACCGACAAAAGAGAACGCACTACGGAGCAGATCAACACGGACGTGTCAATAATAACACGGACATGATGAGCAGCTACTACATAAATATCCTACGACAGAAAAGCTACTGGACGTGTCATAAGTGACACGGTCGTGTTGTCCTGTAATCGTCAGATTCTCCAGCTCAACTTCGAACAGATATAACTTTTGATCCAGAGCTTCATTTAGTGCATGGAATATATCATTGGAAAGCTATTCAAGTCTATTTTCCAACCCAGTTGGAATCACATCATTATCATTTTTATGTCAAAAGTTATGAGTAAAGTGGTGTAGAGGTGTCATATTTCGCACAAGTACACAAAGTCCTTTGTATCTTGTTCCATTCCAATCCGTTTTGGGCACATGATATATCGTTTTAAAGGTCATACAAGCGCCTTAATCATCATGTCCTTAAAAAGGAGTCCAAGGTACCTGAGATTACATCAAAAGACCAAATAACCCGTAAAAGCACCGTAACTTATAAAAGGGGACCTAAATATGCATAAAGGCGATGTAAATGCTCTGATACTACATGAAAATGCACCCTAATATGCAAATAAATGATGTTACAATATGCACTTATCAAACTCCCCCAAGCTAAACATTTGCTTGTCCTCAAGCAAACCAAACCAATTCACAAGGGAAGAGTAAGATGAAAACTTTTGTACAGGATTTATACGTTCAACTATTCAATCTCCAAGACATGAAATTCGAGCATATGAAAGATATTATAATTATAAGATTAGACTAAGATAGACCACAAACAACACCTCATATAAATTCATGTAATCGCAACTTGACTCACCATGGCAAACCACAAACCTTCCCCCAAGCTAGACTCAATTAAACTCGATAAACCTCACTTTACTCGAGCACACTTTCTCTCATGTGTTTATAGGTTATGAAATTTCCACTCAAACATATACCTAGTCAACTCGAATGAAGTATTTTTATTTAAACTTGACTATCGTTTCATTATCCACTTACAACTGGCGAAAACATGCATATAGATCATGAGGACTTACAAAGGGTTGTAGTGTGGCTAAGGTAAGGGTATGAAAATATTTCGGAATGTGGTGCTAAAATCTTACTAGTGGAGAAAATAACACTTTAACATCTATGGTCATTAGATGCAAACGCCACAAAAACTTCTACTAGAAGTTCAACAACACATTGCCAATAAATCAAGATAATACCCAACCTTATCAACAACCAACATGCGAATGCGAGTTTGAAGTACAGCGCTTCGCTAACTCGAAGCGCCCCGCTATGACTATGAGAATGGCGCTTTGCTAAGGCCTTGCCTTGTCAGCTTTGCTACCGACGCTTGGCTAAGTCTTGAACCTTCGCGCTGACCGCAATTGCAGAATTTGCACCCCGTAAATTTTTATTTGTTCGAATCAAAAATAATTGATCAAGAAATCGGTCAACTTTCACATGAAAGAAGGTAAAAGAACGAAGGTTCGTGCTATTGTTTATCAAACTTTTCATCGGTTTCGGATATTTCTATTCGTGCTTTTTCGTTTTTTGCTTCTTCCGCGGAAAGAAGAAGTCTTAATCATAGCCAGCATTTTATGGTGGTCAGGCTTTTTTAAAAGGTACGGACCGGGGAGAGGTAAGACGGAGCTGTCTATCCATGACTCATAATTATTCTTCACAACTTTTTCGTCATTCTTTTCATTTTGCACTTTCACACTATAATTTTAAGCATTTTTTCTTTCAACATATTTTCTTCCAATAATTACCAAAAAACCGCAAACACAAGCTCAAAACATGAACTTTAATGCTACTCCACTTAGCAAGGCTTTGGGTAGAGAAATCATAAAAGGCTAAAGGCTTATAATGTAGGTTGATAAGAGAATAGGAAATCAAAAGATCAACATGGGTTAATTAAAGAGATTAATATATTTGAAAAGAAAAATGTCTGGAGGCTCAAAACAATCAAAAGAATGCCTCAATCATATCAACACATGCATATGCCACATAAGTATCAAAGAGTGCCAAGGCAAGTTCAAGAGTCATACTTCATGTGGAACTATCACACAACAAAAAATAGAAGACTGGTGTAGATGTGTCATTCTATAAGGCTTGAAAATTCCTCACTAGGCTTATGCTTACCGAGTAAAATCCAGTCTTTCATGGGGAATGCCATCCAACGTTACCACAAACCATTCAAGTTGAAAAAAAATCGTACCAAGAAGCGGTCAATGAAGTCTAACTCAATCTTGTAAAATTGAACTATAATATCGAAGATATGCCCAAATCTCATGAATTATCAATCTCATGAATCAAAACATATATATCCTGTAATCTTGAAGAATTTCTTAAAATTTATGCCATGCATGAATGAAAAAACTAAACTAATATGCTCCTGACACTAAGAAAACAATAAATCCTAACTCACTTTCGTAGGAATCACGATTGCACTTAGCATGTGCAACAAGCCCTTTAAACCCCTAGGCTACCCTACTGGACGAGTAAGGTCTCGTAAAGGTTTTCAGAAGGCAGACCAACAAATCCAAAGTATGCAAATATGCAGGAGAAATAAAATATGTAATGAACCTAAACTATAATATGTGCAAAGTTGTGACCCAAAAAGTAAATCCTCCCCCCAAGCTAAATAACACATTGTCCTCAATGTGACAAAGTATAATAAGAGGGGAATAGAAAAGGGAACATCTACAACGACATGACAAGAACCACTTCCTCAATCACACAATCAAGTTAAACCAAAATAAATGGCAAAAAGAGATATGATTCTCAAAAACTTAAAGAGGGGGAAAGGAAAGGTTATACCAAAAGTGTTGTGGGTAAAAACCCGGAGTTGAACCTTCTCACACATCATAAGATCAGGTACCTAGAAATTAACCTCAATGAATAATAGGAACTCAACCCCTAAAAGAAATTCCTAAATCTAAATTTAAAAAGAAAAAAAATGGTTAGAACTTTGGTGTCCACCTGAGTTGCCTAAATTACCCCCACAGCAAAATAAAATTACATAAACTACCACAATTTAAATTTAAAAGGGAAAACTGCAAAAAAAAAAAAAAAAAAAAAAAAAAGAGGGGGAACTGATCCCCTTAATAAACTGCAGAACAATTTCTGTTTTTTGAAGGGGAAAAAAACCAACACACTCAAACACGCACACTTTTCTTCACCTTCTTCCTTTTTCCAACCTTCAATTAACTGCAAATCCTCAATTCTTCGTGTGCATTTCTTCCTGAATTAACTGAACATTCTCCGTTCTTCTTCTTCGACAATAAGAGGTAATTACAAAGCAGAAATATAATTGATTTCTACAAAATTGAAGAGCAACAAGTGAAGCAGTTGCAAGTTGAATGAGTAAAATGAAAGAAGGTATTTCTCTCTAAACTTCAAATGCAAATTGTTTGTATGAGGAAGAAACTAAATTTTACACAATAATTCTGTCTCTCCATACTCTCAAGACGAGGTGCACTATATATTTTGCACTTCAACACTCCAAAATTTCGATAAATTTGAAAACCATTCCTAAACAAAACTTCGAATAAAAGTGAAGCAAGTCCAACTTCCCCTTATATTGACCGAAAAAGTCGTTTTTAACTCACCCTCTTGAATCTTTTTTTGACCAACAAGATATTTCTTTTCCTTGATGCCCCAACAGTGTAAGAAGGTGTAGTGAAACCTCTCTTTCTCTCTCCTAAAAAGCAAGATAAGTGAACAAAAGTTGGTGGTGGAAGGCGGTGTTAGTGGTGGTAGATGGGAGGAGAGGTGGAGGTTTAGAGAGAGGGCCGAGAATTTAGTGAAAAAGAACAAGTGAAACACAACTACATGAACAAATATCAAACTTTAAATAGCATTGCAAACCAAAAAAAAAAAAAAAACTCATTATTTGCCTTTTTTATTATAATGGTGTTTAGAGGACCTTATAGACCAATTTAGTTTGGTTTGGGCTTTTTTGGGAGTTGCTTATGATGTTCTTCGTCATTCATTTTACTCGATTAATTTACCTATTAGGAATCGAGGCGCTAATAATTAAAGTTATGGTTCCTTTGCTAAAAATCAGTATTTTATATATTTATTTTCTATACTTTGGTGTTACATTTTATTGCGATATTGACTGTTTGCTAAATACATAAATGTTGTTATAATTTACTTTACGAAACTTTGTGATCAAATTATATTGGGCTTTCATATTTATACATCAATTTTAAGTTTATTTTTTCTTACATTAATATGCACTAATAAAATTGCCGATATAATAGAGATATTGCTTTAGTTTGTGATCAAATTGAGCTTTCTATTGGGTTTTATCAGATATATTCATTTAACTAAGAGATTATTATCTCAAATTGAACTTCGTATTGGGCTTTGAGCTAAAATCATTTGTGATACAATTGCATTCAAAAGGATATAAACAAAATAAACGATGTATAACACTAAAGGTCGAAATCGAGTTAGAATAAAAGACGTGAAAGTCCCTATAAGAATCCATACAATAAGAATATTAATCATTGTTAAAATTAAAATTAATCTTAATACTCCCTCCGGTCTTTATTAGTTTACCCGTTTCTTTTGCACAGAGTTTTAGGAGAAATAATGTTGTGGCACATAGAATTAAAAAAAAAACTATTATTTTATATTAAAGTTGAATGTATGTGTGAAGGAAAGTTAGTGGTCCCATTCCAAAAATAGAAACAAAAGAAATGGGTAAACTAATAAGGGACATTCCGAAAAGGAATACGAGTAAACTAATAAAGACCGGATGGAGTAGTCCTTAAAAGTTATAGTGACGTTAGAAGATAAAAGTATATAAATTCATTTCTTTTTAGTTTACTCAAATCACTTTAGGGGGAAAACCAAGGAAAAAATATAAAAGTATGAGAGTTAAACTGTGAAGTAAGAGAGAGAAACTAAAAAGTGGGTAATGGATGACATGAGTGGAAGAAGAGGAGAAAATAGGTGAGACATGTTATCAACAATATAAAATAAAGTAACAGTATGTAGAATAAAATGAAATATACCAAAAAGAAAAGTGTGTATATTAAAAAGAAACGAAGGGAGTATAAATCTCTATTATATATGGGAACTCTTGAGGACCTTGGTGTCTACCCTTTTTTTACCAATAAACTCCTAATTAAAAAAGAAAACTACAACACCTACCACTCTATTAGTTTAAATATAAAAATAAAAAGGGAAAAATCGATCTAACGAACTGCATAAAGCAGTTACGACTTATCATATGACTTTGCACTCAAATAAAAAAAAAAAAAGAAATTCCTAAATCTAAATTTAAAAAGAAAAAAAATGGTTAGAAAACTTGGGTTGCCTCCCAAGAATAGCTCATCAAAGCCCTTAGTAGTTTGTCAAATGCATCTGCATGCATCTCACAAAAAAGCAAATAAATATACAAAAGAAAATGTAAAATAAATTAGTTCTAATACTCTACAAGACCTGCAAAAAGGAAAATCAAAGAAAAAGTTATATCCACAAGAGAAGGAAAAATAAAAAGTATAAGTCTTTTTACACGACCCAACAGGTTGGGAAGAAACCGAATGTACATAAATTTTATGATCATATGAGTCATTCAAAGAGGGAGAAATAAGGAATGATGGAAGATACAATATAGGGAATGAGGGAATGAGGTCAAGTTTTTGAGAGAAAGGAACATGAGACTCAAAAGCAGTAGGTGGAACTGACAAATACTCATGAATCACATCACTCTCATCTATAGACTTCTCCAAGAAAGGTTTTTCATCCAAGAGTTCTTTCTCCTTTAAAATATCCATCACATTGATTTTTCCAATACTTTGATCATCAATCCCATAACACTCATTCTCTATCCAACCCACATCATCATCATCATAAATATACGGTTGGGAATGAGAATTTTGAGTAGAATAATCACATTCATATTGGGGAGAGGGGGTGAAATCATTCACTAAAATCACATCACAAGACAAAATATCATGAGAAGTAGAGTGACAATTAGAACAATAAGGAGGTGGTGTAAAGTAAGTTGGGGGTGAAGGAATTAGTCTTGCTGATAAAGACATCTCCTACTCATAATTATCCCTAGCCAACCACTCAATTAAATCCCAACAGTAATCAGGAGATTGGAATAGAAACCATCCATTAGACATAGATTCTACCACCATCCTAGTTTCTTCATTTAACCCCTCATAAATCACTAGGCATGACAAACACCTAAATCCTAACCAACTTTTTTCTCTCTAAAAAACAGAGAGCTTTTTTCTCTCTAGGAAACTAGAGCCTCCTTTCTCCTTTGAACCCTTCTCTTTTGAACCCCAATCTCTAAACCTTTAAAAATTCTTTCCTCAAAATTATGGCATCACAATTCATAGATTATAGCAGATGCCCTGATAATGGAATCAAAAAAATGGGGCCCATTGTTCCTTCTCAAATTGGGGATATGCAGCCCATTGATGTAATCTACCCCATGGCGGTCATGGGGAAATTCAAGGATTATCGTGATTTTTCGGTAAATAAAATTCAACAATGGATTTCTGCTTACGGGATTACAAATGAAGAGATTAAGGTAGGCAAATCTGGGAGAACTTTTTTATTTTACTGTACCCACATAGATGACAGAGATTACCTACTAGCACGAAGAAATGCCTGCTACAAAGGAGCCCTATTAGTGTTCAAGTGTTGGTTCCCAAGTGCATCTATTGGAAGCGTCAACTTTGCTTCGTGCCCTCTCTGGGTTCGGGTGGAAGGAATACCCTTGACGACCAATCGTTCGCATGTAGCGGAAAGAGCACTCTGTAAATTGGGAAGGATAATCAGGTACGACGAACACTCATTATCTGAAGGGCCGAAAGAATTCATAAGAGCCAAAGTATATGTTGAGATGGATAAACCCCTCATTCCGGGTTATTTTTATGAATATGTTAAGGATCATTTTAAGTGGATAGACTTTCGTTATGAAGATGTTTTTATCTATTGCTAGAAGTGCGGTAGGATAGGGCTTAAGATTTTAAGGTGCAAGCTGTCCATGGAAGCGGCACAGAGACAATTTTGGGCTAGAATGGCAGAAGTCTGTTCTCAACCCCAAAACTTGTTAGTTAGTCGTCCTCCCTCACCATGTTTCACAAACAAACTCATTGGCCTTCGACGAATAGAAATTCTTAGAACCTCTCACATTGACCTAACGGTGTACCCAAGTGATGAAATTCCCTTTGAATCAAGCTTCTCGGATTCTTCATCCCAATCGGGCTCTTATAGCTCTTCTGATGATTCGAGTCAAGGAGGGTGTAACCATGCGAGTTACAAAAGTCTAAGAAAACGTAGGCGAAAAGATTCATCAAGTGATGATGAACCTCCAGCTTCAAAAAGACCTTTATGGATGCGGAGACTGGTGTAGCAACCCACCCCCATTATTACATCTCAAGCAAGCCAGAATGCCCAATCTTTTAAACAAGGCCATCAACATCAAGCCTCCAGCTCCAATTCGAAACAAAAGCTAGCGTCTCATAAAGAAAATGTGAGGCACCATGGAAATTCCTTTCTGGGAGGGAAGAGAGCTTTTCAAACCAAGGGGGAGGATTTTCATCGATCAAAAAAAGCAAAGAGCAACGTCGCCAATATTGTTGATGATGTCGCCTCAAGGCTAGGAGCTATACCCATGAAGTTAAGTCCTTTTTTCTCCAACTTTGACTATTTAAATGTTGGTAATAGAGGAAACATTTCTTTTAGCTTATCGAAAGAAGCTCGGGGGTTTTCAAAAGAAGCTAGCCAACAAATCAAATTTTCATTTATGGCATTTATGGAAACACCATGGCCAACACTTAAAAGAAACTAATCTCCACATAATGCCTCTTCACTCCCCACTATTTCGAAATTCATCTCTCTGTCTATACCCGAGATCATTTATGGAAGCAAGACTAATTCTTCTTATGGCCTCAAAAGTCCATCTCTCGCATGAAGATTATACTCTTCCAAGTCCGAGTATATCCTTCATCCCTCCTTGCAAAAGTTTTAAACTCCTCCCCGCATTTAATGAAACTCGCCCACATTTCCTTAATTTAGGAGAAAATTGCCCCCCCGCTTTTTAGGGATATATATATATATATATATATATATATATATATATCTCCCTAACCACCACCTTATTGACCCATCCCTTTCCTTCCAACACTACCTCACAAATTCTCTTTCCAGGAAAAATTCTTCTGCTTCTAAAAATGGAAAACTCTCTTGATGACCTGGATTTTAAGAGTCTTAAAGAACATGAGATTCCCATGTTAGACTCAGACCGTTTTATTTTTCCTAGTGACCCTCTAAGTGGCCCTTTTATCCCTCCTACTGAATCGATGTTGGGCCACCTTGCCTATACTTCCCTCCAGGATCTCATTCAAAGTTCTAACCCCCCAAGCCCACAAATTTCGACTCTAAGCCCAACTGAGGAATCCTCTTCATATTCTTTCACTTTTCCTAGCCCTTTGAAAAAAGGAAAAACACAAAAAAAAAGATAAAGCCTAAAAAAATCCTGTTACAAGTACTATGAATAATCCTCCTTGTACCAAGGTCCGAGGACCCATTGGGCCTTCAAAGCCCCATGAATTCTTTAAACAGCCCATCATTAAAATTTGGGCAAACAAAGACCCCCTGTACTCCTCTTTTCCAACTAGCCTACTAAGCTCAACCCCTCATCTGATGAAATAAGTAGTCCAAGTCCTGTTATCATACTGGAGGAGCCTTTTTACTCTGCAGATTCTAAACTAAGCCTGGGAGATGTTGATCATATGGAAATAGACACAGTAGTTGGATATGTGGGCCGAAATAATACAAAGATCAAAAGGAAGCAATTTGAGAGTACAATTAGGAAAGAAAGGGCTGAGAGAAACTCTAGAAGGGGAAAAGAGAAAATGAGCTGGGTTGGTACTTTCTGGGCAAAGCTGAAAATTACACATGTTGGTGAAAGAAAGCAAGATGATATCTCGGTGGAAAGTTCCTTGGACTCCATTGATGAAAATTCATAATCTTGGGTTCCTGTTTCCAAGAGAAGCAAACTGCAACGTATCTATAAAGGAAAGAGTAAACTGAAATATGGCCTGAGTGAAGGAGACAGCTCAATGTCGAGCTAGGAGGATGTGAAATTCCTGAAGGGTGTGGAGGCTGGCCCAAAGCAGCCCCCAAGGGAAATATGAGAGCTTGTGCTTAGAATTGTAGGGGCCTTAAATCTACCGACTCCCCTACAATTCCCTTCCTAATATGGCTAGTTGGTAGTCAAGCTTTAGATTTTCTTTTTTATCTGAAACTAAATGTTCAGTTAAGGAGCTAGAACCTACTATTTCTAGTTTAGGTTTCAAAAATTGGAGTGGACATGATTCAATTGACCTCTCGGGAGGTCTAGTTTTGTGCTGGGCTAGTACTATTGATATGTCTATCCTTTTTATCTCCTCAAATTATGTATGTTGCACTATTAAATATGAATGCAATCTAGTTTATTATGTGGTTTGTGTTTATAGAGCCCCTGTTTTGGAAGAGAGATAATATGTATGGGACACACTAAGAGCTTTTATTTGGGCCCATCCGGGCAAGCACTTACTAATAGGGGATTTTAATCAGGTGGAACAATTAGATCAAAAGACAGGGGGAATATGTTGTTAAAAGGTGCCACTGAATTTAGTGCATGGAAAATGGACTGTAATTCACTGGATATCCCGACAAACGGAGTTCATTATACGTGGACAAATAATAGAGAAGGAAGTCAGAGTATCTTTGAAAAATTGGACCGAGCTTATTGTAATGATGAATGGATGACTAAATTCCCAAATGCAATGTTAACAAGCCTCCCAATATTTATTTCAGACCATGGCCCTATTATTTTGCATAGCAATTAAATTCGGGAAAAGAAGAAAAGACCCTATAAAATAGAAGCATGGTGCTTAGAATATGAGAAAGTTAATGAAATAATCACTACTACGTGGAATGAAAATTTGCACGGGTCAGCATTATACACGCCTCAAAGAAAATTGATGAGCTAAAGAAAAAGTGCAAGAATTGGTGTCTAAATTATAAAACTGACAACCAAGTTCAATGGGATAAAATACATCTAGACCTGACTGAAGCCCAGGAAGGGCTAGGTAGCATGGGCAGTAAAGAAGAGGAGCAGAAAAAGCAAAGGTCTATAAGAGCAGCTACAGACATAAAGTTGGAATATTGGAAGCAAAGAGCGAGATCAAATTGGGATGAATTAGGAGATCAACCTACAACTTTTCTCTACAAGAGCATGAAATCTAGGCAAGGAAGAAACAACATTAGTGCTATTAAAACCAGAGAAGGTTCTTGGACCTCAAAAACAGAAGATATCAAATCAGAATTTGTGCACTACTTCTCGGAATTGTTTAGTACTAAGGATATTCAGTTGCACTCGGATCAAGAGATCTCGGATTGGATGAAAGATATGCCAAAAATTTCAGACAACCAATCCATTGAACTATTGGCTCCTTTCTCTCAAAAAGAAATAAAAGAAGCAATGTTCAACATTAAGCCGTTGAAGTCGCCGGGGCCTGACGAGGCTCCCCCAGTTCTGCTGCAAAAGAAATGGAATATCATGGGAGCTGATCTAGTACAAGCTATGAGTAACTTCCTCAATAGAGGGCATATGCTTAAGGAAACCAATCGGGCCTTCATAGCCTTGATTCCAAAAGTCACAAATCCGGAACAAGTTAGGCAATTTCGCCTATAAGCCTTTGTAACTCCTCGTATAAGCTCATTTCTAAATGCTTGGTTAAGAGGTTACAACCTTTACTGATGTCCTTGATTGGACAAAATCAAAATGCTTTCATCCCGGGGCGCTCTATAAATGATAATTGTATCATTGCCCACGAGATGCTAAGCTATGTGAAAAAGAAAAAAAAAGGGAATAATAGATTTCTTATTTTGAACTTGGATTTGAATAAAGCTTATGACTAAATAAGTTGGAAGTTTGTGGAAGAAGTTCTGAAAGCAATTGGGCTTCGTAACTTATGGGTTCATCTGATAATGGAATGTGTGATAACAGTCACATACTCAGTATTGGTCAATGGTGAGCCTACATGTCTAATCAAACCTCATGCAGGGCTAAGACAAGGAGATTCTCTCTCCGTATATCTTCATCTTATGTATGGAAGATCTTTCTAGGATGTTAATTCATCAACAAAAGCAAGGACTAATTAGAGGTTTGAAATTGCACAGGAAAGCTCCTGAGCTTTCCCACCTTTTTTTCGCTGATGATGCTCTGTTCTTCATTGACGGCACAATTGATAATGTTTGGAACTTAAGAAAGTCATTGGATAAGTTATGTCAACTATCGGGGGAAATGATGAATATGCAAAAATCCTATACGGTCTTTAGTAGAAACACTCCTAGAAAGTTCATCCGTTTACTAAGCAAAGGTTTAAAAGTAGTGAATAAGGTGGGCAAGTACCTAGGTTTCCCTATGGATGTCAATGGGCATACTCAAAAAGTTTTTGAGGAGCTTCCACAAAAAGTTACTGATACTATCTCTTCTTGGAAATTTTCTTCAGTCAATCAAGCAGGTAAACTAATCCTCATTAATAGTATTTTAATAGCTTATGCTTCACATATTATGGCTTTATTTATGCTTCGAAAGAAAATTATCAAACAAACTACATCGGCACTTCTCAAGTTCTGGTGGAGTTCCAATGCAAGCACAAAACCCATTTATTGGAGGAAAAGAAGATTACTTGAAATCCACAAAAGTTGTGGAGGTTTAGGCCTGAGAAATCTTGAAAATCTGAACAAAGCCACCCTCTTCAAACAAGCATGGCGTATGCACAATAACCAATCATTACTACTGAGCCAAATTTTTAGCGCAAAATACTCCAAAAATTGGTTTGAAAAGAGTCTAAAAGGGAAAATCCCGCATGGTTGCACTTGGGGGGCGAGAAGCATCATGAAGAGTATTGAGTGCCTTAAAGAAGGAGTGGGAGTTCGAATCGGAAATGGAAACAACACCCGTATCCTTTGAACTAATTGGGTTGATGGAAGAACAACAAGCTGTAAGACTACATTCTCTGTTCAGGAAGATAAACCAATTTGGGTAAGTGATCTTATGATAGAGAGGAAAAAATGGGATGACTCAAAACTTTTGAAATGGTTTGAGCCACGTCTGATACATTCTATTAAAACAATCCATATTTCGGAGCAAGAAGAGGAGGATAAGTATATATATATGGCTACAAACACCACATGGAAACTATGAGATTAAATCGGGCTACTGGTTTAGTTCTCAATCTTATCAACAGAAGGGAGAACCTTCTGCTTTCTAGAAGAAATTCTAGAACCAAAAAATCGAGCCAAAATGGAAAATTTTCTATTGGAAGCTAGCTAATGGTGCCTTGCCCACCAGAGTAAACCTTAGGAAAAGGAAAATCCTAAGCAAGAGTCCTTGCCCATTATGTGGGATTCATGAGGAGTTGGATACTCACTTGTTCAAAAACTGTGAAATTACGATGAGAATCTGGAAGAGCTCGAAACTTGGCATAAATGCGAACGTTCCACAAAACTATTCTATTGAGAGATGGTCAAGAAATTGGTTATGGTACTTAATGGAGAAAGATCCCATTCATGAATCACATGTTTTTGACTTTATAGCAACCTTGTGGAGTATTTGGATTATCCGAAATAAAGCGGCTTTTCATCCAAGAAGCCAGTTTAGACCTTGCTCAGCTCTAATGAATATCAATGAATGGCACAAGAGATGGAGTAATGTACAAGAAAAGTGCACCATGATTCAGGAGACTAGAAATGCACAGAATTCAAGAAGCTTGGAGCAAGAATTAGAATATATATATGGGCGAGAAATTGGCCGAGCAATATAGAAAAGATGGTTTTAATGATAGATGGAGCATGGAAGAAGAGCAACAAAGATGGAGATGACCATAGCATAGCAGCTTACGGATGAAATTTATTAGCTAATGGGGTCATCCAAGGAGAAGGAAGTAACATAGTGGAGGCAAGTTCGAGCTTACAGGCTGAAACTTATGCTCTCCTCATTGGTCTACAAGCGATTCAATATTGTCAAATTAAATGCCTGGAAGTTTGGACGGATTCTAGACAGTTGGTCAGGGGAATCAGAGATATAAAATGCGCGGCAAGTTCATCTTATTTTATCATTAGAGATATTTTGCTTATAACAAGGAGGTATAACTCCATTAGAATAGTAAATGTTAAAAGCGACAAAGTAGCTGGAGCACATTTTCTTGCGACTAAGGCAAGGAAAAGTGCTAGTAGTAGTAGGATGTAATTCTTTTCTTATTTATCTATATTATTGCCAAAAAAAATCACTAGGCACATATCCCATAATTCAATTCCATGATTAGGACCAATAAAATCACCAAGTCTATGGTAGTATTTCCAAAACACTTCATTCTCATATTGAGGAAAAGAAAAAATTGCTCTAGAATTACTAGCATCGATTTAGGGTTTACGGAACATATATGGTAATTCATAAGAACTCATGCAAAAATTGGGAGAATTTTGATATGATGCATCAAAACAATAGACATGAGAACCACAAGAATTATGATAATGTTGCCTATCAGAAAACTTATCCCCATCAAAATAATAATATGATTCCATGATACGAAAAAAGAAAAAAATATATATACAGTCTAGTCTCACCAAAAATAAAAATTAAATAAAACAAACTATCTCCCCGGCAACGGCGCCAAAATTTGATAGGCATATCGCGCACCTAACAAAAATAAATAACCTAACTAACCTCCTAACTATATAGTAAGGTAAGTCAGGGTCGATCCCACAGAGAGAAAGTTGATATATGATTAGCCTTTGAAGTATGGTAAAACTAAAGAAGGTTAATATCGATGATGGTCGAATCAACTATACTAATCAATATATAAATAAAAGACTTTATAGTTAAGTATCCCCACTATCATGAATTCATACAATAATAATTCCTACCCCAAATTAGTCAATTAAATGTTCACAAGGAAAAGTACACCCTATAAAATATCATAAACCTCTCCCGAGTATCTATGGCTTCCCTGATATGCACTCAAGCCTACTCCCGTGGAATCATGCAAATTAAAGACATTAAACGCGACACTCTAACTTCCTAACAATCCATTCTACCTACTCCCGTGGAGAACTTCATGTCCTTAATTTAAATACCTAAATCCGTCAAAACTCAACTCCCGTTGTGATCAATACAATGGAATCATAACAATACTAGTTATCCCTAATCTAGTATTGAAATATGCATAATCAATTAAGTAAGAACAATTCAACAAGTAATTTGGGAGTTTAAAGAAATAATTATGAATTCATTCATACTAGGGTTCAACTTAACAATAGATAGAAGAACTACTCGAGCATAATTGAAAATAAATAAAGAAACTAGAGAACTATAGTTAAAATTCATAATAATAAACAAAGAGAAAAGAAGAAGAAAATAAATACTTGAATTAATGCAAGAAAGGTAGAGTCTTGGAGAACAATGAAGATATACAAGTTTCTCTCTCTAACTTCTCTCTAGAAACCCTAAAAAGTGCATACAATAAATCTCCCTCTCCCGTCATTAAACGAATAAAAGGTATTTACTTCCTAAATAACAAAACCGACAAAATAGAACGAGCTACGGAGCAGACCAACACGGACGGGCGTGTTGACCTGCTATTACGTAAATATCCTACGATAGAAAAGCTATCGCCTCGGAAAAATCAGAGTGACACGGACGTGTCATAAGTGATACGGACGTGTTGTCTTGTAATCGTCAGATTCTCCAACTCAACTTCGAACAGCTATAACTTTTGATCCAAAGCTTTGTTTGGTACATGTAATATATCGTTGGAAAGCTATTCAAGTATAGTTTCCAACATAGTTAGAATCACCTCATTATCATTTTTATGTCAAAAGTTATGAGTAAAATGGTACAGGGGTGTCATATTTCGCACAAGTACACAAAGTCATTTGTATCTTGTTCAATTCCAATCCATTTTGGGCACATGATATATCGTTTACAAGGTCATAAAAGTGCCTTAATCATCATGTCCTTAAAAAGGAGTCCAAAGTACCTGAGATTACATCAAAAGACTAAACAACCCGTGAAAGCACCGTAGCTTATAAAAAGGGACCTAAATATGCATAAATGGAATGTAAATGCTCTAATACTACAAGAAAATGCACCCTAATATGCAACTAAATTATGTTAGAATATGCACTTATCAATTTGCTTTGGTGCAGAACCGAAATCCTACCCAAAAGGCCTCTACTAGGTTGAGGTGTCCACCTCTTCATTCTTCTCATCTTTCGATGTGGGATAGCCAAGATCTTAGGCACCTTCTCCCCTCCTTTAAAGAGTCTGCGTCCCCGTAGGCACTACAGGACACCGGAATGGGCCCTAGCTCTGATACCATCTGTAACACCCCTAGGTGTTCATGAGCCCACTAGTTGATATTGTCCTCTTTGGGACCTAGCTCGGAAGGATTTGCTGTGGTGCAGAACCGAAGTCCTACCCAAAAGGCCACTACTAGGTTGAGGCATCCACCTCTATATAAAGAAAGCTTCGTTCTCCTCAACTTTCAATGTGGGATAGTCAAGATCTTAGGCACCTTGCTCTGATACCATCTGTAACACCCCTAGGTGTCCAGGAGCCTACTAATAGATATTGTCCTCTTTGGGCCTAGCCCGTAAGGATTTGCTTTGGTGCAGAACCGAAGTCCTACCAAAAGGCCTCTATTAGGTTGAGGCGTCCACCTCTATATAAAGAAGGCTTCGTTCTCTTCAACTTTTGATGTGGGATAGCCAAGATCTTAGGCCTTCTTTATATAGAATTGGACGCCTCAACCTAGTAGAGTCCTTTTGGGTATGACTTCGGTTCTGCACCAAAGCAAATCCTTACGGGCTAGGCCCAAAGAGGACAATATCTACTAGTGGGCTCCTGAACACCTAGGGGTGTTACAGATGGTATAAGAGCAAGGTGCCTAAGATCTTGGCTATCCCGCATCGGAAGTTGAGGAGAACGAAGTCTTCTTTATATAGAGGCGGACGCCTCAACCTAGTAGAGGCCTTTTGGGTAAGACTTCGGTTATGCACCAAAGCAAATCCTTGCGAGCTAGGGCCCAAAGAGGATAATATCTACTAGTGGGGTCCTGCACACCTAGGGGTGTTACATGGGGTGTCATGGTTCAAAGCACCACATGAACCATGTATCATAAGCTTTGAAACAACATTGTACGATTCTGAATTCTCATCTTTATTTAGAAGCTCAGCACAAATAATTTTGTTTTGTTACTTCGGCGTAAAGAAATTTGTCATGATGGTGTAAAACCAAAAGTATATATGTATGTGGCAATCCACGTTTTTGAAGCTCCACAGTGTAAACAACTGAAATTCATAATGTGTAAAGTTTCATCTAATACATATGCATACCAAAAACTTGCAACTGCGCTAAAAGCATATAGATAGGCATTTTTTTAGGGGTGTTCATTTCGGATATCCGATCTGAAATTTCGGATATTCGAATAGGGAAAAATGCGATCCGAATCCGATCCGAAAAATTTCGCATCGGATCGGATATCCGATATTTCGGATCGGCTCACCGGATATCCGAAAACTAAGAAAAATGAATTTTTAAAAGGAAAAGTTCATAAAATATGTTTCGAATCGGATCATCGGATATTTCGGATATCCGGCCTTCAAAACGGATATTTCGTATCGGATATCCGAAAATATCAGAAAAATTTTCATGTTTTAGATATTTTCGGATATCCGAAAATTAAAAAAATCGATCCGTATCAGATCCGAATATTTTCGGATATCCGAAAACTAAAAAAGCGGATCAGATATCCGAAAAATCGGATCATATCGACCGGATCACGGATCGGATCGCCCGAATCATATATTTATGAACGCCCCTAATTTTTTTGGAGTACATTGATTGATAACTGCTCTAACTCTGCCAAAAATCTTTCAATCCTTCAGATCCTTGAGCATTTGGTCGAACTCATCTTAAACATTCGACAAATAATATCTGGTCTACCTTCAAGTCTTAGGCTCCTCTTCGATATAAATCGTGTGATTTCAGACTACTTTGGATTACATGTGAATGTTATAGAAAAATCTGGGTAGCCATACCATCTACAAATAGCCATTGCATTTTAATAATTCTATCTCATGTAGTTATGTCCTTCAGTAAATGAGGCTGGTATAATTAATCGACCACAAATAGTCTGTAAATGTTGCACTCGTAGGTTCTTTACATTGGCAACCTAAAACTCTGTTGATTATTCCCTACGAATGACAATCTTTCTGCCTCCATCATTGTATAACCGTCGGCACAAAATTGTTGGCATATTTGTTGAAAAAGTAAGATGGTGGTCATCTCTTCTTCGCGATCTTGCATTATGCAAACCACTCCTTCATAGTAAGTCTGTCTCTTTTTTAGAATTACCGCTAGCGAGACTTTTATCTCTATATGAAACATCAACTCGATATCCATCCTCACCATATGGAAATAAAAGATATTGCAAAGGCAGATAAGAAGGATGAAGCTTAGAGAATCTGCCTCAACTTTCCACTTTGTGTTTCGACAATTATATTTCTTTTATCTGCAGTATCAATATCAAGGCAGCTACTTCGGATGTTGTTGATAGATTGTATGTCCTAACTTCGCTCTCCCTCCTCCCAATTAGCTTCAACTGAACATTATCACACGAATCACTATTAAAGCGATTTCTTGCCATCCTAAAAATTTTAGCATGAGGATTTTATTCATCATTCATATCTTGTAATTGCGCAATTAGAGGATCTTTAAACTTCTCCAGTTTTCCAGAACTGTGATAAACATCAAAAAGTGTATATAAAATATGTTTACCCAAATAATTTCATCTAGCTTTAATTAGTATGTCAAAATAGTATATGTTATAAAATCTAATGTATGATTTACCTAACAACAGACTTTCCATTAGCAATCTCATGTTCTGTGTCATATATGTATAGTTGAAAAAACTTCGGATGTGATCATTTATTTGAGAGCAAACTACCAATTAAATGATGATTCTGACCACCTATTTTGAAATTATATGGTCCACGTCCTTGAGTGGATGGTGCTTGTATCTTCCCTCCCATCAATGTAAGCGAATCACCATATTATATGGTCGGATATTCTCGATGAAGTGCTTGCTTCTTGGATGTTTTCCTTCCAGCAAGTCGGTCAAGAGTTGTGGAGGGCGACGCAACAAAGGAAGAACAACTTTGCCCTGCATACAACATAATAGTGAGAACTTGAGCTTGTTTGTTTTGAGTTTTGACATGTTTTTTTTGCTCTTTTTTCAAACCATATCATTGCGCCACAATATTCACACTTTCATATTGGATCTCCAATATCCCAGTATTCTAAATATAAAGCATTTTCAATAGGTTAATATTTTAGTTAATATATTTGTGCTTTAAATAATTATATAGTACAATAATTATCTATTTGGTAATTGAATTGCACATTACATTAAAATTGTGTTGTCTTCGAATACCTAACACATTGTTCTCAAGGTCAACATTATTGTCAAGATTTTCATGATTATGTACTTCCCCATCAACAGGTATTGTTTATCTGCTTGCCGTAAATTGATCGGTCGAATCTCTTATACATATGGAAATCAAAAAAATTGATAAAAAATTACTTCAAATTAGATAGGCAAAATTTCAAAAAACTACCTTTTATAACTAACTTTTTTCAAAAAACTACCTTTTATAAATTTTCTTTCAAAAAACTACCTTATATAACAAATTCATTTCAATATACTACCATTTTATGTTTATATTTAATAATAATCAATAAATGACAATCGCCGTAGGTGTTGCTGCCAGTGAGGTAGCGAGAAAAGAGGAAAGAAACGAGAGGGGAAGAAAAAAAAGCAATTTATGGTGACTCAATTATTAGTGATTAAACCCCATTAATGGTAAAATGGTAGCATATTGAAAGGAAATTTGTTATATAAGGTAGTTTTTTGAAAGAAAATTTTTAAAAGGTAGTTTTTTGAAAAAAGTTGATTATAAAAGGTAGATTTATGGAATTTTTCCAATTAGATATGAAACAATTTACAATTATGCTGATTAGAAAAGACCACATACCTCTAATCTCATTTGTAGTGATGACAACAATAAAGTTCTTAGACTGACCAATCTTATTAGCATGAGAGATTTCCACTTTCGAGACTAATCTTTTGTCAAGAAATTTTGTTGAGAAATGACAACAAAGAATGTAATATTGTTGTAACATACTACTACAAAGCATTGTTTTATTTTTTACAATGACAAAGCATTGTTATATTATGAAATTTCCATATAGACAAATTTTTTGGCCTCGTCGGTTTCTGAAAACATACTTCCTCTGTTTTTTTAGTTACAACATTTGACTTTTTGGTGAGTGTATTAAGATAATCAAATATTGCAACTAAACAAAACAGAGGTAGTATATTATTGCTTGTCGGGTATATACTATATTGTAACATGGTGGCTCTCTATCGTTTTTACCAAATAAAATAATCTACGTACTGCTTCACTATGTTAGAACTGATAATTGAAATTCGGTGGTCCAAGTTTGAATAACATCATTTTTGTTGAGAGAACAGTGGAATGGCAAATTCCACTGTTAAGCATAGTGAATGTCCTGACATGCATTTAATGCATGTTGGGAAAAGTTTTCTTCCGCCGCTGCAATTGTTGAATTTGTAAATGTACACAGTAGAAATTTTTGCTTATAAATACCGTTGATGTAAGAAGTCAGTTTGCACAATTCGAATACAATACACTCTTCTGATATAGCTTATCTCTCTATATATTTCTCACAACACGTTATCAGCACGAGTTTGCTACCGAAAAAAAATTTAAAGGAATCTTTAAAATATTTACATCCATTCTGTTTCAAGTTCTATATTTTTTTTCTCAAAGCCCAACCCTTTACCATCGGAACATGGATCAACAAAGTAACGGGATTAACATTGTTTTACACAATGTGTATGTCTCGGGTGTTTATTTTTGGATAGAGCGAAACAATGTGTCATTCACTACCAACCCAGCGAGGGGAACCGTAAGACAGCCTCGACCCAGTAACCTTAACGACGGTACAAATACCCATACCAGAGAAAACCCACAAACCCCTGTTCCCAACACCAATAATAACCCTCCTATACAACCAACTGAAAATCAACCTCCACCAAGTAATAAAAGAAATAAGGATGAACAGGAAGGAACTAGTAGTAAACGTCACCACACCACTAACCCAGAAAATAAGTCTCCCTGGAAGATCAACACTTGTGGGCACGTGTTTAGGTGATAGTTGTGGTGTGGTTTAATGTTTTTTATTTAAAAGTGTGTGTGGTTTGTGGGTTTTTTATTAGGGAGGAAGTGGGTACTTTTTATTGAAAAGGGAGGTGCAAGATGTGTAAAGAATATATATTAATGGGGGGCCATGCCAAACAACTAATTTCAACATATTCTAATAAGTAATTTGATAATAAAGCCACCTTCATGAAGGGCAAGGACATTTATTTTATGTTATTTATTTTTGCTCTTAAAACCGCCTATATGGACGGGTTAAATTTTTTTTTTTTTTTTTGAACTTGCCGCCTATATGGACAGCCTAGTGAAGTGATAAAATTATTACTTCTTATATGTGCAATAATGTTATATGTATGCAGAGAACAAGCCTTCATAACACTATTATATATTATTGTCTCTAATCTTCATCTTTTTTTTCGCATTTGTAGTTACATATATTATATTACCATTTTACCAACATGCTCTAATATATATTTGTCAATCTTAAAATTTTATTGCATTGTATATTTTTAACTGTAGATGAACTGCACAGTTAGGGATAACCTTCTATAAAAGCGGATTACCCACCCCATTTTCACCACACATCCCTTATCTTCTTCCAACTTTTTTTTTCTAAACTCACAAATTTTTTTTCTTCTTCCTAAACCTTTCAGCCACCATGTTCCACGCCGACGACAACCGTCCTCCACCTTCATCTTCTTCTTTTGAGGAGGATTTTAGGATAATAAGGCTATACTTATTCCTTATAGCCGGTTTCTTTTTTCTTCTTATGGCATTAATGATATATCTCCTAATACAAAAGTAGGAGACAAAAAAAATTCTCATCTCCCCGGAAGAACGACGAAAAAAATGCACATGAATATCATTTTTTTGTGTCTTTAAGTGCATTTTAGGAAGTTTTATTTCTTTCACTCGTTGTATTTTTTTCTATTTTTGGCATTTTTATTTCTTTTTGCTTCATTAATATTGTACGCTATTTTAGTATTTTTTTTTTTTGTTTGTATTGTTTATGTATAATTATAATGATATAAATCAGGGGAAGATAATATATATTATTTATCATCATTTCCTAATTTCAAATATTTACATGTTTGTAGTAAAAAAATGGGAGATCTATTGAAAAGACAATTTAACATACTAGATCTATCTGGGCAAAAGTTTTTAGAATAGACGGTGGACGCTCAAATGAATTTAAAGGCCCAAGGACTGGAACATACAATTGAGGGTGTGACAACCCAACAAGGTGATGCAACTACATCAGCCACATCAGTTAAAAAAGCGACTGAACAAGAAAAGACAAAAGCCTTAGTCCTCATCAGGCATCATTTACATGAAAGTTTAAAAACTGAATATTTACTTGTGGATGATCCAAAAGAACTATGGGATAGCCTAAATGAAAGATATAGGCATCACAAAAATGTGCTCCTCCCAAAGGCACATTTTGACTGGCTTAATTTGAGGTTCTAGGATTTTAAAGCAGACAGTGATTACAATTCAACATTGTTTAGAATTGTATCATTGTTGAAATATTGTGATCATCCCATCATTGAAGAGCAGAGGATAGATAAAATGCTCTCCACTTTCCATGCTTCTAATATAATATTGGCAGAACAATACAGGCCCAGAGCTTTCAAAAAATACTCTGAGCTAATCTCAGTACTACTTGTGGCTGAACAAAATAATGATCTTCTGCCGAAAAATCATAATCTTAGACCAACGGGGTCATCAGCCACCCATGAGATAAATGCAATAGAAAGCTCTGATCCACCAGAAGCAAATGCTATACATAGGGGTGGACGCAGTAATTACAACGGTCGTGGGAGAGGACGTGGTAATTACCGTGGCCTAGGGCTATTTTCCCCAAGAAATAATAATTTTAAAAATTCTGATAAAAATTAGGGACAATCATCTGGAAATCAGAGGCAGACATCCTATAAAGGAAATGACACTTGCCACGGATGTGGCATGACTGGGCACTGGGGTCGCACATGTCGTAATGCCAAACATTTGGTAGACCTATATCAGGCTTCAATAAAGAACAAAGGGAAAATTGTTGAAGCAAACTTTGTTAATGAAGCTAATACATCCATGCCCAGCCTTGATGTTTCAGATTTTTTTATGGATGATGCTGAAGCAGAAAACAACTTTGTTTAGATAACAATGCATTAATATGCTTAGTTTATTTTAATTGCTTCAATATCCATTTTCATGTATTCCCTCCTTGATCATTAATAAAATATGTATTTTTTTTTTTACTGCTCATCATATTTATTATTTATGAAGATATGGATTTACTAGAAGTTGGATCCAAAGAACAATGTCTCCTCGACAGTGGGACAACACACACCATATTGAAAAATAAAGAGTATTTTTCAAAACTTACAATATTCCAGGAAAATGTTAGCACAATATCTGGGACAGCCAAGTTAATTGAAGGCTCTGGAAAAGCCTGCATTATATTTCCAAATGGAACAAAATTGATAATCAATGACGCATTATGTTCGAGTAAACCTCGAAGAAACCTCATAAGTTTCAAAGATGTACGTCAGAATGGTTACCATTTGGAAACGATGACAGTGAACAAAGAGGAATTCATATGCCTCACTGCAGAAAAATGTGGCAAGAAATACATCTATGAAAAATTGCCAACAATTTGCTCGGGACTATATCGCATAGATATATGTCCAATTGAAATTAATATGATATCTAACCAAAAGTTAGATAACAGAGAATCATTTACTATATGGCATGACCGATTTGGCCATCCTGGCACATGAATGATCATAGAATCATTGAAAATTCAATTGGACACTCTATAAAGAATGTCAAAATTCCTCGGTCAAATGAATTATCATGCTTTGCATGCTCACTTGGCAAATTGATAATTAGACCATCTATAAATAAGATTGCCACTGAATCTCCAATGTTTTTAGAAAGAATACAAGAAAATATTTGTGGGCCTATTCACCCCGCATGCGGACCATTCCGCTATTTCATGGTATTAATTGATGCCTCTACTCGATGGTCACATGTGAGCCTTTTGTCAAGTAGAAATGTTGCATTTGCAAAACTTCTGGCTCAAATAATTCGATTAAGAACTCAATTCCCAGATTATATGTACAATAAAGAGAATAAGATTAGACAATGCTGGGGAATTTATATCCCAAACTTTTAATGATCATTGCATGTCTATTGGGATTGTTGTAGAGCACCCTGTGCCTCATGTACATACACAAAATGGTCTTGCTAAATCATTAATCAAGAGACTACAATTAATTGTAAGACCATTAATAATGAGATCAAAATTGCCCTCTTCTACTTGGGGTCATGCTATATTACATGCAGCATCATTGATAAGATTAAGGCCGACAACCTATCATAAATTCTCACCGTTACAATTAGTATCAGGTCGAGAACCGAATGTCTCACATTTGAAAATTTTTGGGTGCGATGTACATGTACCTATTGCTCCTCCCCAACGTACTAAAATGGGTCCACAAAGAAGGATGGGAATATATGTTAGATTTGAATCTCCATCAATTATCAAATATTTAGAGCCAACAACTGGCGATTTATTTACGGCTCGATTTGCCGACTGTCATTTTAATGAGTCAGTATTCCCATCCTTAGGGGGAGAGAAAGTGGACCCACAAAATATAAAAACAGAAATTACATGGAACGCATCGCAAATGTCGTTTCTGGACTTGAGAACAAATTCATGTGAACAAGAAGTCAAGAAAATTGTTCATTTGCAAAGTATTGCAAACCAATTGCCAGATGCATTCACAAATACTAAGAAAGTGACAAAGTCACATGTACATGCTGAGAATGCCCCGGCACAGATTGAAATTCCTAGTGACAGTAAGGCCATTGAAAATGAGTCAATAGCACGTCGAAAACGTGGTAGACCACCAGGTTCTAAAGACTCAAAACCGAGAAAAATGAAAAATCAAGGAGAAACAACGAACGAAATTAATATAAATCCTCCAAAGGAGCATGATGAAATTCATGATGAAAACAAAAATGAAGATAAGCATGTTCCAGAAGAAAAGGAACATGAAAGCATAGACAACAATGAAACTTCAATTAATTATGTTTCTACAAAGAAACAATGGAATCGAAAAGATGTTGTCTTGAATGAAATCTTTGCCTACTCCATAGCGATTGAAATGACATACGATGAAAATGATATAGAACCAAATACAGTATATGAATGTCGCCGCAGAAAAGATTGGCCAAAATGGAAAGAAGCAATTCAAGCAGATTTGAAATCACTTGAAAAACGTGAGGTATTTGGACAAATAACCCATATACCAAAAGGTATAAAGCCAGTTGGGTACAAATGGGTATTCGTGAGAAAACGAAATGAGAAAATTGAAGTTACTAGATATAAGGCAAGGCTAGTAGCCCAAGGCTTCTCGCAAATGCCAGGGATTGATTATGATGAGACATATTCTCCAGTAGTTGATGCAACTACACTAAGATTTGTGGTAAGCTTATCAATTTCTAAAGGATTGCAAATGAGGTTAATGGATGTAGTGACTGCATACTTATATGGGTCACTTGACACAGATATTTATATGAAAGTCCATGATGGACTAAAACTACCAGAAAATCACATGCCAAAAGAGATGTTTTCAATAAAATTGAAAAAGTCACTCTATGGGTTAAAACAATCTAGAAGAATATGGTATAATCGTCTTAGTGAATACCTATTGAAAGAAGGATTCAGAAATAATCAAATCAGTCCTTGTGTTTTCATAAAGCGATCCAAATCAGGATTCGCCATCATTGTTGTCTATGTCGATGATTTGAATATTATTGGAACTCCTAGAGAACTCAAAGTGACTGCAAAGTACTTGATGAAAGAATTTGAGATGAAAGATCTCGAGAGGACAAAATTTTGCCTTAGCTTGCAAATAGAATATTTGAGAAATGGGATTTTTGTCCATCAATCAAACTATACAGAAAAAATTCTGAGACGTTTTTTTATGGACAAAGCCCACCCAATAAGTTCTCCAATGATAGTGCGTTCTCTGAATGTGAAAGATGATCCATTCAGACCACGAGAAGAAAATGAAGAAATTCTTAGTCCTGAAGTACCATATTTAAGTGCGATTGGTGCCTTAATGTACTTGGGTTAACAATACTCGAACTCGATATAGCTTTTTCAGGAAACTTGTTAGCTAGATAAAGCAATGCACCAACGAAGAGACATTGGAATGAGTCAAACACTTGTTACGCTATCTTCGAGGAACACAAGATCTTGGATTATTCTACCAGTTGAAACCAAATACGTCACTCATTGGATATGCGGATGTTAGGTACCTATCGGATCCACAAAAGGCTAAGTCTCAATCCGGGTATCTATTCACTTATGGAGGTCCGTAGTATCTTGAAAATCGCCAGCATTTTGACGGCCACATCGTCGAAATCATGCGGAACTAATTGCTCTTTATGAAGTCGAAGGGAATGTGTATGGCTAAGGTCAATGATTAAGAATATCCAAGAAGACTGTGGAATGGAAACAATAGCAACAAATCCAACTATCATCTACGAGCATGTATCACCCAAGTAAGCGTAGGGTACATCAAAGGAGACAAAACTAAACATTTATCACCAAAGCTCTTCTTCACTTTCATGACCTCCAAAAGGAAGGGACGATAAACATCCAACAAATCCAATCATGTGAGAATCTTACAGTATTTATTCACCAAATCCCTTCCGACAAAGAAATTTGAAAAATTAGTCCGAAAAATTGGAATGCGTCATCTTCGTGATATATGCTAGATTCATGGGAATATTATATGCTCGCCACCCTTTTTCCCTTCGATCAAGGTTTTATCCCACGGGGGGTTTTCCCGAAAAGTTTTTAATGAGGCGCTTAATTTTAAGCATATAAGGATCACATAATAGTTGTACTCTTTTTCCTAGTATAGTTTTCCCACAGGTTTTTCCTAACAAGGTTCTTAATGTGACAAC
>CANSNZ010000093.1:0-80000 GCA_947646795.1 Beta lomatogona
GTGTTCATGTTTTGCGCACGACCAAATATCCAAGGAAGCACAAGTTTGCTCCCGGGGGTAGAAAGTGTGTATTTCTTGGTTACCTACACGGGAATAAGGAGTTGGCGCCTCTTTGATCTTGACTGCACGGAATTTTTGTTTCCGCGATGTTTACATTTCATGAAAACAAGATTTCCCTATCTTCGATAATCCTTGATGGCTCCCTTGATCATTTGGTGATGACCGCGAGATATGGAGTGTTAGTGCTATTTCTACTATTTTGGATGATGAAGCCGCTGCTGACTGCTGTTTTGCCACTCTTCTCCTAGTCCTCGGGCTCGTTCTTCTCGTGCGGGCTGTCGCGCCTTCGTCTAGGCCTTGTTTGCTCCTCGGGCCCTGCCACTCTTTCTTTGAGAGCCTGCTTACGAGAGCGACCCGCTCCTCGACCTCTGTTTGCTCTTGAGACCTCTCTGGGCCGCCCGTACTTTGGGCCTCTGTCGCGTCGATGCTGCGGGTCTTCCTGCATTCCCTTGCGCTGAGCTGCTGGACCTATTGGTCTTTTGCCCGACTCGGGGGCCCACCGACCACTCCGGTCTCTTCTTCAGTCCGCCCTCTAACTACTTTGGACACTTCCACCTCTACTCGGGCCGTGGACACGTGAGAAAAGGTCCCGATTTTGCTCCGTGATTTTGTCACTGATCACATCCGGCATTTGAGTCTCGCTCTCGTTCATCTTCTCCTCTCCCCCTCGGGTAATCCCCATCCCTTAGCACATTATGTGAATGTGACAATTAATCGCTACTCCCTAACGCCTTTTATCATACTGTTCTTAGTGGTGATCGAGCCCCTGCGCTCTTTTCGCAGGCCATGCGTGATGCCTCGGTTGGCGTGCTTTGCCATGCACTCTGCAATTCGTGCCTTGAGGATAATGGTACTTGGGTTATGGAGGATCTTCCACCGGGAAAAGAAGGCTCGTTTGTCAGTAGGTCTATAAGATGTCAAATATCGCTTTCAATCTAACTTCCTTAATCTCACCTTTCTCAATCATAATTCTTGTCTCTCTCATCTCTAAGTCTACACCTCCCTCTCAATCTCTCTCCTCTCTAAGTCTCACCTCTCTCAATAATATATAATTGATCAATAATCCTCAGCGTACAAAGGAGATTCCAATCTCACAAAGGGATTCTTTGTGGTGAAATATTCCCACTGTGAAATTATTATCTTACCGCATTGCCATCTTAGCCTAACTCATTTCCAATTGCTGAGAAATTTGGGGAGATCTCACTCAAGCAAATTGTTTGCGCATAACCCAAGTTCTTATACACTCGTAAGACCGCTCAATGGCAAAGGCAAATCCCCATCGAGTGGGAATTTCCAAAGCAAGCAACAAAATAAGTAAGGTTGGTACTTGGTACATAAAACAAGCTCACTAGGAATACTAGAGTTCAATCTATTCATTTGAATATAGATTGTTTCTGATTGCTATAATCCTCTACTAAATGTTCCTATAACTCCGATTAGTAATTGCTGTGAACTCTAAAAAAATGTTCTTATAACTTTAATTAGTAATTGTTATAACTCTAAAAGAAATGTTCCTATAACTCTATTTAATAATTGTTATAACCTTAAAGAAATGTTCCTATAACTCTAATTAGTAATTGCTATAACTCTTAAGAAATGTTTCTATAACTCTAGTTAGTGATTGCTATTATGGTAAAGAAATGCTTATATGTTCATAGTACCTAGTCTCTCATATTTGAACTACTAAAGAATCATATAGATTACATAATATTGGAGTAAGATGAGAAGTTTATTGTCGAAAAACGAGAAGATTGCTATAATGGTAAAGATGAGAAGTTTGTTGCCAGAAAAAATTGAAGAAGACTAGGAAAGTTACGGTGTTGTTGAATCGAATTTCTTTTGCATAAGTTGAAATGAAAAATAGAAGCAAAAGGGAGAGGAGGGTGTGTGGAGGAGATAGAAAATGTGGCACGTTGATTTAGTAAAATCTGACGGTTGTGATTCTTTCTAATTTGTCATATAAAATGCTTTCTCATGTGATCTTACCCCTATATACATATATATACATATACTACATCCGTCCCAAAATAGTCGAACACTTTCAATTTATGTTTGTCCCAAATTAATTTGAATACTTCCATTCTTGGCATGATCCCACATTAATATATTATTTTTTTACACATCTTTGGCCCACACTACTTTTTTATTAATAAAAAGTTATCCAACTTTCTCTCTCGTCTAATAAAAATATCCCACCAACTCCTATCATATCTACTTATTAAATAAAATAATATTTTATAACCACACCACAACTTATCGCGCCAAACTACGTATTCCAATAGTGTTCGGATCTTTCGAAGTGCGGGGAGTATTAATTTGTTATGTAGAAAATTTAAAGGATCTAGAAAATCATTTCCTCAAGCAAAGTCTATGCATATAACTCTTTTTCACACTTCTCTCAAGTGCTTTGATTTAAACTTCAAATTCGCATTGGTAAATAATCTGCGCATTTGAAACAACAAACCAGTTATTACTTAAAGCACCTACTACATATTTCACCAAACAAAACAACGGGCCTTTACTTCACCCAGGAATATGGGGCCATATAAAGAAAATATTGGGCCTTTAAATACTACAAGGCCAATACTACAACAAACCAAATAGGTCTCTTAACCAAAAATCAGGGGGTTCGTACAAGGGCCTCTTAACCCAAACATGAGGGACTTCAAACATGGGCCTTTTAACCAAAAAATCAGAGGTTATAAGCCTGTAACCTAAAATGTTCATGGTAATATAAAACCTAAGGCAAACTAGGGCCTTTACTTTAAAACAAAGAGGCCAAAAGATACAGGGGCCAGCCTATAACCTAAAATGTTCATGGTAATATAATACATTGTATTTCAGCGCATAATATATGAGACTCAAAAAAGACTACCCATATGTTTGAGCGTGAAAGAAAACGCACATCACAACCCAATATGGGACATTTACAGTTCAATCATGCTCAAGCATCCCCTCAATCCCCTCCTTGATATAACTCAATATGGGCCTTCACTGTGTCCTCGTTCTCATCATATGAAGCTAACTCCTCTCCTCCTTGGTATTCAATCACGGGATGGGAATGTACACAATTTAATAAACAATCAAACTATAACATAATTTAAGGAAAAGCTAATATAAATTAAGAAACCTAACAATGCTAGAAGATGATTAATAATCAAAAGGGACCCACTTACCAATCCGGACCCATTCGAACAGCCTTCCTAGGCCACTTCGCAACTTGTCCAGTTTGTCGATCAAGCGACATCCAATGATTCCAAATAAGCGGAAAATATGTCAAACTCTTTTCACCTATTCTAAAAGGTAATAAGCTAATTCGAATTGTCCACGGTTACTCATACATGTCCACTAAAATAAATAAAGTTTTTTTAAGAGCTGTGATTACCAATTTATTGATGTAGAGAGCATGATCTTCAACAGGTGTACGTGCACACCACCGAGAAGTTATATGCCAGGTCCATTCAACACAATGCTGTTGCTAGCAATATGTAAGCATAAGTATCCAACATGTGCGTACATCAATCAAACTTTGTACATAAGCAATGTAAAATCCACTTCATTCAACTCTTTATCAAGAGATGAGCATTGTACAGAACAGATGAACAAAGCTAGCAATCTGCAAGTTAAAATAAAATTGTATTTAATTTCCAACATAAACTCAAGGTGCGCCAATAGACCACCTCCAATTATAACTCAAGTGTGCATACTGTTTATGTCGATTTTTGATTCAAACGACAAGGTTAGATGTAGGGCGACGACAACCAGATTTGTATGATGTATGCTATGCAAATGAAAGGAGAATGAAAGAGAAAAATGACGCGAAGGAATGTTGACGCGGAAAAACCCCAATGAAGTTGGGTAAAAAACCGTGGGTAGCTAGATGTGAGTCTACCAATCCACTACTTGCAATCGTCAATCGGAGTGATCAACAATCAATACAACTTAATGAATTTTGTTCTAAGTACAAGATAATCACCGTAGTGAGAAAGAGAATAGCAATGTAATATCTCAACTATTTCGTAAGTATGAATAGATTGTAAGTTCTTAAGTTTTCTCTCCCCTGTTTGATTTAGCCTTCTAGTCTTTTTATACTGCTTTTCCAAGTCCAACGTGCACCCCCAAATATAGGAAGTAGTTAGCTAGAATCTTGCCACCTTCCACCGCTATTCCGGTAGCGACATTCAAGCGTTCCAAGGACCCATTCGCTCGATCTGAATTTTCCTTGACTCTGTCTTCCCCATTCTTAGGCAATCAGTTACTTCTTGACCTGGTCCATGCGTCATAAGCCTTTCGTCAACGTCGGCGTCATAAATCCCTAGCGTCAATTTTGACCTGTAAAAATCAGCAATAACAGATACATTAATCATTGTTTGTCCATAAGGTTCACAAGACAACCAGGAATACCAAAATCACAGATATTTAAAACAAATTTCAAAATCATATATATCTCAGTCAGTACTTGAATCCTAATTAGTTCATACATTGTGAACTACAATTCAAATGTCAGGTTGGTTTGTTTGACAACAATTACAACTCAGGTATAGGTGTGTATCCCAATCCATGTCAAACAAAGATTACAACTTAATTCGACACAATAGCAGAATTGCTCATCTCATGCAAAATAAAGAGCTCATTCAAGCTCATTCAATCTGAAAATTTCTGCAGTTAGCTCGATTCTTCTACTGTACTTAGGAAGCTCTGTAGCGCTAAGCATCAGAAATTAATTTTTCCTAACTAATTCATGCAAACACATTCCAAATGCCATTGATAGATTTAGAAGAATTCCAATAAAAGATACTACCTCCGTTCCGAATTAAACGCAACAGTTTCATTTTGGGAAGTTTCAAATTAAATGCAACAATTCCAAACTTGCTATATTTGGTAAGTTTTTTAAGGTATGAATTTACGAGAATACCCTTACTAAAAAATTAAATCACACTTAATTATACCTTAATGATTATCTAAACCTCCATCATCACCCCCTTAAGTTTCTCTCTCCTCACTCCCACCCACCTTAAATTTCTCTCTCTTCACTCCCACCACCACCACTTTCTCTCTCCTCACTCCCACCCACCTTAAGTTTCTCTCTCCTCGCTCCCACCACCACCACTTTCTCTCTCCTCACTCCCGCCCACCTTAATTTTCTCTCTCCTCCCTCCTACCAACCACCACTTTCTCTCTCCTCACTCCCACCCACAACCATTTTCTCTCTCGACCACCCGCCTGAATTCGTCCCCACCCATCACCTTCGAATTTCGATCTCTTCACCTTCGTCTGGATCTCTTCACCTTCGTTGGAATTTTGAATTTCGATCTCTTCACCTTCGATCTCCTGCATCTCTCTCTCTCTCTCTCTCTCTCTCTCTCTCTCTCTCTTCGATCTCCTTCTTCATCTCCTCTCTTTCTTGTAGATGTGGTGGTTTCACGGGTGAGGTTTTTGGTTTCGATCGTGGGGGTGGTGTTCTCAGATGGAATTGGGTTTCTTTGGGTAATGTTGGTGGTTTGGCGGTCGAGGGGGTTTCGGTGTGGGGGGTGGTTCTCATATTACTCTCATTTCGGGGGGTTATTGGGGGTTGCGATGGACGGGGGTAGGGTTGTGGTGCGTCGGATGGTCGTTTAGGGCTAGTGGTGGTGGCATGGGTGGAAGGTGGTGGCGGCTCGGGTGGGGGGTGGTGGCTTGAGTGGAGGGGTCTTTGGTTAAGGTGAATACGAAGTAGAGGAGAGATTAAGCGCCTCGGTGGTGGTGGTGGAGGCAGTGCCTCGGTGGTGGTGGTAGTCTCAGTGGATTAGGTGGTGGTAGTCTCGGTGGTGGTGGTGGCAGTAAGTGGTGGCTTCACTAGGTTGGTGGTGCTTAATTAAACTAAACACATGCCCCTTCCTTTTTCTAATCACCCCTTAAGAAATTTCAACTAGGAGTCCGTGCCACTCCAATTGTTGCGTTTAATTCGGAACGGAGGTAGTACATTATAAACTACAATTACATAATTACGTTACCTCCAGACATCTTTCTTATCACAACCACCATTTAGCTCATTATCACTCGACACTTCATCAATACTGGCCATAACCTAATTCAACCAAATTTATTAACTTACTCAATTATCTCATCAAATTACTGGCCATAACCTAATTCAACCAAATTCATTAACTTACTCAATTATCTCATCAATAACCTAATTCAACCAAATTCAATAACTTACTTTTCTCATCAAATTCCTAGCCATAAACTAATTCTATAACAACAACCAAATCAACCAGCTAACAAATGGTGATGAAAGAAATTCAACCAAATCAACAAATGTCAAGCAACAAATACAACAAATATAATAACCAAACCACAAATTTCGAAATTTCATTCAAAAGAGGGCGAGATCTGGAAAACAATTACAACAAATATAATAACCCAAACCAACGAATTAGTACACATTTTATAGCTAAAACCAATCATATATTGCATATTTAATTACATTCATTTGCTAAAATCAAATTGCTTACCTTATTCAATGGCCCCAAACGGTTTTCAAGGTTTAGAGAAATCTTCTACTTTTTACAATCACTTCACATGCGTTATTTGATGCTGAAAACCAAGGATTCAAATTTGCAACACAGATTGCCTTGGAATTGTGCTGAGAGAACCGGATTTATGAGGTAAAGAAACTTTGGAAATTACGCAACAGAAGGTTCTATTTCAAGTTAATTAAATTAACCCATTTTATTTCAACTAGGCAAAAATTACCAAATTGCCCCGGTATGGACAACTAGTCAACTACCTCTCCATGCCGGGATCATTACACTTGATTTGGAGGGTCTGGTACTCTAATTGAAATAGGCTTCACTTCAAATCATTTAAGAGCAACGGTGAAAAGAAAGAATTGTAGTCGTTTTTTTTAGGGGAAGAATTGTAGTAGTTAAATACTTGGGCTCTTTTGGAACTTTATGCCAAAACCCTTTTTGACAAAAAAGGGTGTTGGTTTTCCTAATCCTAACTGTATGGGGGCTGTCTAAAGTTCCCCACCGGTCCAGCCACACCAATATTGACCGCCATGGTCAACTCGATCGAGAAAGTCTCATTGACTGGGAATGAGTCAAACTCGATACCGGCCTTCATAATATGCCGGTCACATCCAGAAATCCTATCGGTGTCAATTACTTGGGCCATTACCAAATGGGCCTAGATTGATCCATTACTTACTCAATGCGCCTATAGGCCTAAAGATAAGTATCAGAAGAGGCCTAAAGATAAGTATCAGAGAGGATAGAATTATATCCAAACAATAGGAGCAGTGTCCTACCTTTCTAAGGACACTGCCGACTCCTATAAATACCCCATGATATGAGTCATAAGGTACGTTGACATATACTAATATACTCTACTTGAGATATACCGGCTTTACCCTTTACTGACTTAGGCATCGGAGGGGCGTTCCTCGGATCAACCCCCGAGGTTAGTTTACGTGTTCTATCTTGCAGGACATCAAACCGGCTTACTGTGTTAAGGAGATACCAGTTCACTCCCAAGCATTTATTCCATACCGGAACAATTAGCGCTAGAAGGGTGAAATATACCTTAGTCTTAAACCACGATCCAACCAGCCTACTTACTCGCCTCATGGATCCTAAGCAAACTCCTGGGATGCCGGAAACGGATGAGAACAACAACGTCATATGGGGTCAGAGAAACAACACTCCTCAACAGGGGGGTAGGTCTTCCAAGCCACCAACCGACAAGGGTAAGAGAGCCACCGAGACACCTCAACCCAATATATTCGAAACATTGCAGCACATGTTCAGCCCCGAACAACTCCAGAGTGCTGCCGAAGTCTTCCAAGCCATGGCGAGCCAAACTCCACCGGCCGGTCGTGCTAGCAAGCGTTCCCTGAATAGGCCGCACAGTCCTGTGAGAAAGATGCGTTCTCTTGCAAGTGGCCAACAGGGTGATGCAAGCCGGCATGATCAGGATCAGGTGGAGAACTCAAAGACTCCCACAGAGCCTATGGAGAAGGGGGATGATGAAGAAAGGCAGGATATCGAGGTCCAACAGTCATCCCAATCCAGAAGAGAGAGTGAATTTGTTCGCCGCAAAGCACCAGTGTCTCTTCGAAATTCTCCCTTCTCGACTGCCAAACTCCAGGAGCTTATGTAGAAAATTAAGATGTCGACATGTAAATACGACGGCAAAACGACCCTGAGGACCACATCTCTGCTTACGAAGGACACATGTTACTGTACACCGACACTGATTCTGTAAGGTGTAAGGTTTTCCCTTAAACCTTGGCGGGTTTAGCACGGGACTTGGTATAAAAGCATACCGCCGACAACTATTTTTGATTTTCGGCGACTTACATCCATGTTTGTGATGCACTTTGTCGATAACATGCGCGGGGAAAAGACTATCGGCGACCTGATGTCCATCAAGCAGGGAGAGAAGGAAAGCCTGAGGGATTACATAGGCCGTTTTAACTCTGAAGCCGTTACCATCCCCAATTTGCAACAGGAAGTCGCAGTGCTAGCACTGATGACCGGTTTGAAGGAGGCGCCTTGCATTCGAAGTTACCGAGGCCATGAAGCTAACAAGCCTGACCGAAGTCCTCGGAAAGGCCAATGAATTTATCCGAGGAGAGGAATTCGACAAGGCAGCTGTTTCAAAGCGGTTCGAAGCATACGGTAAGGAGAAAGAGAAAGATAAGAACCGGAAAGACCGAAAGTCCGACGGTTCGGAAGAAGGGAGGAGATAACTCAATGAAGAAGGTCCAAGAAGGACGGCCGGACCAGTTATCACAACTACACTCCCCTAACAATGTCCATGGCTGAGATCTATGAGTTGCACAAAAAGGACGATAAATGGCAGCGACCCAGGAAGATGAACTATAAAGGCCGCGACAAATCAAAGTGGTATCACTTCCCACGAGAGATCACGGTCATATTCGACGGCTGCAAGGACTTGAGGGACGGGATTGAAGACGTCTGATAGAGAGGCTACTTCAGCGATATCAGGCAAGAACTGACCGCGAGGGGTCACCCAAAGAAGAGGACAGTAAGAGAAAGTCTGTTAAAGAGAGAATTACAGAGATACATGTTATCTCAGGCGGACCAGTTCACGGCGGAAGTATTCACGGTGCCATAGCCAGCCTTAAGGAGGTAAGGTACCAAGTGAATTATCACAATACCGGCCAGTGGCCAGCGCCGCCACTCATGTCATTGATGTGATGGTTTAATATAGTGTTTTTCCCCCTGTATTTGAGCTAAAATGTGTATCAATGGTGCTCTTAGGAGCCATTTTATGCTAACTCTCTCCATCTAGTTGTGGTTTTACGTTACGTGTCGATTGCGGGTTTTAGGGAGTTATCTCTCTATTCTCTACCACTATCTGACTATTTCACTGGACTGGAGAGATTCGAAGACATATTTGATGAGTTCCAAAGTCCTGAGGATACTTTTCAAGTCTCATGTTCTGAATATGGTTCAGAATAATCAGTTTGCTGGGTTACCATCTGAAAACCCAAATCAGCATCTGCAGCGGTTTTTACAATGTTGTGCTACTCAGAAGCAAGCTGGTGTTACTGCTGATGATATGAAACTCATCCTATTTGGGTTCTCTCTGCGCGACAAAGCTCTATTTTGGTATAATAAGCTGCCTTCCACCATTACCACCTGGGCAGAACTATCCAAAATCTTCCTCATCAAGTGGTATCCTTACCAAAAAGGCTGAGATATGCGTAATGCCATAGTAACTTTCACCCAAGACCCTGGAGAATCTTTATATGAAGCTTGGGGAGAGGTTCAAGGATCTGCAACGCCTTTGCCCTCATCATGGTTTAGACCAATGGTATTTGTGTCAGATTTTCTACACTAGAGTTGATGCGGATACAAGGAGGGTAATTGATGGAGCCTCTGGTGGATTTTTCATGGATAAAGCCATTGATGAGGGGTATGAACTTCTAGAGAAACTCGCTTCTAATCAAGCCTCTACCATTCGTTCCTCCATGAAGAAGGGAGCGAAACATGATGTCGAAGCTATTTCTTTATTGTCCGGGCAACTAGCTGCTCTCAACCAGAAGATTGATTCCTTGAAGCTAGGTAATGACTCCTCCCATATGAGTGTTAATGTGATGGCTAGTGCTTCTAATTATATTGCTCCCATTTGTGATGCTTGTGGGATACACGGGCACAAGCTGTCAAGAGTGCCCCTGCGCTCCTATCTTCTAATGTCGGGAGCAACCGTGAGGCGGTTAATGCGTTTCGGTCACAACCTAGGGCCCCGATTCAATCCATATTCTAACACTTACAACCCGGTACAGAAATCACCCTAACCTCTCATATCGGAGCAATAATGTGTTGAATCCTCAACCTCAACAACCATATGTCCCACGGAATCGGGTTCAACAATATCAACCTCAACAACAAGCTCCTCCCTGGCTTTTCAGAGAAATCAAGCTCCACAACCACCTGCTCCTCCCTCTTACGACCCGGCCATGACAGAGTTGAAGAATATGATGTTTCGAGATGCGAAAGGTTTTAATGCCTTTCAAGCCGACACAAAGGCTCAGTTGGAAAACTTGGGTACGCATAACAAGATGTTGGAGACTCAACTAGCTCAGTTGGCTAGTTCTTCTGCTAGTAGGCCACCTGGATCATTACCTTCGCAGCCTATGCAACCAAGAGATATTGCCAATGCCATCACTCTTAGGAGTGGAGCGCGATATGATAGTCCGAGAGATGCCTAAAGATGATCCGGTTAGCTCCGACAAGGATGAAGTCAGCCATCCGACAATTCTACGGCTCCTAAGGATGTCAGCCATGCAGAAAAGCATACGGTAGCTGAAAAGTTTCACCTCCCACTCCTGTGATCAAGGTACCGTTCCCCAATAGACTATTGAAGACTAAGCTTGATCATCGGCTCGGTATGTTTTTGGAGATAGTGAAACATCTCGCAGGTAATCTGTTCCTTTTCTTGAACTTATTACTCAAGTTCCTGCATATGCTAAATTTTTGAAAGAAATTTTGACTAGGAAAAGAGCCTTTAATGAAATTGAGGCGTAGCTTTCACTGAAGAATGTAGTGCTCTTTTGCAAAACCAATCCCCACCTAAATTGAAAGACCTGGGGAGTTTCTCTATCCCTTGTAACATTGGCACCATTTTTATCGATAAGGCTTTATGTGATTTGGGTGCTAGTGTTAGTGTCATGCCCCTTACTGTATGCAAAAAACTTGACATGGGAGATTTAAAATGCACCAATATTACTCTTCAAATGGCTGACCGTTCTGTCAAATACCCCTTAGGTATCTTAGAGGACGTCCCTGTGATAGTAGGTAAATTTTTTATTCCTGTGGATTTTGTTGTGCTTGACATGGAAGAGGATACTCGAGATCCCAATCATTTTAGGGAGACCATTTCTTCATCTTCTTGGATTTGTCATAGATGTCAAGAATGGTAAATTAACTTTGACCGTGGGGGATGACAAGGTGACCTTTAGTTTAACCAATGCCTTGAAAAGTCCCATGCTAGAGGAAGCTGTTATAGAATTGATGTCATTGATGTGCTAGTTAACGATGACATGCCTCAATCCCTTCTACGGGGATCCTCCCGGAGGCTTTGCTTTGTTTTACATCTTCTACAGGTGATGGTAATCCCTTGAGTGCTGCCGCGGATGACTGGGAAGCGGTTCTAGCATGTGAAGAGCTTGACGGTATTACCACTCATGACCGGGAAGCAGTTAGTATATGATACTCAACCGGTAGAGGTAAAGAAACCTGAACTGAAACCCCTTCCCTCTTCTCTGCGCTATGCTTTTCTGGATGAATCTGAAAACAATCCTGTGATTGTTAGTGCTTCATTGAATGATGGTCAAATGTCTCAACTTTTTGTCTGTTTTGAAAAAACATAAACAAGCCATTGGATATAATATTGATGATTTGAAAGGCATAAGCCACGACTTCTGCATGCATAGAATTCACTTAGAGGATGATCATCGTCCTAGTATACAAGGCCAACGTCGTTTGAACCCCAATATGCGAGGAAGTGGTTAAGAAGGAGGTCATGAAATTGCTTGATCTTGGAATCATCTACCCCATTGCTCGATTCTAAGTGGGTGAGTCCAGTTCAAGTAGTTCCTAAAAAGGGAGGTACTACTGTTGTTAAAAATGAAAAAAATGAATTAATTGCTACAAGAGTAGTAACCGGTTGGCGTATGTGCATTGACTATAGGAAATTAAATGTTGCCACCAAGAAGGATCACTTTCCCCCCCCTTCATTGACCAAATGTTGGAAAGGCTAGCTTGTCATTCTTATTTCGTTATCTAGATGGGTATTCCGGTTTCTTCCAAATCCCTATCCACCCGGATGACCAGGGAGAAGACCACATTTACCTCGCCCTTATGGTACCTTTGCCTATCGAAGGATGCCATTTGGATTATGCAATGCCCCGCCACCTTCCAACGATGTATGATGGCCATTTTTTTTCCGAGTTCATTGAGTCCATTATGGAAGTGTTTATGGATGAATTTAGCGTATATGGAATTGATTTTGATGCATGTTTGTTAAATCTGGCTAAAGTTCCGAAAAGGTGTGAAGATGTCAATCTTGTCCTGAACCGGGAGAAGTGCCACTTCATGGTTCTTGAAGGAGTGGTACTTGGTCATATTATCTCCGAACGTGGCATCCAGGTGGATAAAGCAAAAATTCAAGTGATTGAGCAATTACCCCCCCTCGTGAATGTAAAAAGGGGTGCGAGGTTTCCTTGGTCATGCGGGGTTTTATCGCCGCTTCATCAAGGATTTCTCTAAAATTGCTAAACCACTTACTCGGTTGCTCCCTCAAGGATGCCCCGTTCCTGTTTCCGATAAGCTGTCTTATATCTTTCAACAGGATCAAGCAAGCTTTGATTCGCTCCGATCATTCGATCTCCGGATTGGAACCTTCCTTTCGAGATTATGTGTGATGCTAGCGACTATCTTTGTGGGAGCCGTGCTTGGTCGGAAGGAAGGGCAACATTCTCCATGCGATATACTACGCTAGTAAGACCCTCGATGAAGCTCAGTTAACTATGCCACAAGCGAGAAAGAGCTTGGGCCGTGGTCTATGCACTCGGACAAGTTCGAACTTATTTGTTGGGGTCTAAGGTCATTGTTTATACCGACCATGCTGCATTGAAGTATCTCCTAGCCAAAAAGGAGGCCAAACCTAGACTCATTCGGTGGATTTTGCTGCTCCAAGAATTCGATTTAGAGATCAGAGACAAAAAAGGAGCAGAAAATGTAGTGGCTGATCATCTTTCCAGATTGCAGTATGAAGACATGGAAGAAGGTCTACCCATTGATGACTCATTTCCCGATGATAAGCTCCTGGCGAGTCCACTTTTGTCACCCCGTGGTATGCCGACTTCGCCAACTTTTGTGTAAGTGGCCGGACTCCCCCGTAGCTGAGTTACCAGCGAGAGGAAGAAATTCCTCCATGAGGCTAAAAATTATTTCTGGGACGACCCTCTACTGTACAAGCTTTGCGCTGACACCATTTATAGGAGATGTATTCCAGAATGGGAGGTGCATGACATTCTGAAGCACTCCCACTCCCTGCCATGTGGAGGCCATGCTGGGCCCTCCAAAACTGTTGCTAAGGTACTTCAACTGGTTTTTACCGGCCTACTTTTATTTCATGATGCTAGTACCTTTATTAAGTCCTGTGATGCATGCCAACGAATCGGAAATATTTCCGAAGACATGAGATGCCTCAAACCCCCATTTTGGAAGTTGAATTATTTGATGTATGGGGTATTGATTTTATGGGCCCCTTTCCCTCTTCATCGGCAATAATTTCATACTTGTTCGTTGTTGATTATGTGTCTAAATGGGTAGAAGCCCTTGCATCACCAACTAACGACTCTAAAGTCGTTATGAAAATGTTTAAAAAGATTATCTGTCCAAGGTTTGGGGTACCAAGGGTTGTCATAAGTGATGGTGGATCTCATTTTCATAAACGCACTTTCGAGGCTCGCTTAAAAAGTATGGTGTCTACCATAGGGATCGGCCTAGCTTATCACCCTCGAGACAAGTGGGCAGGTAGAAGTGTCTAATCGTGAGATAAAGACTATTTTGGAGAAAGTGGTAGCTAAATCTAGGAAGGATTGGAGTGACAAATTAGATGACACCTTATGGGCTTACGTAACTCGCTTTTAAGACCCCTATTGGCACCACCCCTTACAGGTTAGTTTATGGGAAAGCATGTCACCTACCCGTTGAGCTAGAGTACAAGGCTTTCCGGGGGCATTAAGGAGCTGAATTTTGATGCTAAGTTAGCAGGAGAAAAACGCCTTTTGCGGATTAATGAACTTGATGAACTCATTTGAATGCTTATGATAGTTCGCATCTCTACAAAGAGGGCACTAAGAGATGGCACGATAAGAAAATTTTGAGTAGAGAGTTCTCAATTGGTGACAAGGTCTTATTGTACAACTCTAGATTAAAACTTTTTCCTGGAAAGTTGAAGTCTAGATGGTCCGGTCCATTTTCTCGTCACTAATGTTAACAAGTTTGGTTCTATTGAGGTGATGAATGCAACGGTGAAAAATTCAAGGTTAATGGACAACGCTTAAAGCTTTATCATACAGGAGCTCTTCTTTGGATCTGTGGAGGAATTATACCTCCAACCCCCTTCCCCTTCTGTTTGAGGGATGCGGCATTATGGTCGTGCGGGACCCTCATAAACCAGCGCTAATCGGGAGGCAACCCGATTTTCCCTTTCCTTTTCTTCTTTTTAGTATAGTTTTGTTTTTAGTTTTTCTAGTTTTGTAGTTTAGGTGAGAGAGTGAGAGGGTATTGATCATTACATTGAGGTTATATGTGTGCAGGATTTTTAATTTCAGATGATAGCGAGGCTCGTTTTTTTTCATGAACAATATTGCAAACTCGAAAAGTGGAAGTTTCGGCCTCCGCCCGATACTATCGGGCCCCTCCGCCCGATCGGGCCCGCGAAGAATTCATAACAGGCATCAAAAAGAGAAGCGCCCGATCCCATCGGGGCATTACGCCCGATCGGGCTTTCTTCCGTCAACGAAACAACAATCCGCCAGACTTCATCGGGGCTATTTCGCCCGATCGGGCAAGACACCGCCAAGTTGTTGGAAGACAAAACACTGACGCCCAGTCCCATCGGGGCACAACCGCCCGATCGGGCCCGCAACCCGCCAAGACCTGGGAAGGCGAAGAAATTCGCCCGATTGCATCGGGCTGTTCCCGCCCGATCGGGCCCGCAACTGGAATCATGATTCTCAGGAAAAAAAATTCCGCCCGATCGGGCTTCGTGCCGGAATGCTCATTAAACTTGGGATTTCTCACTCACTTTCCCATTCACTCCCAATCTCTTTCTCTCTCTTCTTCAAGCCCTAACCCCAACTCTCTCATCTTCTTCCCCAAATTCTCCATCCACCATTAACAACCTCCAATCCAAGCTACTTGGCTCTCCACAAAAATCAATCCTCCCATCCTCCCTACCAATTACCCACTACATCCTCTTCATTTTTTTTTTTCTTTCACTCCATCTCTCTCATCCATCCTCTTCGACATCCATTCCACCATTGAAGTAAGAGAAAAGCCCCTTTCACAACATCCCCATTAAAGTGAGTGTGACATCTCTACATTTTTTTCAAGCATCATGACTTCTAGGAGGTGTCGCGGATCCCAAGACTGGGCCACCACAACCACCACCACCACCACCACCACGGGACGAGACTTTTCCGGATGTCATCTTTTTCGTCGCCGGAGCAACGTGAACGGTTTCAGCGCCTAAAAGGGCGCGAGGTGAGTCCTACCCATTTCCTTGATATTGAATTTTTAAATAAATTGGGTATTGCTTCTGAGTTCAAAGATTTCATGAAAATAAACGGCATGGAATCTTTCTTTTCCGTCCATGTTAATACCTATCCTGTACTTGGTCTATGAATTTTATAGCGAGTCTTAAGGTTACCAAACCCCGAACCTGGACTGTATCATATGTATCCTTTAGATCGCTCAATCGGGATTTCCACCTCACTTTGCTTTGGAATTTGCACGGGTACTACGAGTACAATGTGGTGGGGAGATTGGGCACCCCCTAACTACCATCATCGTAGCACGTATTTTGCCATCACAGGTGATGGTAATGACTTCACCCTACAACACTGCAAGGGTAAATTCATCCACCAACCCATCTTTAAAATGTGGGTTCGATTTATGTCGCAGACACTATTTGGGAGGGTGGAAGGACAATTAATAAGGGGGGATGAACTGTACCTAATTGGCAGCTACATGCTTAAAGGGACGCCCGACCATTTTCAATATAACATCCCTCATCATGTTGCGCTCCAGATGGAGCGTATTGCCACCACTTACCCCAAGAGGAGAGCGGACGGTACTTTGACCTCTCGGGCTATTGTAAATGGGGGGTTAGTGACTCTTTTTGCTCGGAAAATTCCTGGTTTTGATGAGTCTCGCTACCAGCCAGCCCTAGGACCCGCCCCCTCCCGGATTATGCTTTCTTCGATCGCCTCCATTGGTTAGCGAGGGCGGGGATAAATATCAATGGCGCATCAACGGGAGGCGCTCTATTGAGTTGCCTAGTCCCTTAGCCAAAATTCGACCAGAGGCGCCCCATTACCACCTTCCCATAGCCGGTTCCGACTTTCCCCACCCCCATCCCCGACATTCCCCAACGCACATTTCACCGTCGCCCCCTCATCCCGCCGATATTGCCTCTACTGATGCTCCCCCTCCCCCATATTCTCATCGCTCCTGCTCCTTCTTTTGATTTTCGGGGAATGATGAGCATGCTCCGGCGGATGGAGTCCGGTATCACTTGCCAACTCTACCGCTATTCGGAAGATCGGTCGGCAGAGTTGATGCCAACTCCGTCCTTCTCCGAGCCTCGGCCCGGCGTGTTGATACATTGGCCAATGATCAACACCTAGCTCTGTATCCCCTGTACGATGACTACCGCAAAAGGCATACGATTGCAGAAACCGATGCCCACCCATCATGGTACTCTTGGAACCCGAATTACAGCCGACGGGGTCCAAGTAGTAGGGGTGGCGGAGGTGAGGATGGCGGAGGTGAGGATGATGGAGGTGAGGATGATGGAGATGCGGATGATGATGGTGAGGACATTTCTATGGATGGTTGATATCCATGCCTTCCTTTCCCTTGTTGCACTCGAGGCCATTGCCACGTTCGGCTTGGGGGAGGACTTCGTAAGTATTAGTATTATTTTTCTTTTTGTTTTTACTGCATTTTAGGATAGTTAAGGTAGGTTATTTGCTTTGAAAAAATGAAAAATCACAAAAAAAATGAAATATTGCTGAAAAACACAAAAATACGAGTTGAATTCGAATAGTTTGATTGCTTCCCTGTGCCCCGAACTTTGCTTTGAAAAAAATGATTTAACTCATTATACTGGATAGTTGGGCATTTGTGATTGGGACGTTGTGATGTGATCTTTGACTGCCTTGATCTTGAGTGAATTTTGATGATAAAGTGCCTATTTTAACTGCATGCTTGAATTGGTTGGATTATGAGGATTCATTCTAGCCCTCGGATTTATCTCTATATCCGATATATTCTTGTGTGTTAGTTCCTCGTAGCATTCTTATCTTGGTTTTGGCATTGTACTCGTTGAGTTCTGGTAACTTTAGGCATGTGCTGTGATAGAGGCGTTCATTTGTCTAATTTTAAGCCTCAGAGTTGTTTAATGAATTTTTCCCCCAAGCCCCGCTGAGCCTAATGACTTATTTTTGGATCTATATTAAACCACATTACACACCTTGAGCCTTTACATTGACTATTGTCCCAAGCCTAGCTTGGGGGAGCATTTGTTAAGTTTATATCATATTGTGTGGTTGATTTCGTAGGGCGGTTGGAAAATAATGATATGGTTGTACAAAGAAAAGAAAGAAAAAAGAAAAATAAAGTGAAAGAAAGAAAGAAAAAAATTTGGTAGTGAAAAATCTGAAAAATTTCTATGATCTTCACTCGTTAACTATCAAAAGTGTTAGAAATTATGTTGAAAATGACAATTATTGGTTGGTTCATGAAAATTTCAAGAGTTGGTTATTATCTTGGTTATGTTGTTGTTGCCATGGGAGTTGTTTCGACCACACTTAGTCCTACTAGTGTTTTTTTTTTGCTCCCCTTTCTTGGCTTTTCCACCACATTTCCTAAATAATTTCCGTACCTTTACCCGAGCCCCATTACAACCCTGAAAAAGACCTTTTGAGCACGTGTTTGATTGTTTATTGGAATAATACTGAGTCAATATGCCAAAGTCGAAGATTAAGTTTGTTATTTGAGTCGACCTGATTAGGATGAGCGATATTACACCTTTCTAAACACATGAGAGTGTGAGTGGGAAGGGCTATTATGGTCGGGTTGGTGAGAGATCGGGCACATATTTTGCCTGCCACAAAATTGAGAGGAGTGACACCTCGGTGAGCACCTTTTCAAGATTTGCATGATATGTAGGGCGGCTACGTTTGATGGTTTACTTAAGTGATTGGTAGTCAGGTGATCTGAGCAACTGAACTTGAATTTTGCTTGCTTGAATGATTTTGAGTTGGAAATAATTGAGTTTAAACTTTTCCATCTGAGGGGTGAAGCAATCCTATTCTTATTCCTGTTGTGCTTTGCTTGAGGACAAGCAAAGGTTTAGCTTGGGGGAGTTTGATGTGATGGTTTAATATAGTGCTTTTCCCCCTGTATTTGAGCTAAAATGTGTATCAATGGTGCTCTTAGGAGCCATTTTATGCTAACTCTCTCCATCTAGTTGTGGTTTTCTGTTTCGTGTGTCGATTGCAGGGTTTTAGGGAGTTATCTCTCTATTCTCTACCACTATCTGACTATTTCACTGGACTGGAGAGATTCGAAGACATATTTGATGAGTTCCAAAGTCCTGAGGATACTTTTCGGGATCTCTGAGCGAAGAAGCATTGAAACCTTGGCGTTTGAAGCCAAGGATTGAGTATCGGACTTGAGCCCGATCGGGTCGGGCGCCACACGCCCGATCGGGCGGTCATCGTCAGGTATACAGAAGACAAGAGTCGTTGCGGGCCCGATCGGGCAACGGTGCCCGATCGTTATTACGTTGAGGAGCCCGATCGGGCGGTTAGGCCCGATCTCATCGGGCGTCCCTGGCATGTTCTGCGCCTGTCCCTGGAACCGTTGGTGTGCGGCCCGACTCCATCGGGCGGGTCGGCCCGATGTCATCGGGCGATGTCCTGTTTTGATCCCAGCTGCTGCTTATTTAGCCCGATCTCATCTTGCTTATTTGGCCCGATCGGGCGGCAGACTCCGCGCACTCATTTAATGATTTCGGGCACTAAGTATAAATAGAAAAATTAGAACATTTATTAGGGATCTTTGTTTTGGCTCTTATTTCTCATAGTTTCTCTCAAGAACCCTAGCTTTTTACTACTCTTCATTGTGATTCAAGATTGAACCTTTGGATTATTCGCAAGTTTAATATAGTTCATTAATTTGGTAATCTTCTTCTTTATTCTCTTCATATTTATTTGCTTTCTCTATTATTGATTAGAGTAATTTCTTAGTTATTTGCAATAGTTCAAAGTATGGATTTTTATATGAAATTTGTTATTGTTTTCTCAAACATGAGTGAGTAGTTTTATTTCTAGGATGGTGGGGATCTATGTATGCAATGAGGGATTGATAGATTAGTATATTTACCCTTTATTTCAATTGTTTCCTGTGATTGAATCGTTCATGCTAGATTTATGAATTAGGCCTGATTTATATTTCTATTATCGCAATATTGAATCTACTTCGAGAGGAGAGATTTCGTATAGGCTTTCAATCATTAGGCATAGTGATCCTTGACCATGCGAGAGCGGCTAGGTGATCTTTGAGGGAGGTAATGTTCGAGAGAAATTACATGTGCCCTAGATAAATTGACTTATTGGGTGATTATTATTCGTCTCTGATTTCCCGAATTGTATGCATAGTGATCCATAATCCTAGTTCTTTATTAATTGATTATTATCTTCATATTTAGTTCTATCATTTGCCTATTAGTTTAGTCACACACCCATTTTCAACTGATTTAGTTAGTATAATATTAGAATTCAGATACAATAATATAACTTTCTCCCTGTGGATTCGATCCTGACTTCCCTGACTACTTGTTAGTGGACTTTAGGTTATTTTTGATAAGGTGATACGACTTTAACCTGTCAGTCATCCGTATAGTTCACAGCGGAGAACGCCAAGGGGATCATCTACCCTCATGATGACCCGTTGGTAGTATCTCTGCAGATTTCCACGACGATGGTCCGTCGCATCCTGGTGGATGGTGGTAGTTCTGCCAATATTCTGTTCATGCCCACATTCGAGAAGATGGGGCTAGGGAGGTCCTGTCTCAAGCCGGTCTCGTACCCAGTAATTGGTTTCACAGGAGCATCAGTCGTCCCTAAGGGCACCATTAAGCTACTGGTTAAGCTAGGGGAAGGATTTCAGTCCCGAGATCTCTTGGTGGAGTTCCTGGTAGTTGATGTACCGCCAGCCTATAATGCGATTATTGGGCGGCCACTGATCCACGACTCTCAGGCCGTTGTGTCAACCTATCATCTAACGATGATCTACACATCAAACCATGGAAAGCCGAAGAGGTTGAAAGGGAATCAAGAGTCAGTCAGAGCCTGCTATCTGACGGCTCTTAAGAATTCCAATCATAAGCGACCGGCAGAGTCTCCACCATCAGAGAGAAAAAGGCGAAGGGTAGAGAGTGAAGCAAACAAGGATTTGTCGATGGAAAATTTTGAGGGAAGTCCGGCAGATTTGCCGAGACCTAGCCCAGAAGGTGAGACTGAGGAGATCAGCCTAGAGCTAGAAAGGCCAGAGAGGACGGTTAAAATTGGAGCCGACTTGGCCGACAACGTCAAGGTCAACTTAATCAGTCTACTGCGAAGCAATGCTGATGTCTTCGCATTTTTAGCTGATGAAATGCCGGGAATAGACCCAGAGTTTATGGTACACCGACTAAATGTCAATGAGGACGTAAGGCCGGTGGAAGCGAAGAAGCGGAACTTCGGCTGAGAAGAACGCAGCCATCAAAGAAGAGGTTGACAAGTTGCTAGCGGCCGATTTCATTGAGCCCTGCGACTATCCAGAGTGGTTGGCGAATGTGGTAATAGTGAAGAAAGCCAACGGGTCCTGGCGGATGTGTGTGGATTTTACCGACCTAAACAAGGCCTGCCCCAAAGACTACTACCCATTGCCTAGGATCGACCAACTGGTTTATTCTACTAGCGGCCACGCACTGCAGAGCTTCATGGATGCGTTCTCCGGGTACCATCAGATCAGCCTACTGGAGGCTGACGGGAACAAGGCGACATTCATCACAGATGTTGGGGTATATGCATACAAGGCCATGCCATTCGGCCTGAAAAATGCAGGAGCTACCTACCAAAAGCTAGTGGACAAGATATTCGCACATCAGAAAGGTCAGAATGTCGAAGTCTACGTCGACGACAACATCGTCAAAAGCTTGACGGAAGAAGCCCACATCACGGACCTCGAGGAAACCTTTGTGACTCTGCGCAAGTACCAAATGAAGCTTAACCCTAAGAAGTGCGTATTTTGGGTAAGATCCGGTAAGTTCCTCGGCTTCATGGTCAGTGAAAGAGGAATAGACGCTAACCCTGACAAGATCAAGGCGATAAGCAAGCTTCCAGAACCCAAGAGTATCCGGGACATCCAGAAGCTAACCGGCAAGATGGCTGCATTAACAAGGTTCGTATCCAAGTCAACTGAAAAGGCCATGCCGTTCTTCAAAGTTCTGAGAGGTAACAAGAAGTTTGAGTGGGGGATGAGCAGAGACAGCCTTTGAGGCCGTCAAAGAGTACTTCAAGCAAACTGCGTACTATTACTCGACCCGAGATGGGGGGATAAGTTGCGGTATGTACGTCTCGGTGTCGACTAAAATTGTAGCAGTTGTACTGCTAGTGGAAAAGGATAAGCAGCAACATCCTATCTATTTTGTGAGCCATGTCTTGGCCGGGGTGGAACAGAGGTACGAGCTGCTAGAGAAGATGGCATACGCCGTACCGATAGCGGCTAGAAAACTACGGCCATATTTCGACTCCCATACCATCCAAGTGCTCACAAACCAGCCGCTAGAAAAAGCACTCCGCAAGCTAGATACGACCGTCAGGCTATTGAAATGGGCAATCGAGTTGTCCGAGTTCGATATAGTATACCGTCCGCGCACAACTATCAAGGCTCAAGCTTTGGCCGACTTCATTGTCGAGACCACGAGCGAAGAAAGTGAAGTTTCAGCCAAGCACTCGGCAAATATATGTAGACGGCTCAGCAGCCTAATTAGACACGGAGTAGGCGCGGGGTAGTCATGACGTTTCCAGAAGGGGACACGTTTGAATATGCTGTCCGCTTTGGGTTTAAGGCGTCCAACAATGAAGCAGAGTACGAAGCAGCGATAGCAGGAATCAGCTTATGTATAGCGACGGGAGCAAAGAAAATAAAAATGACTACCGATTCCCAACTTATATCAAGCCAGATCGAGGGCACTTATGAAGCCAGAGAGCCAGTGATGCAGAAGTACCTACACAAGGTAAAGCAGATGATAGCCGTATTACAGAGCTTCGAGGTAGTATTGGTCCCTCGAACCAAGAACATGGCAGCTGGTGCACTATCTTGGCGTACAAGCGGAGGTAAACGAAGTGATCCAGGGGAAGGAATGGTACGATGAAATATTGACGTACAAGCTGACAGAAAGTTTACCCACCGATAAGATGGCGGCAAAAAAGTTGAAAAGGGAGGCTCTCTGGTTCCGTGTTTTCCAGGGTCAACTATACAAGAAAGGTCTTTCACTCCCACTCCTAAGATGTGTAACGGCCCACGAGCCGACAAAAATCATTGAAGAAATCCACGAAGGGGTGTGTGGAAACCATATCGGAGGAAAGACATTAGCACTAAAGGCCCTGAGGGCTAGTTTCTACTGGCCAACGATGTTGGCAGATGCGCAAGCCTACGTGAAAAAGTGCGACAAGTGCCAGAGATTTGCGCCGGTCATACACCAGCCAGCTAACGACTTGCAGCCGATCCTGAACCCGATCCCTTTCGCTCAATGGGGGATGGATATCATAGGACCATCTACACCGGCATATGGGGGAAGAAAGTTCCTAATAGTAGGAATTGATTACTTCACTAAATGGATCGAAGCTGAACCGACTGCAAAGATAGCGGCGAACCAGATCAAAAAATTTATTTGGCAGAACCTCATCACAAGGTTCGAATTCCTATGGGAATAATCATGGAACATGGCGTCCAGTTCGATTGCGGGCTAATAAAACAATTCCCGAGTCATTACGGCATCAAGTTCGCATACTCATCGGTGTGTCACCCCCGCAGTAACGCCAAGCCGAAGCCGCCAATAAACAGATCTTGAACGCACTCAAGAAGAAGCTAGATGATTTGAAGGGCGCCTGGGTCGACATGGTCCAAGCAGTATTATGGTCCAACAGGACCACGGAAAAAGAAGCAACCTGGGAAACCCCATTTAGACTGGCATTCGAGGCCGAGGCAATGCTACCGGTAGAAGTCATACTACCTAACTGGCGGATCCTGAACTATGACCCAGAGTTTAACAACAAAGTGCACAAAGAAGACCTCGACCTGCTGCCAGAGGTGAGGCTCGCTGCATGACTAAAATCAACCGCCTACAAGGATCGAATAAGCAAAGCTTACAACAAGAGAGTGAAGAGCCGACCGATAAAGAAAGGGGACCTAGTTCTCAGACGGACAGCGGCAACCGGAAAGGCCCATGTACAAGGCAAGCTGACGGCCAATTGGGAGGGATCCTACCTAGTGAAGGAGGAAATCGTCCCAGGATCATACCGGCTGGAAGATATGTCCGGCAAGACACTCAAAAACAGCTGGAATGCCAGCGTGCTCAAGAAGTACTTCATTTAATTGCTTTCCTAGTTTAATTACATAGTCAGTAATAAACCGGCATTGTTGCCAGGCTTAGCAATACTCAATAATGTGGCAATATAGCCAAAATTGATAATAGTTACTTTTAAGTTGATAATTCCTGTAAGATCGAGAAGAACCATTTGCAATAAGATGAGTATCTTCCAACTTACTATGTGTGCAATAAGACGAGTTCCTTGACGGTCAATGATCTACTTGGATCTGCCGTCAAGAGAAACTTAAACAGGCCAAGGTCAAGCTCCTTGGCGGTCAATGACCTACATGGATCTCGCCGCCAAGAACAACAGGTGACGGATTTAATACAAGTTTCGACGGCCAATGACCTAAGCGGATCTCGCCGTCGGGAAATAACCGAACAGCACAAAATGGGGATGGTCCATGACCTACTCGGATCCGGCAACTCAAAACCCCTCATGCCTGGCCAATGACCTTTTTTGGATCTCGCCGACGAGGAAGCCGACCATCATACTAATGACAACCCTTATTTAGCCGGCCAACGACCTTATTGGATCTGCCGGAATAAAAGGGGTAGAGTAATCTATCTAACGGTCTATGACCTTACGTGGATCTGCCATTATGATAGTGCACAAAATATAAAGCAAAGACAATACGAAACCGACAAAAGAGTTGGCAAAATAATTTCTATTTATTAAAATGTCATTTACATCCTAGTGCAGTCTAGGAACAAAAATAGTCAATCAAGGCCCGCCACAGACGGCATGACCCGAAAAGTACGAGGGAAGGAGGGAATACCTAGGCTAAAGTATCCGGAGCAGCCTCAGGAGCAAGAGTCTTGTCATCCTTTGCAGGAGTCTTGTCCTCAGTCATGACCTCCTTCTCGGGATTGGAGCCATCTGGACTCTTGTCAAGGATGACAACATCACCTTGGTCCTCCTTGGTCTCCCGGTCGGCATTGTCCCCCAAGGTCTCCGGCTCCTCATCAAACTCAGCCCGGGGATCAGCATTTGCAATATCGGCCTCTGTTACCCCATAATCCAGCTCCTCGCCGTTAACCGGGATGAATAGACGCTTACCGTGAGCCTCCTCTACCTTTTCCCAATCAATGCCGGGGAGAGCATGCTTAGCACACCTCATGGCGGCAGACCACCCCCCATTGTACCGATTGGCCAAACGATGGACGAAGTCCATGGATCGGCGGTACTCAAACACGACATTAGTTTCCCGGGTTTCGACTCCTTGAGCTGCTCTCTTACATTTTGCAGCTCAATATCCTTGCTCTTCAAGGTAACAGAGTTCGCCTTGTTCAAGACATTGGCCGAGTTCAGTTCGGCCTTGGCCTTATCAAGGCCGGCCTTCACGTTCCTCAGCTGATCCCGCTCAGTGTTCGCGGCTAACAGCTCAGCCTCCTTGGCGGCCAGCGCTTCCTTGGTAACTTTGTGACCATCCACCTCACCGACATAAGCAGCTTGGTAATACCAGTAGAGATCACAAAGCTCCTTCCCAGAGTGGGCAGACTGAAATGAACACAAAATACGCGTTAGGAAATTAAAACACCAAAATACACTGTGACAAAACATGGTGAATGAATTAAGGGACAACTTACCACAGCCAGATTATGAGCATGCACAGCGGCCACAGCATGGACCTGTTCCACCGGCATGTCAAACTTCAGCTGGAGGCCTTTTAACAGCCTGTAAGGCTGTAACCCAGATTACCGCCTTCTAGAGGACGGTCAAGCAGCAAAGACTCATCGTCCAAGACGTTGAGCCTTGGCTTGAATAACTCGCCGTCCCGGACTGGTGATCGGGTCCATCGCTTCAGGAGAACCTCCGGTATATCTATGTCGGGATGCTCGATGAACCCGGTCTTGCCCATCTCAACAAATTTCCACAACTCCGGAATCATGTAGGGCAGCGTTTGCTGTTTATAGATCTTTGGCCGCAGTGAGGAGGTCCCAACCGTCGCCAATCATCCTTGAGGCTCCTTGTCTCCCCCCTGGATTACAGGGCCGGCAGATTCCTTGGTGGCCTCTTTCGCTGGAGCCAACTTCTTTGGCTCCCCATCGCCCTGTCCTTCAGATTTCCTCTTTTGAGGAACGACAGGAGGTTGCCTAGCAGTTGACGCTGATGGCGCCTTGGCGGGAGGATGACCGACATCACCACCATTACCGCGGCCGGCTTCTCGGCCTTGTTTACCACCTCGGTCCCCAATGCTGGGGGGAATGGAAGTGTACTTCTTCGGGGGCTTGGGAGGCATGTTGGATATCGGAATGTAATTTTGATTGAGGTGCAGGGATTGCCAGATCATGTGCTCGCGACCTGAAAATCATGAAACACACACGCCAGCAATAAGGCAAGGGCAATATGCAAAGAAAGAAAACTACATACATAATAAAACGATAAACAATAGGAGCTATCGGTATAACACTTAATTACCAGTGGGTTCAGATTGACAAAAGCCTAAAGCGGAAAGAGCCGCGTTGCCTAAAATATAATTGGCGTGAGGAAGCCAAATGAGAGGCAGCGGGACGGAATTGCCCCCCTGGGGACCCGGTTTGGATGAAGTCTCTAACTGAGCTCATGTTAGTGTCCGTGGTTGTTATGTTTCTGCACCTGTTATTCTGTTCGGTGGTGGTTCCACCTTTGCTGGGATGCTGTTGTCGACGATGTTGTTGTTGTTGTTGTTGTTGTTGTTGTTGTTGTTGTTGTTGTTGTTGTCGTGAGTCTGAAGTTGTCGGAGCTCCTCCATCTGAGTTTCCCCTGTTTCTCCTCTTGTCACCGACGTTGCTGTCGTCGATGGGTTCGTGCTCTTCTCTCTCGTTTTCTTGATGGTGTGTGGTTGTCGTTGCTTTCTTGTGTGTTGGGTTGTTGTTCTTGCTAGTATTATTGTTGTTGTAGCTGTTTCTTATTGTGGTGAGGGTGGTTTGGTGTGTGGTAATTGTCAAACCTTGTAGTCTGATTTCTTATTTGTTTTGGGAAAAGTTCGTCTATTTTAATTTTGAAATCAGATTTAAGCTAGTTAAAAACATCATTTGTATTTGTCTTTGATTAGTTTGATTTCAAGAAAGTTAGTTCGTTTATGATGTTAGTTAGTGTTGTTTGAAAAGCCTACTGATTTAGATTAGGTGCTACATGTTGTTTAGTGAATGATTTATTTATTTCTATTATAGTTAAGAGGTATTATTGGACAGTCGTTGATGTTGTGAGGGTGGTCCTAATCTTAGAACTGTGAATTTGTGATGATTATTGTAGTTAGTAGTTAAGTTAGTAGTTGTAGGATTTGTTTCATTAATTCCTACTTGTGGGATTTAATTCGATCATTATAGTAGGTTGTATTAAGAAAGGTTATTTAGATTAGTTTCTCATGTAGTGAGGAGTTTATTAATTATTGTTATTGTTTGGAGGTCGTTGGAGGAGTGTGTATATGGAGATAATTTCCGAAGTTCGAGCTATAGTTGGTGATCCGTAATGTCGAATTATTGGGAATCGTCTCAAGGTACACACATGTCCTTCCACCTTCGAACCTATATCCGTGTTTCATGTGATTTCATATGTTGAGCTTAATAAGCCTTTTATATAAATACGTAATTATTCAAAGTGGTATTTGTGTGTTTACAAGAGTTGTTGACTACATATCTCGGTTTTAAGTTATGAGCGAAAGCTAAATATGTAATGAGTTTTATTGAGTGAAATCTTGATTATGGAGAACTGATTGGAGGTAGTTGAATCCTTCAAGAATAAAAATGTGTGTTATTATTAAATTTACATGCTTTCCACATCGAATTTATAATAGATTTTCTTATGCCTAGTAAGTTGATTTTTTTTATATGAAAGTGTAGCTATGAGAATTAAAGCAACGATCTGTATTATATCGAACTATATGAGTTGGTTTTACAACAAGTACTCCGTTTTACGAACTAAGCCGAAATGTCGATTCGATATCTTTATGAACTCGCTTTCGATCTAAACTATAGTTATATTTGAAAGTTTCAGAGGGAAATAAAGGAATTTTGTGCAAAGATGTTGAGTTATAATTTCAGGTATAAGACAATTGTCAAAATATTTGCGATATAAGTTTTATATGGAATTCTAAAAGTATAAAAGACTCTTTATTATGGTTTGAGATTTTGAATATATACGATCAAGAACTTTGAAACTTATGATTTTGAGTTATGAGCAAATATTGGATTCGTGAAATTATAAATCAAGTTTTCTAGTTCTAATAATGACGAAGAGGATATTTACTCCTACTTAAATTTTTATGAAGAAGTTCTCATAGAAAAGGTCTCTCAAATTTGGGTCAATTTAATGAACATTATTTTCGGATTTAAGTTCGGAAACACGTAAGTTTAGTGAAACAAGTTACATCTTTACAGGATATCATTGATGAATTATGTTATATGGAGTTGGAATCTAAGTTAGAATGAGTTTGGTGTGAGATGAGTACTTGTGAAGTTTTGTTTAAGAAAATACAATTGTCGCTTTGAGGGTATTATTAGAAGTAGGCAACTACCCTAAGATTTACTTATGACGTATAAACAAGGTTGAATGGTATCACCCGAAGATATCTCCGGAAATATTATGGAGCTCGGTCATATAAGAATGAAGGTCTATGATGTCATAATTGAAGGACAAAGTAATTGTTGGGAGGTTGTAACTAAGAAATGAAGATGTTATGTGATGGACGTAGATTAGATAGTTAGGGAATAGTAAATTTGGATGTGAATTTCAAAGGTCAAGTATTGATTTATGAGTTAATGGAGTTGTTACGAGAGGTTTGTGAGTTCAGAGGATGTGTAGGATTTGAGAAATGAATGTCGTGTCAGTGAAATAAAGGATCCATATCTTGGTGGTGGTTTAGAGGAGTATCGATTAGAGAGATATAATTTACAATACTTATGTAATAAAAGATCATATCCGCAAAGGGGTCAAGTAAAAGAGTTTGGAGCATAATTTCTTCTATTAGATGAGTAAGATTATATAAATGGAAGTTGGAAAAAAATATATAAATCTAGATAATAGAGAGTAATTAAAGTTATATAATGACAATACTAAGCGTATGGTGTTAAGACTAATATGAGCTTTCAGTACAAATTCATGGGACATATGGTTGTGAATTATAAATTTAAGAAGGATCCGGACGAGTTTGAGTTATTGGGAAATACTAAAGTTCAGATGGAAAATTGCATCATAGAATATTCAATTATAACATGGAAACATGGAGTTAGATATTTTGACTTGCCATAGTAATTGTAGGTGATTTATGATAATGAAATAAGGTTATTTTATGGAAATGAAAGTTCATGTATTGGGGATAAGAAAACCTTTAAAGGGAAATTCATAACATGAGAATTTTGGAATGCTATAGTTTAGATGTTATAAGTTAAAGACGGAAGTCCAAGTACAGAGAGAAACTATTATGATGAAGGGAATTGCCAAAACGTGTTAGAGGATACCTAATAATCTACAAGTAAAATATTACAGGTTAATTATACGAGCTTAGAATTGGGTCTCGATAATAGTTAATTATCTTATAAGCCTTTGAGAAACATATTTTACATTTTGATTATGTTATGGGTTCCACTGCGGAAAGACACTTGATTTCGAATACGTTTTATGTATATTACTTCCTTAAAAATATTTGAGGTAAGTAAGATTATTTTGAGATTCAAGTTTGTGTTATAATAAGATTATTTTCAGGTATTTTGGATATGTTAATTACATTTCAACTCTGTTTTGTTTTATATTAATTTATGGTCGGAAGTTTTTGTCGTTGATACACTTTCGAATTGAATACGCGATACGAATTGAGAACAAGAGTATAAGTTTTGAAAAATATAAATTTGTGTTATTGAGAAAATAAGGATTATGATATAGTTATTGTTTTATGGGGAAAGTAAACAACATTTGTGGAGCGAGTTGCTCAATATGTGTTATAGAGCGGGTATTGCTCCTTTGAGTAGTCATGATCTAAAAGTGCTTGAGGTTAAGTTTTGGAAATTCCTAATTCGAAGTACCGAGCAAGAAGTTATGTTCATTTTAAGTTCAATGTTTTTGTTGCAATTATTCTGACAAAAGTTTCACATGTTCAAGTTAACTAACCCTTTAATAAAGTTTAAATGAGCCCACTAAGTGCCTATATGACTTTTACAAACAGTAAAGAATTGATTATTTCCTTATATCTTTATACCTAACTAATATGTGAAATTGTTAACGTAAAACAAAAGATTTCAAAAGAAGATTCAAGTCTAGTTGCAATGATTAGCGATACTATAGTAGTGTGATTCTTTTTCCTTTCCATGGATGAATATGTTTTCTTTGGAACATGTGTGGTATTGATAAACTGTGCATTTAAACTATTTATGTAAATAAACTATGGATACAAGTGGGTAAAGGCCGATACCAAATAAGGTACGGTATGAACAACAACCCTTGGAGGATGGGTGATCTCCTTCTGAACCCTCGCTGGGTGGGTGAAGTCCAGCAGATATTAAAAATGGGACATGTCCTGGTTAAGGCTTGCAAGCATAAATATTTAAAACGGTGGGGTGACGACCTCCATTAGCTTAGAGATTGTTTGTTCCTTGTGTAAGGGGCCCCTCTCTATTCGTGTTCGCTTTACCCAAGTAATCAAACGCTATAGACCTAAAGTGTTTTGAATGATCTAAGTGGTGATCTTCATGATATAAATTCTTTCTTTAATGCGATTGTGCAAGGATAGTAATTCTGAAATTTTAAGCAAGCACCTTACTTGTGAAGCATACTAAATTCTAACATGAATTGAACATGAATGATCTTAAGCCACAAAAAAGAGGTTTTGGGATGAGCTTATGTATTCAACTGTTGTTGAACTTTGTCCTTATGGCAAGAAACTTATTTTTAGTAGTAGATGTATGAGCACTCTTTATATGACTTTCTAGTTAGGGATTTCTGGTGTCGTAAAGTATTTTGAATTTTGGAGTTGTTCCACTTGATGAGTAATAAACCGCACAACTATATTTTAAGCCACTAAAATGAATTTCTGGTTGGACAGTGTGTGTACTCAGTTTTTCTGATTTTGTTCTTGGAACCTGTCCTGGTGGGGGCAGAGTCCATTGTTAGTGATTTTGCAGGATTGATGTCGAGGACTTGGAATGTGATTATTGATCAAGAAGAACATTTTTATGTTATGAAATGGTGGGCTGAGGTTATAGATAGATGCCTTGTTTGGAAGTATTCGTAATTTGTTATTTGGTTTTCAAGTTGTTCTGTTGTGGGCCCTTGACCCACAAATACAGGATCGTTTTTATAGGTTTTGTTTCCGCTGCGAATAAATGTAAATTCGAGGTTTGTTAAGTGTTAATTGTGTTCTGTGTATCTTAAGTGTGATTAGTTACCAGCTAGGAAGTGCGGGCTGTTACAAGTGTTAATTGTGTTTTGTGTATCAACACTCCATAATGCTCCTCATCCTATATAGAATTGAGGAAGATGCAAGTATTCTGGAAAATGCTACTGATGACATAAAAATGATCATAAATGTCATATCTAAAATGATCCAACAACGGGGAAGTGGTTCCCACTTATCTCTATTATATAAGAGAAGGGGGGAGGAAAATGGTGTCCCCCTATAAAAATACTAAATTACCCTTAATGATCTAAAGGGATGAAAAAAAATTACAAAAGAAAACAATTTAAGAACCTTTCTCATTTCAACTTTCCATTCTAAACAAGTTAAAAATGGTATATGTATCAAATATTTCCAGTGGCGGATCCAGGAATTTATCAATGGTGGGTCACTACTGACTACTGACCATGTAATTGTCCAATCCATGATTTTTTTTTAAAATAAACTACTTCAAATAAAATCATTTCATGACTAATAATAGTTCATATTACAATAAAATAGTACCTAAAAATTGTTACAATTGTTCTCAACGAGTTTTCATGTTTTGATACCAATTTACAATATCATCCATGCTAACCTTTAAAAACAAATCTCTTTCTATATAAGTAATCAAGCAATTAGCAACAAGGCAACAATAATATAAGTTATACCAGCAATTAGCAACAAGGCAACAATAATATAAATTAACAACAATCAATTTAGGGACTATCATATAACAAATTAACAATAATACAAGGCAGCGATAATATAAATTAACAACAAATTAATAACAAGTCAACATTACTGACTAAGTGACTAAAAATTTCCAGCAAGTAGGCGACACTCGGCAGAGACTTTCAGGCGTGACTTATACACCGAACAGCAAACACCGAGGTGGCAGAGCACCGAAGTACCGAACACCGGTCACCGAGGCCCAGAAACCAAACACCGAGGAGACGGCAGAGCAGGAGCAACTTTCAGGCGTGACCCACAATGACGAGGCGACAGCAACTTAGGCGACATCAAGTTTCAAGAAGTTAGAGGATGAGAGGAAGAAGAAGAAGACTGAAGAGAAAAATAGGGAAGAAAGTAGCGGCGTTCGACTTTACAAAACCTAAAAAAAAGTGTTTTTTTTTTGGGAATGGTGGGTCACGTGACTCACCATGACTAAGGGTAGATCCGCCACTGAATATTTCAATCAAAAAATTAAATGGACAAAATATCTTGACCTTTTTTTTAATAAGAGAAGATGGCATACATGACGTCCACCTGAAAAGTCTGAAACACTCACTACCTTTGATACTCTTTAATTCAGTCAAACCAACTCATTATATCCATTCTTTTTATTTAAAATTTATTCACAAAAGATTAATATTAAAAATCTCATAACCTTTGTTTGTTTTTTACATTAGCTAATTAATTAGTATATCTAAATTCATCTAACTATTAATCTTTCACATTTTAAGTGTAATCATAACTATAGTACGGATGAAGTATATAATAGAATAACAAGTTTTGAAATTAGCACACGCATCGCGTGCATATAAGGCTAGTTTTCCCATATGTAATCGATGATTGTGTCAAGGCTCAAGAGAAGCATATAAAACTTCTATTACTTCATGTAATTCACCCTAACACTTTTCATTGGCACCAAAAGATGTACAAAACATGGAGACATATAAATAGAAAGAAAAAAGTGAACCCATGTGATGAAAGAACGCAATTTACAAACCTATAAGGCAACGGTATAATTGTAACGTTATTGTGATACGTCAATTTTTACCAAGTGTTAAGTTCATTGAAATGCAGAGGTGGAGTTGGAAGTCTTAAACCTCCTTCCACCACAGCCTCCCTCCCTTTGACAATTGAAATATACAGCAGCAACAGGCAAGCCAAGATTGTAGAATTCAGCAAAGTCTCTTGTAACGAAATTTTGGCGCCGCTCTGGAGCATTTATAGTTTGCCTTCTCAATTGCCGAAACAATGCCAATACAAATCGATGTATTCCCGTTGAGGGTCGTGGGTTTTCATAGTAAACAATCTCTTCTCCTATATAATGTATGTAAGAGATATCATATTATGAGAGTAAACAAAAAAACCCTTTCTAAAATCATTAATTAATAAAACAAACTCTTATATGCGACATGGTACCTTATTAGTGATGTACAACGTATAAAAATGATCATCGACAATTTTAGATAGGTTATTAATAATGGAGTGCGTTTCTATTCACCCTATTCTTCGTTCTTATCGGGAATATAAGTTTAGATAAGGCCCAATATGTTCAAAAGTACTCGGTTCAACAAAAAAAGTATGACACTCTCACAAAATGAGGTCTAACAAGTTCATATAAGATTAGATAAAGTCGATAAAGAACTTATTAGGTCTAATAAGTTCAAATAAGCAAAAATAAGTTGAATATGAGATTGTGCATAACTCATAAGCACTACTAACATTATAGAGATTACTGTTAATGTATGTATATGAGTTTATTAACAAATATAATTACATCAATGGGTTATTGATGATATTGTATCACCATTTAGGACTGGTAAAAGTTGAACCAACAGGACAACCCGACCCGATCCCGAAATAAGCGGGTTAGGGTTGGGATTTTTTACCCATTTAAAAGTAAATGGGTTGACACGATTAACCCACTTAATTAAATGGGTTACATTCAAGTTGACATTTTTGACCGAAAATGACCTCGCTTTGACCTTATTAACTTATACATATACAAAATCCTCGAAAAAATATATTGACAAATCTAAATTTTGGTTAAAAAAAAGTAAAATATCGCTAAAACATGTCATAATTATTCTAAGAAACTCTAAATATGCATAATTTGAATAGTGAACTTGATCATTAGCTTTTTAAGAAAATAATTATTTTTGAATATAATAATAATTATGATTAAATGAGTTAAACGGTTTATATGGGTAACCCGTTTATTAAATAGCTCAGGTCAGGGTTGTGTTTTTCAACCTCTTTACTAAATAGGTTATGTTTAGGTTAAAATACTTTGAATCAATTTATTATAACCTGAACACAAAACCAACCCAATCCGATCTGGTTGTCAATCCCAGAATCATTTGAGCATAACATCCGTTGCACGGAAAATGGATGCTTAAAACAAATTACTATTTGGTGTTGAAATTTTGGTACAATAAATAAAAACCTTGGGCCTTGGGGTCTTGGGTAGACATGCCAAAAGTTACTTTCCTAGTAATAGACGCTGGTAATTTGAGTAGGGCCCGGTAGACTTTTCACAAAAGAGATTCCATTCGGGGACTATTTATCATTTATGGTATTCACGGGTGCACCATATATTCATATTCTATTATTCTTGCAGGGAAAACGTCAAAAGGTGAGAAATCAAAAGTGCATGCAATCTCTAGAAATAAAATGCAAGAATGATGGAGTACGTATCTTCCAAAGCCACTGTATCTTAAACTACAACAGGAATGAACATCATTCAACAGTTTTCAAAGAATTTGTATAAGGGAGGGCGGAGGGGGAGGTGAAGTAGTGAAGTAGTGAAGTAGTGAACTAGGAGTATTAAAACCCCCCAAAAAAAAAAGAATTAATTGTCTAAAGTTAAGGAAACTCACCAAATGATGCACTTGTGGTCCCGGGAATATCAGTCACCAACCTTTTACAAAGGAAAAATTAAATCAACAATGCCCCCAATTAGCAAACTAAACAACTACTTCATATAGCCAATTAAATATGTACATATATAAATAAAATTGGGATAATGAATTACTAATCTGTATTGAATTTTAAGGTTATGAATTTAACTTTTATTAAATGGACATAAGGTTAATTTTATAGTAAAATATAGAAGAATTTGAAGAAAAATTTAAAGAACAAGATGTAGTGGGGCATGGAAGTTTTTATCCAACTTGTTATTTTGCTCATTTTTATTCAAGGGGAATGAAAAACACTGTTGAGATCTAGATTGGAAACAAGGACCATCTATTAACATTAATTTGATATGTGGGGCCACATATTTGGAAAAGGAACTGGAATAGAGCACAAAATGACTAACATGCCTATACTGCGAAGATAAATGAGATGGGTGTTTATAAGGTATGTATGTGAGTAGTTTTGTTACCCATTCTTTCTTTATATCACTAGCCAAACAATTAGAAATTGTAAGTTAAGAATTTTTTAAACTTTTTTTTATCATCAGTTTTTAGTTCTTATCCCATTTTTGAGTTTGATATTTTTACTGTCTTGACATGAGGAATTTGACATTCTCAAGCCACAACCTTCCTAAGTAACTTTAGGGTGACAATACATAATAAGAGAAATGTTAATTAGAATCTACCCTCAGGGGCGGAGCTACGTTGTAACAAGGGGTAGCACGTGCTACCCCTGACTTTTTTTTTTAAAAAAAAAAAAACTGAAATCCAAACCCTAACATTATCTCTTCCGCGTCTCTCTCCAGTCTCCTGTCTTTTGGTGAGGAAGAAGCTTAGGGAAGAGACTTCTATTTTGGTGAAGATGGGCTTCTCATCTGATCCCAAATCAGCTTCTCTGTTTCTTTCTAAGATACCGGAAAACAAATTTCTTTTTATTCAATTTTACTTTTTAATTTTTTTTCTGGGTACCCAGAAAAAATTAATTGAAGAAAATAAAAAAGCCCAGATCTAAGAGAGAATGAATATAGGGACTGAGTGGGGGGTTGGAATTGTAGCGGAACGAGAGAGGTTGAAGATGATAAAGATGGGGGTGTTGTTGTTGCAGAGGAGGAGGAGAAGTAATGAAAAAGATAGAATGGAAACAGTGCAATACTGCCAGGTGAAGATGGTGGTGGTGGTGTTGTTGTTTTCGACCACTGTTATTAGTGGGGGACTGGTGGCTATTGATCTTGTGGCTGCTGCAGAACAATGAGCCACTGACGACGTGTAGTTCTTAGGTTTTTTTCTTACTTTCTTATCAATTCTTTCATTCTTTTTCATCTAATTTCAGTTGTTGATTTTGAGACCTATGATTTATGAATTTGCGAGTTGTATGAACTTATGAATTTTTATTTTTGGTATGGAATTGTTAATTTACAGTTGTGAGATGTGAACTTTTGTGAGTTTTTGGTGAATTATATTTGTGAATTTTTGGTGAATTATAAGTTGTGAAATTTGAATAATATACAATTGTGATGTTGTGATGTCAGTTATGCGGTTGCATTTTATTGCTCTACTGATGGATTTTAATGAGAGCAAAAATAATACTAGTTGAATATTGATTAGTTAGATCTTGTGTTATTTATGTTTATAATTTATTTTACAGTTATGAAAAGAAGATAGAGAGGGATACCTCAAACTCTTCTCATGAGGGATATAATGAAAATTAAGTTAATTCTAATCTAGATCTTCCTTCGACTCAACTAAGCCAACAAAATTTGGGAATGATTTGTAAATCTTGATCGATTAATTATAAATCGGTTTTTCAAATTTTAGTATTCGTCGTGCATAATTGTAATTTTTGTTGTTGATGTTATATTTGGATGATGTAATATTTTAATTTAGTATTTATGTGGATTTTTTTTTTTGTACTCGATACAAAGCAAAACTACGCTACCCCTCGCCCCAAATCCTGGCTCCGCCCCTGTCTACCCTAACTTACCATTCAAAAAAATACAAGATAACCAACTCATCAAGTACCTATCTTATATTCTTATCCTTCATCAAACTATTGTTCTAATATTTTAGTATCTTTCTATATACGCATGTCTTGTCTAAGAAAAATATTATGACGGGCCAGGAGTAGAAGATGACGAATTACTCCATGAAGTATGCACATCTCAATATCAATAGACATCTTGCACAGTGAGCTGGAAGAGAGATAAAGTATTCAAATAATTGATTATCCAAAATTTTGGATCAACCATCGACTTTGCTTTAATAAAAACCGGAGGGAGTATAACAATACCATCTTAAAATATCTTGATTGTTGTTACTAGCAATGGTACTGAGTAATGGGTTTATGATAGCTGAAGAGATATGGTAAAGAAAAAGGTATAATTGTAGATTACAAGGAGTCCAATGTGACATGTTCAATGATTTGGCGACTCATCTTTGTTTTTGCGGCCCGATCTATTGTTTTGGGAACCATGCAGACGCAGTAATATATCAATATGTATTGTACAGTTCATAGTCCGTACTCCAGTTCATAGTCCGTACTCCGTACACAACCATGAGATATTAAGATGATAAAGAGATATTGATTAAACTGACAAGCTAAATACTGATAATTACGCAGTGTTATCTTCATCTTCATGTAAATTCGAATATAAAGTTTTCATGCTCGCTCCAGAATAACTATATATGTATCATGAATGACGACTAATACCATTTTCATTGCCACAAAGCAGAGTCAAACATAAAGTATATATATGCTCTTATATATGCTTGCAAGTTGCAACATCTAATTAATTACCATGAATTAATATGCATCTCTTGAAAATTGTCAGAAATGAACATGATGGTTTTCAATAGCAACTATTAGGCGCACAATGAAATTAATTATAGCTAGCATGCATAGTCATCCGTCAAGCAAATTATACTCTCCATTTACACAGTTTACATGTACAATTTAGTTTTCATATGTCCAAAGATCCCACGTTGATCATTAATATCTTTAATTATGTAGTAATAAAATTATAAAAATTCATATTTTAGAAATACAAATTGAAACCTACTTGATTTCAAACAATAAACATTTTGTCAATATAACAATAAATAAATATGGTCAAGTTGAATTTTGTATACAAATTTTAAGTCAAATTGTGTAAACTGATACTTACTTTGTTTTATTTTTGACTAGTAATTGGAAATCTTAATGTATGTGTTTTTTAATATTAAATTTAATTAAAAATATTAATAGTCCCAGTTATGTGTTGCCAGATATATAAGTTAAAACGTTGCAGTGAAAACAAACCGAGGAAGTATGAGATTGAAGGAGTAATTAATATCTTTTTTTCAGAAAATAACACCCCGTATTTTTTTGTTAATACGGAGTTAATAGTGCACTTATCTCATATAGACATGTGACAAGGTTTAGATACCAAGCAAGGCTAGGCTAGTGGTAAAGGTTTGGCAAAATGATTTCAAGGTCATGGGATTAAACCCCACTAGGGGCTCTTTGGGGTGAGGTTTTCCTTACAATCCCTCCTTCCTCCAAGGAGTCTGACCTACAAACCTGTATGGTTATACCTGTGTGAGGTGTGAGTTCAGTAGGGTCATTCATCTTACCAACTTTAAAAAAAATGTGACAGGTTTAGATGCCTCCCAAAGCGCCTCCCTCTAGATACCCTCTAGGTGAGAATCGATCAAGCCATCCAGTATCACTCCCCTGGCAGATGGGATATGCTCCCAACTAATTAACCACTCCATAATTTTCAAATATAACGCCAGCATAGAAGAACTAATAATACTAGATACTAATATATTAAAATGTGTTCTTAAGAAAGTTTGTGTGCCATGTGGCACTCTCCTCTAAGGATCTAATGCAAATGCTTTATTTTCAACTCAAACCCTCAATTAAAAAAATAATGTTGTGTAGTTACAAGGTATCGAACACGTGACATTTGAAATGAAAAGTGAAAGTTTAACCATTAATCGAACATAACACCATTGTATATTATTTCAAAATAAAATATCATAAGGTCTTATAATTATATCTCATTAAAAGATTTGCACAATTAGTTAGATACCTAACCTTTTTATGATAATAACAAGACTATTATAGACATAAACTCTTACTCCAATTCCTTGTAGAAAGTTAAGCTATTGTTTTCATTCCCAAACTTTAAGGGTTTATTTTTCAAAAATTATGCAATTACTTATCATGTCATTACGTCAATTTTTTCTCACTTGACAAAAAGTTATGAAAGTAACAAACCGGGGCATCGCCCGTGACACTCACTATTATTGTATAAAAAACAAACATAAGAAGTGGAGAAAGCTACTTATAAGGGATCATAAATGTTATCGATATAATATGCTTTATTTTTTTAATTTGAACTCAAATGCCTCGAAGATAAATTATTACTCCCTCTGTTTTTTTTATCATTCTCAATTTCCTATGCGCGTCTCCCAATGCACCTCTTTGAACTTAAATATCTTTCATTGTATATTAGTAAAAATTATAACGATTGAATATTAATAATGTACTAATTGAGACGAATCAAACAAGACCCCACATGACTATATTTTTTCATATAAATTGAAAAAAATTGTGAAGATTCTCTCTAAGTATGAATAGTGCCAAGATTCCAAGTGAGATAGATAAAAAAAACAGAGGGAGTACCTTCTAAATTTTGGTTGAAATAAACATAAATAGAGTGTACTCTCGAAAAAATTATTTAGATATAAATGAGATCAACCTCAATTATATATATTGTATTCATAGATCTACTTACCAGTGCAAGTACTCTCTTTGGTGCGGGCTACTTGGGCTAGGAGCATCTGGATCTACCATTACCTACAAATTAATTAGTAATATATTGCATTAACATATAAATTGAATTTTTAATCAACAAATATATTAAAGAAGGAAGACATACTAACACAAGCAATATAATTAATGAAGTCGTACAACTTTTAATATATAAAGTACATACTATATAGAAGTTTTTTTTTTGGGTCCCATTACGGTAACCTGTGGTAAGAAGATTTTCCTGCAGGTTCTGCCTCGCACAAGGTCACTTACTCGGAGGCCCAGCAAGCCCCAACCCCCCTCAAAAAAATTTGAAATTTGCTTCCACCAAGATTTGAACCTTGGTCTCCCATGTGGGAGATAGAAAGTCATACCATTGTACCCAAGGGTCCTTGGTAGGAGTTTCTTTTTATGGGTACCAAATATTAGAAGTATAATGCACGAATAATTACAATCTTTAATGGATCGGACTTACCAAGGTATAGCAAGTCCTAAGGTCATCACCTCCAACTTCGACCCTAGGTTGGTTAACAACCTGTGATGGCCTAAAATCTCCTCCATTGTTAACATTTCTATTGTTAAAGCTGACTTTGAGAGTGACGGATCTTTCGAATGGCTCTAAGACATCCCCAATAACTCCACCTAATACTAGGGGATCTCTTGGTGCATTTGCTGATGTTCTAGGCATTATAGGATTACCTGACTAGCTAAAACAGCTTAATAATATCCTAATCTTTATAAGATAAGCTAGCTAGCTAGGACGAAGCTTTAGGAATACTCCACTATTTTAGAAGTTGCGCACCAAAACAGGTGATCCCAATGAACACTTATATACAGTTTCTGTTACATACACGTACCATCAATTAGCAAACTATATTTCGGTAGTTTTCAGCATAACTTCCAACAATCTGCAAGATCATATCAAAAATACCAAGGTCCACCTACTTTCATAAATTATAAAGTATTCTAGTGGACCAAGGTTAGATTCTTCTAGAATTTAGGTCGGCTCAGAAACTTAGCTAAACACTCCACATACAAATTTAAAAAGGTAAACTTTATTTACTACTTCGATCCATTTTTTTTTTCATGAATTATTGCATGTGAGAACATAATAAATTAGCTTCTTTTTCCTCTTTCTAATTTACCTTTTCTTTTCTTCTTTTTGATGGATTGGAAGGGAAGGATTTGAAAGGGTTGATGCTATACAATAGTTTCACCGTATCACCTTATCAATTGGCCATATCGAAAAGAGAAAATGATTTTATTCTTCATTTGTTGAAATATAAGTGATTACTTGTTCTAAACAGTACTTCTTTTGTTCGAAATAAGTATTGTTTTAGGATCTTTTTTAACCAAAATATGGTGTCTACTACATTTTTTTTTGCGTCTTTTTTCCCCCAACTTAGCCACATGATTAAACTACATAAGGTATATTGAGAGAGTAATGGACTTAACAACTCAGTATCATAACATGTCGTATCTATAGCTAACCACATGCCGAACTAAACTTCAACAAGGTCCGACTCTATCTTTACTTTATTTACAAACTCAAGCTCAAGCTTAAACCAATTTCAAACTTCAGAAGTTAGCTCAAACTTGGTTTAAATGAAATATTTTTGAATTCAAGATCATGCTCTAGCTTGGTGCGATACTAAAATGTTCAATCAATAAACATGAATAAAAAAACTTTGGTTGTTCCGGCCTTTTGCCTTTTTTTTTTTTTTTTTTGACAACGAGAAATCGTACATTAATTAAAAGAGGAAGTACAACCAAATCTAAAATAAAACAAACCTAAATGAGCTTTAGGAGCCCTTACAAACTATAGAAAACAAAAACAACCAAAAACGATAAAGAGTCGCATGAAACGGAGGGCATCGCTGGTCAATGTTGGTGATGGTGGAGTCAAAACTTTGGTGGCTGATGGCAGTGGTAAGAGAAGCGAGTGTCGTTCACAATTCGGACAACGAACCAACGACGAGCAGTGCATCTTGCTGCATGAGCAATCCCAACAAACCGCTATTGCATGGGATTATGGGCTCATGATCTTGTGAAGAGTCATGTTCCTTTGTGACTCAATACTCTCGCTCGAGAGTATTCTAGGTGTCCCTATTGAAAAGGAGAAACTCTTTTGAGTGGGCGTGCTGAAAACCACCAGATGAAACTGGTGTGCCGCCTTCAGATTTGATTTTGTCAAGGCAAGGATCATAAAGATCAATGCCAAGCTAGAGAGAGAGCTAAATAAAGTGAGCTCTCGAACACTTCGCCGGTTTGAGAAACCGGAAAACAGAAATTCCAACCATGAAAAACGTGCATCGCCTCGACCACGCACATAATCCGCTTGATTCACCAGTACCCACATCACAGATTTCAAAAAAAACCACAAATTCTACTGTTATGAATCCCCATGCCATATCCAACCAAGTGACTCCTAAACTTGTAAAAAACACCACACACAATAAGAAGCAGAAAAACATACTGAGAAAACAGATAAACATACGTAAAACTTAACCCACTTAGAGAAACTTAACCACAAGGGGAGGGGGAGGGGGGAGGGGAGGGAGGCCCAAAGACTAAGGGGGAAGGGGGAAGGGGGGTCCAACTTAGATAAAGGGGGAAGGGGGTAGGGAGGCCCGACGGAAAAACAAGGGGGAGGGGAAAGGGAGGCCCAAACTAAAACAGGGGGAAGGGGGCGAGTACCCTTCGAGGTAGGAAAACTATGAGAAGAATTTCTTTTTTTTTATTTCAAACATATGAGGTTCTTACCATTTAGAAAATAAAGGATGTATATGTATGATATAACAATCTTTATCAATATTAGTGTTCTATAGTTTCACTACTGCATAATTGGCTTTAAGTAACACCCAAAAAGTGTTACTTATAGTACTTAAAGTGTTACATTAGATAATATGTAACACTTTTTGGGTGTTACATCTGCCCGTGTTACCTATGCCATTAGGTAACACTTTTGATCGCCTATGGTAACACTTAAACAAATGTTACTTTAGATTCGCTTATGTAACACTTTTAATACCTATTGTTACACATTTAAAGTGTTACCCAAAATTTCTTATGTAACACTTTTTATATCATTAGTAACATATTGTAGTGTTACCATAACCTATAGTAACACTTTATTAAATATTACATATCACTTTTTGCTATTTTAAGTAGCATCTCGTGCGTTATTAATTAACACTTTTTGTCATATCCTGTAGCACCTTATGGGTTTTTAAGTAGCACTTTTCTTTATTAGGCATATGTGTGTAAATAAATAAATAGATATATTAATTAACTAATTAGACTATACAAAATTAATATATGAATTGACAATTATATCATAATAATTGTAGAATTTTGTACACCTATTAGCTAGTGCTAATTCCGTAGATAATAAACTAATGTAAAACAATATATATTCAATATAAATCAAAATCATCCAACAAACTAAGGAATATATTCATGTGATGATCTAAAACTAGATCTAATAGTCATATATCTCTTCTCCATCATTTGTCATCTCGCCATATGCATCCATTTTCCTAGCGGCTTCGATATCATGAGTTGCTACTTCAATTCGTCATGTTGATTCTCTTCATCCTGTAATAAAAATATTAAAGATGAAATCTTAAGCAACAATATTATCTTATTAATTACCCAAAAAAAGTGAACAGATTAGGAATTCAAAATAATATCATGAGGTAGCTACTTTTGAATAAGAGTATGCTGCTTGGATTTCTTCTAAGTGCCGCATGAAAGCCAACAAGAGAGAACAAGAGAGGGGTGGGAAAAGAAATACACGAAGGTATTACACGAAGTTGCAATTACCCAAATTTCATCATGAAACTCAAGAGCAAATATAACACAGGACCATTATAGCTTTTAGGTATTACACGAAGAATGCAATATAATATTGAACATTTCACTTGCATTGAACTTTATGGTAAAGGCTATAGTTGAGGGTGAAAATCATGATACCCCCCACGGGAATTATAATGATATATAACTAGCACCAACACTACCTAACATTTAATAATCTAGTTGTTTAAGAACAACAATACTCTTACGCTTGATATGATACTCGAGTATTGCGACACGGACCATGTATAAGATAACATACAAGCAATAGCAACACACTAATTGAATTGCATAAGTGGGCTTAAGGAATTATCTTTAAACTCGGTCCATGATCTCTTTCTACGTACTTAATCCCCCCCCTCCCCAAAAAAAAAAAAACTGCAGAATTTTTTTTTCTAAAGGCATAAAAAGTCAACCCAAGCAACAAACCGATTTGAGAAGGCACATTAGGAGTTGGGAACTACATTGATCGGATGATGAAGACAGAAAACCTATACTAGAGTAACTAGACATCAAGATATATTGCAAGCTAGTAGCATCAATTTTAAGGCAACACATTTACCTTGCAGAACTACCAAGATAGAATAGAATCCATTCACAATGCGAGAAGGAATATAATACCACAATTTTCCTTGCAGCATCTGCATCACTGGGATCAACAACTTCACTTCCCATTTGGAAAACCTTTGCCACAACCTTACTAAAATCATCTTGCCAGCACAGTTTTCAGTCACTTTTTCTCCACGCTAGCGAGCAACAGGCAGGACTTCCTAAACATCACAAAAAAGATCAAGATGTCAAAAATCATTCAAGGTGATAAAAAATAAAAGCCTTAGTGGCAGTGTGGCACTCACACGATAACTGACCTTGTTCTCTGTTTTCAGAACGTCTAGGATAGACGACAAAAGATCTACTGATATATCCTCGCTCTCTTCCAATACAAGGGTAATAATTGTCTCCATGGAATTAAAAACATTTTCAGGGTGTTCACTTCTGCGAGTGCCCATAGAGAGAGAAAAAACAGGTAAGATCAATCCATCACATGTAACAAAAACTTAATTCGGGACCTGCAAAACTCGGATAATAGTTTAAGAGCACTTCAACACCCACACCTTCAACTGGACAAAAATATGTTGAGTAGAGTTCAAACCACTTACCATACGTTTATGAACAAGAAAGAACATAATGCTTCATTTTTACATCAATCGAAGGTCTAAATTTGTGTTAGGCAAGACACAACAGATCATAACCATATATCCTCTGAGTCTAAACTTCTCTTCTTAGAACAACATCAAGCAGTGTCAGTTCACAACTACTAGGAAGATATAGGGATAAGAGCACAAAATGATTGCATGAACACAAATACAATATTGTTGCAAGCACAAAGGGTTATCATAAAAGTGCAATAGCCAGATAAAGAAAAACATGCGATCTCAACTGAACAGTAAGGAAAAGACACCAAGTAGACTCAGAAAAAGAAAAAGAAAAACAAGAAAATGAATTTCAAAGAGTTCATTGCATGAGGACAACAATAATGAACTCTTTACCTCCTCCAGAAGGATCACTTCACGAGAATGGTCAGCAAAAACACCTAACATCCAGCAACTTTTTAGAATAAATTCCATAACCACCATATAGCTTTTTCAAAATTGTTTAGGTTTGCAATAGATTGAGTACTTCGCACCCAGATATTTGCTTTATCCAAATTGATTTGTGTGCAATTCAAAGTTTTATATCACGAGTGCTGTTGATAACACGTTAAAACAGATTATCACGCACATTGTACGCACACTTGACTTGGAGAAAGCCATAACTTCTTGTTAAATTCATAAGTGTTCCTGTTGTAACATGTAAAAATAAGTTGATCGAGGGATTCTCAATCTGAAAAACGCCAGGAGAGAATCATAACTTGCAGTCTTACCTTCGAGACTTCTTGGCTGACAAAAGTTCAGTGATAAATCCACGAAGATTTCAGACGTCGGAAAAGCTAAATTCCCAATACAGTATCAAAGCTAGTGCCTAGAAGAAAAAGTTCGAAAAAAATTTCAAAGATTGTAAAATCAACCACCGCTGAATTTGACAGAAAAATCAAGAAATTCGACACAATTGACAGTCAAAACCAATAAACAAACAATTAAGATCTCTTATTTAACCAATAATTCGACCAGACAGTAAAATCAAGAAATTGGTAAAACTAAATTAGGGATTTCAAACTCACTAATGAAGAAAATTGAAATTTCTAACTAGATTATAAAAAGAGTGACTTCAAGGAACAAACATGCCAATATAACATGAATCACTGCTCTCAAATTTCAAACAACAATACAGATGAAGATGGAAACCGGATGAAAAAAGAGTTCGACGACACCGCGGATGAATTTGAGTCGTGAAATTGTTGGTAAATGTTCTCCGTCGTATTAGAAATGTTTTAGGAATTTGAGAAGACTGACTACCTTGGTATACTTTGGCGTTTAGGGATTAGCGTTGATGACTGAATGTCGCTGATGACTCAAACCAAATTTCGTCTTTTTTTTATCACTCAATTTTCAATAGCGGCAAAAAATAGCGCCTATTACTCCCTCTGCTTTTTTTTATTTGCTACATTTGACTTGCACGGTTTTCAAAGCATTATTTAACTCTTAATATCTCTTATTTCGCTTAAGTAAAAATTATAAAAATTTGATATTATGAATCTACACGTCGAGACGAATCTAACAAGATCACACATGACTATATTTTTACTTATAAAATAATCAAAATAATTGGTCAAAGTAGTGGCTTCATTCCCAAGGAAACAAATGTAGCAAATAAAAAAAAGCAGAGGGAGTATTATTAATTTTGGGGATTAGCATAATATGCAATATCTACTCCAATCAGAACATGTCTCTAGTTTTTTTTTTTTTTTTTTTCTTTTGACGGGACATGTCTCTAGTTAAAAAATCTTAATAATTTCAAAAAAAATATCTAATGTGTTACCTATTTAACATATATTAGTGTTACTTATTTCAAATATATTAGTGTTAACTATTGTATTAGTGTTACTTAGAGATGTTACCATATACAAAGTGTTACTTAAAAGTGTTACAATATGTGTTACAAAAAAATAAAGTGTTACAAAAGTGTTACATGTATAGTTAAGAAAATTGCACTTTTAGAAGTGTTACCAAAATGTGTTACTTAAAGTCAATTATGTAGTAGTGTTTGAGTTAGAGGTAGCTTTTGAAGTAGTTTTTTGTAGGAATATAATACTAATTGTTTCAAAAGCTATTTTTGACAATATTACCTGACGAATGCCAATTAATATAACCAAACCTTTTAAAATTAACCGAACATTTTGGAGAGAGTTGGAGATAGGCTCATTATCTAAGCAAACTCCCATTGGAGAGGATTCTTTCCAACATTTTGGAGCAGTCCTCTATACGATTTTTCGGTTTCCTACATACTTTATTGAGACCCACATTTGGTTTCAACTTTGAGGAAGCTGTGTGTACCAATTAACAAAATATGGATAGAGTCGATTTAATTATGTAGGCCAAAAAATATACTTTTGAGATCAAAAACTACTTTATCAATTATAAGGAAAATAGCAGGATCTTCTTTTTTAACAGATGAAAAATTCAAATCCAATCTGTGTCGTTCATCTAAAGCATAAAATCCATTAAATGGGACTCGTGTCGAAGTGACAATATTATTTTGAGCATAAATTTCATCAGCATGATGCATGAACAATTTGAACACTAGGAAAAGAAAGGGAAAAGAAAATTATACTCAGAGTTTATTCTCTTCGCCTGATGATAGACTTTAGAATAATTGAAGGCATTGGTGAATCTAGTTGCCAGTTTTCAACGGGTTCTACATGTATAAGCATATCATACAGAAAATATGACTTTGTAAGCCCCCAAATTGGCAAACTGTAAACTTGGGGGAGTTTGAAGGTACTCTATCCTAACTTTGTCATAAATTTTAAAATCAATGCTCTCTTAAGAAATCATGTAGAAGCATATTAAAAGCGGTATCATTATTATAGAAGTAATTAATACTTTTATTGAGACTTTAGATCTCTTAAGGGATGATTGTAAGTGTCGTATGTCTTTTATTTAGTGGAATCATCCTTCTCATGTTCCTTTAGAAAAAATACCCTTATGGCTATGTATAGAATAAACAAATAAGTACGTGCTATGTCTCTTAATTAACAACTTGACATTCTTAGTAAAAAAACCATCACTTTTTCGTTAAAGGGTGATCATTCTGAATCATCTCAATTAAAATATATGTATTTCACTCAATATAATTGTTAATCTGATCATTTAATCTGATCATTCTTAGATATTTTTTTTATAGTTATTACTTATTATTATTTATTACTATGTAGTGAAAAACATTATAACATGACATCAAAGAGGAATCTTTTCAATAACATAAGAAAGATTGTTCACATAAAGCACCACTATCTAACACATGGAATCTCTATAACTTAGGAAGACAAAAAGGGCACCTAAAAAAACACAAGCAGGTGATTATACATGCTATTATGCTAAGTTGCTAACTACAAAATAAAGAACGAATAACTGCTGCCCTAAATGAAAAGCATCGCTGCTAAGTGCAAACATACAAAAACCACAAAAAAGGAGAATTTGAAAGCCTGCCATGACATAAACTTATCCCCAGAAGCAGAGCTTAAACATACACCAATCTTCAAAATTCTCCATGTATCCTTCTAACCTTTTTTCAAACGCTAAGGTCTCCTCAAATAAAGATGATGAAATAATTAAAAGAACTAGTACTCCACTAGAACCTCTTCATTCCTTTGTAAACAATTGATCCATATTCATAACAAAAGAAATTGCTTCATACTACTTCACAATTAAAATTCTCACATAGAGGAAGAAAGTAATTATTCTCAACAATAATATCTTTAGGATGCGAGTTGCGAAACAATGTGGAACCACAAATAACATTATCACTCACGAAGCAACTGCCTATAAGTATGAAGTCAAGGTTCTTGATTAATAGCTTCATCTCGACCCCACCCACATAAAGACGAATGTTCATGACAATTTCATTGATATGGTTCCAACACAGAGCACTAACCTACTAATCTTCTGAGAACCTTCAGCCTTCCTAGTTCCTAATGATTTTAACCAAATTGACAAGTTATATGACTTGTGAGAACAGTATCTGGATATATAGACAAAATGTACTTTGAGAACCTTATCAACTCTAAAGTGTCCAGAAAGAAGCCAATGAGACCCATAAGTCACAGAAATTCAGAGGGCTACTCCTCAGATTATTGGATCACAACTCAGACATGTTAAGCACAAAAGTAAGCACATTTTCGCAAAGGATTTCCAGTTCTTATTCCTCCCTAATTCCAGTATGTACTCTGTTAAGATCCTCTAAGAAAAGATTAAACCAAATAGTTATCTTCATGTCAAAACCTTTGTGAGTTCAGCCAAGCATAGGATAAGAACGTGATAAGGTCAGTGTAACATAATTCCATAATCTCCCCGTGAATTGCGACCCGAAAAAAGTGAATTATGGTCGGTTTTCGCCTATTTTTGGGCCTTGAGCGAACCACGAACTGAAAAAATAAATTATACATCGAATCATGTTACACTGGATAAGATGTCGCTAGACAAAGATATATCAGGAGTAAAATCTCCCTTGGCTCTCAACTTAAAAATATGAGGTATTTGATTAGCATCTCCATAGCAAAACAGATTACAGGTACTTTGGACTTTTGTGGCAGATAAGTCAATACATGTCACCCTCTACTGGTTATTCGATGAAAAGGAGGCTACTACATGACTTAAATCTTCAACTTATTCCCCTAATAAGAGTCATGTATCATACCTAATAAAGTGATTCCAGAAAGTGGTTAATAGTATATATCATAGAAAAAATCGTGGATACGGTCGCGGTAATGGTCGCGTTGTTGCATAAGCAGCTTGTATCAAATGTATGGAACGAGCGCGGCATGAATTTTTTCAAAAAATTCACATATAAAGGATTTAATGTCATATTTGCAAATTTATAGTTTAGGAAGAATTTCTTCATCATAATATATAAAACAACTCACATACATCCAAACTTAAATCCCCCCAACCAACTGGGGTTGGCGTGAGTGGTTAAGGGCCTCGTTTCCTTAACCAAGGTCTCGGGTTCGAGCCTTGGGTATGGAAAAAAACCCAGCTGGGAGGGATGCTACCCTTCGAGGTACCCATGCAAACTCCCGCGGGAGATTAGTCCATTCGCCAAAGGCGGTAGGAAACTCCTCGTAGTAGGACTAAAAAAAACTTAAATCCCCCCACTAATCTATTCTCCCTTCTTGAGTGTGTGCATGTTGTTTTTCTTACTATTTATGCCTTTTCTTTCGTCAATTATGTCAAAAGAACAGATGTAACAGAGAAAAGAACGCTCTAACGTGGCGAATCATTGTTACGTAACGGACGACGCAGCCCAAAGGACGTGATTTTGTCGTGGTGTTCTATAACGGGATTTCTCGAAATGGGAATTTCCAAATTTGTTACAGAACGGTAAATACGTAACAGAACGGAAATAGTTGAGCTTTAATTCCATGGTATATAGATTTTTAGGTGGAAAATGGGTTATGGTCTTATGGAGCAATTTTGATTGTAATACCCCTTATCATTGCTTTAAAGAGATTTAGCAGGCTACTCATTCCAACAATATGCATCTTTCTTTTAGGGAGCTTATTTCCTTAGTTACTCCACAGTTAAGCGTGCTTGGCTGGGAAATTTCTCAGGGTGCGCATGAGTAGACCTGGGCATGGGGCAGGCCGGGCCTGTTCACGGGCTCGGCCCACGGGCTTGGGAAATGGCGGGTCGGGCCCGAGCCCGTGAGTGGCGGGCCGTGCCGCGTCGGGCCCAAAATTTCCTGATTTTGTCCACGACCTGGCCGAGGCCCACGGGCCCGCAGGCAGGGCTCGTACCTCCTGCGGGCCTGGCCCGTGTTTTATGTTGCTTTTTTGGATTCTTGGCAGTTTTAGGCTAAAAAACAAAGGAAATGGGTGTTCGGCCCACGGGCCATATAGGTGGGCTCGTGCTGGTGCGGGCCTGAATAAAATTTCTTGACCATGACAGGCCCACGGCCCACGTAGTGAACAACGGGCTGGGCCTCGAGTGGGATCGTGTCGGGTCGGGCCTAAATCTTGCTGGGCCGGACCGACCTGCTTGTTGGCCCGGCCCATGCCCACCTCTATGCATGAGTGAGGACAAAATGCACTGGAAGAACTTGTGTTGGTTAGAGAGGACAATTGTTGGCCCTGGATGCGCATTGGTGACGATATACTCGACTCCGTATGGGTCGGGTGTTACAAATGGTATTAGAGCAACCCAGCGACCGCGTGTTGGGGCGACCCTATGGCCGTCAGGCCGAAAATTATGAGTCCTCAGGCGCCTAGTGGGGGAGGATTCTGGGGCTGCATTGTCATAAGGAGCGACCTAGAGGTCGTCAGACCGAATATCTAGAGTCTTCGGCGATCAGTCTTCAGGCTGGGGGGACCCACAGGCCGTATGCCGAATATGTGAAGTCCTCAGACGCAACAAGGGCGTTGTTGTTCTCAAGTGGGGGTGTATGTAATACCCCTCATGATTGCTTTAAAGGGATTTAGCATGCTACTCATTCCAACAAGATGCGTCTTTCTTTTAGGGAGTTCATTTCCTTAGTTACTCCATAGTTAAGCGTGCTTGGCTGGGTGTAATCCAGGGATGGGTGACCTCCTGGGAAGTTTCTCAGGGTGCGCATGGGTGAGGACAAAATGCACTGGAAGAACTTGTGTTGGTTATGGAGGACAATTGTTGGACCTGGATGCGCATTGGTGACGATATACTCTACTCTGTATGGGTCGAGTGTTGCACAAATCATGAGACCTTGATTAATTTTTATTTTATTGAAGTGGTCGGACCTCGAGATGAGGATTCATACGTCTCCTTGCAGAAACAGAGCATTCGTAGTCCTGGATATGATTTTATTTTATGCCCTAACTTTTGCTTAGGCTGCCCTTTCGGGTTTTCAAACTAGCGGGCTGGGACATAATCCCTCCGTTTTCTTTTATTGTTCCTGTATTTCCCATTGGGAAATTTCAATATGTTGTTCCTATTTTGAATCTTTCCATATATAGTATAATTTATGAATTAAATTTTCCATTAGTTTTGAGTTGCAATAAATGTGTTCATACTATTGAGTAGTCAATCTTCACCTTTTTATCCCTCAAATTTTTGTCTAATTGGTTGTCTAATATAGAGTAACTCAAAGAGCAATAAATATGTTCACACTAGTTTGTAGTTACTTTACTCTTTTACCCCTCAAACTTTTTGAATCATTAGTTGCTTAACATAGAATGACTCAAAGGGCTAGAATCTTTATTTTTAGTTAATTTTATTTTATTTAAAATAGTGGAATCTTGCCTATTTTTATAGTTTTAATGGTTTCCTCCCCGATTCCAAATAGGAACAACAAATGAAAACGGTGGGAGTACCTTGGAGAAGGAGTTATGGTTGATGAAAGGTTGAAAGGTTTAAGACTTGAAGTTTTGATGAAGGTTTAATTGGTTGGGCTAAGGTAGGATTATGGATTTGGATTATATGGATTAAGGTTTTGATGGATTGAAGGATTTGAATGAGGGATATAACTTGTATGCAAGCCCCCTAGCTTGACTTTTTGTTTCTTTGCCTTTGGCTTTTTCTTTTTGTCCCGTGCGTTTTCTTTTGCTTTTTGCTTGTTTTCGCACTTTGATCTTTTTCACCTTTTTTAATTTTTGTCTAGCATTGATTTTTTTATGTACAGAAGCTTGCACACAAGTTTTTTTTTTCGGTTTTTTCACCAAGTACCTCCGAGTTTTCAAAAAATTCACATGGTACCCTCCATGTTTTCAAAATTCACCAGGTACCCTCTCAGTTTTATGTAAATACACCCAAATGCCCTTAATGACTAACGGCATTAACCGCCGTTAGTCATTAACCTAAATTTCTATTTTAAACCCTAATTAACTTCTAATCCTAACCCTAACCCTAAACCCTAACCCTAACCCTAACCCTAACCCTAACCCTAACCACCCCTCCCCCACCCTCCCACCACCCCTGCAGCCTCCTCCACCCCAACCTCACACCATCCCCCACCCGCCGCAGTAGAGGCATTTTAAAGTGCGGTCTGGACCGCACCAAACCGCAACCCAAACCGTTTTTTCGCGGTTTGGGTTGGTTTGTGGTTTCAAAATTGCGGTTTGGGTTATGATTTCAAGCAAACCGCTGTTTGCGGTTTGGGTTGGGTTTTAATTTTTATAAACCAAAACCGCAACGTAAACCGCAATTTTTTATGATTTTTGTTTTAGAAAAATTTATCTATTTTGATTTTTTTTTAAATACACTTGACAAGGTGGCATACAAGTATACAACTGAAAAAGAAGTTTGAGGTAAAGAACTTGGACACTTTTGATAAATTATAATCTATACTAATATATTAAAAGGCGTGCCTAAACAAGAAACGGTGCCACGTGGCGCTCTCCCTAATGGAGTTTTACTCCATGCAATCCACAACAATAAGAAATTTGGAAATTGCATAGTATAGGGTTTGATCCCGGGACCTCAAGAACATATACTAAAGCCTTAACCACTAGACCAAATAACATTTAGTGTTATCATCTTAAAGTATAGTATTTATAAATGAAAATTATCCTTACCCGGGGCGTAGCCCGGGCCTAATAACTAGTTTATGTTTAATTATGAAGTCAACCTCATAATTATTTGGGCTCTTTATATTTATTAAAAAATTATTTTTTTACTATTAGATTACAAAATTAATGTCACGGAGAAAAAAAAGGTTAAACCGCAAACCAAACCGCACCAAACCGTTTCGCGCGGTTCGGTTTGGGCAAAAGTGCGGTGCGGTTTGGGTTGGGAAAATGTCAAATCGTATATTTGCGGTTTGGGTTGGGTTACATCCCAAACCGCACCAACCCAAACCGCGAACACCCCTACCCCGCAGCCCCCCCCCCTCCAACCTTCCATTTTCGAACATTTCGGCTCCCCCCACCCTCGCGCCGCCGCAACCCAAACCCAATTCCCCGCAGCCCCCCTCCAACCTTCCATTTTCGAACATTTCAACTCCCCCACCCCCGCACCGTCTCAGCCCAAACCCAATTCCCATGCAACCCCCCTCCAACCTTCCATTTTCGAACGGTTCCCCTCGCCGCAGCCGCAAACCCAGTCCCCCGCAACCTTGCTGAGTAATCAACCCTCCAACCTGGTGATTTTTTTGCGAAAATCGAAAGCGAGGGGCCGGCGAGGTTAGAGATACTGTGAGCCTCCAACCTGGTGATTTTTTTGCGAAAATCGAAGGGGGTGGGGGAGCGGGGGTGGGGGGAGTGATGGGGGAGGGGGCGCGAGGCCGCAGGTGGGGGGGAGGGAGGGTGGATGGGTGCGGTGGGGGGTAGGGGGCTGTAGGGGTGGGGTGGGGTGGGGGGGGGGTGATGGTTGGGTGGTAGTGGGGTTAGTGTTAGGGTTTGAAATTATGGGTTAGGGTTAGGGTTAGGGTTAGGGTAGGGTTAGAAGTTAGATGTTAGGGTTTAGTTAGGTTAATTAGGCCTAATTAGTGTTTAATGAGGTTTAAGGCTAACGACGTTAACCACCGTTAGTCATTAGGGGCATGTCGATGTATTACCAAGAAATTGAGGGGTACCTGATGAATTTTGAAAACATGGAGGGTACCAAGTGAATTTTTGAAAACTCGGGGGTATCTGTTGAAAAACCGCTTTTTTTTGTTATGGGTATTGGGAGGTTTGAAGGATATTTGTGCAGTTATGATTTTGAAGGGATTATTTGGCTAATGGAGATGATGATTTTATGGATTTTTTATTTTAGATTGCATGGAGGTGGTCTATGGATGATGGCTTTTGGAAGGATGGAGGAAAGAGGAAATAATTCATGATCCAAAGTATATCCATTTTTTTATTTTTTATTTTTTTTATTATTAATCAGGGTCTTTTATGTGATTTAAGTTTCATCATTGAATTAGAAGCATATATAAAATGATGGAAGGCCAATGAAAATAAAAATAAAATGCAATTATATTATTAATAAGACATAAATGAAACAAGGCTAATAAATATTATAGTCCTAAATGACATAGACTCGACAGGAAGGGAAATAAAGGAGCTAGGGGAGTGACTCTCCGACTTAACCTATAAAACTAGCGCTAAATGACTAAGCCCCCTGCACTATTGAGACGATGCCCAAGGGGTTATTATTGTTGCTGACTTTTGCTGCAAGCGGAATTGGAAGTCTACCATTATCAACCATATCCTGTAGAGCATTCTTTAAGGCCCAACACACAGATGTTGGATGCCCATTTCCTTGGTGATATTTGCAGTAAGCATTAGGATTCCACTTCTTGGATTTACTCTCAGGTGTAGGGTCTGGAGTGAGACCAATAGGCTGGATTGCTCCTTTTGCATGAAGCCTATTGAAAGCTTCTTTTAAAGTCATGCCCAGGGGAGTGAAGGTTTTTTGAGGCTTTTGATAACCTCCTTTTTCGGTAGTTATAACATTGACATCATTGCTTTTGGAGCTAGAAGGGTTGTTGTTACTTTTCTTGAAAGAGTTGTTGTTATTGTAACCCTTATTCTTTGAGGCTTGTACCTCCTCTTCGATCAGTATGCCTACCTTATAGAGTTTCGTGAAAGACTCTATGGGTTGGAATTTAATGTCATCTCCATATTTGGGCTGCAAGTTACAGATCACCAGTCGTACTTGGTCCTTTTTGGTTGGCATGTTTGTCATTTGTGCGGCCTTTTCCCTCCATCTGTTAAGAAAAGTGACGAAGACTTCGTTGGAATTTTTTTAGTTAACTCCAACTCACGGAGACCAATAGGAAGCTGAGTGTTATATATGTACTACTTGCGGAACTCTTCTTTGATGTAGTACCAATCATTCAGCATAGTTTTGTTCAGTGATCTGAACCACTTGGATGGATGTGCATCCAAGGTCAAGGGAAAGACATAAGAAAACATGTCTAAACTCATGTCTTTGAGAGCCATAGAGATGGAAAAAGCTCTCCAATGATCATTTGGGTCTTCGACCTCCTTTAATTTTGGGAGGTCACCCAGTGCTACCTTTTAAGGAAGTTTTTCCCTCGATTAGGAATCAATGATGTCATGGCCATGAGCCTGAACCTCGAGTGTAGGAATTGACTGGATCAATTGCTCGAGTTTTTCGAACCTCACATCAGTCTTGGAGTTGATATGAGGTGGCGGTGGTGGAGTGTCTTCCCCTTCACTTTCATCAGTGATTAGTTTTTTTCTCAGCGCCTTGATCTCTTTGTCTTGTTCCTCAAGACGATAGTTCATCAGCTGGAGCTGAGCCATGATGGCATTGAGTTGTTCATTAGTGTCTCCCATTTCAGATGACGATTCAGAAGAAGATTCGTCTGAAAAAAGTGAGAATTCGTTTGACAAGTCTGGGAGTAGGTTGACCTTGCTTCCTCTATGTTGGACCTTCCCAAGTTATAACCTCAAAACCTGTCCCGAACATAAATCAAATGGACCTTACTTGTAAGTTTTAAGAAATGATTTTCGAAATAGGAAATGGAAATGAGAAATGAAATTGGAAACTGGAAATGGAAAATGAAAATGGGAAATGAAAATGGAAAATGGGTATGATATTGAACTAGTATGGGCTTGACCATGATGTTGACATGGGCTTAACTATATGCATATGCAGACATGGACTGGACTAGACTAGACTATGCAAGCAGACTGGACTCAATGATTGCGCTTTGCTTTGAGTGCTAGACTTTGAACTTACGGGTAGAATAAGCGGGACTAGACTCAAAGAAGATTGCCTATGTGGACTTTAGGGAATACTAGACTTTGAACTTACGGGAGAGTAAGCAGGCTAGGTGATAGGGAAGGCTATACTTTGAACTTACATTTAGAGTAAGCAGGCTAAAGCTAAAGGTGACTAGACTTTGAACTTACGGGTGAGTAAGCAGGCTAGGCAATAAGAAAGGCTAGACTTTGAACTTATATGTAGAATAAGCAGGCTAAACCTAAAGGTGACTAGACTTTGAACTTACGGGAAAGTAAGCAGGCTAGGCAATAAGGAAGGCTAGACTTTGAACTTATATTTAGAATAAGCGGGGCTAGACTCGAGGGTGACTAGACTTTGAACTAACATTTAGAGCAAGCGAGGATAGACCAAAAGAAGATTAATGTGTTTAGAGTTTGGATTTCGTCCTATATGGGTCTGAAATTGGAATTGGATTTAACTAGGGCTTACATAGAGATACAAACTAGACCTAGGATTGGGCTTTTATAGTCGGAAGACTTGACAAGGGATTACATGGAGATGAAAACTAGACCTAGGATTGGGTTTTTATAGTCCGGAGACTTGACAAGGGTTTATATGAAGATGCAAACTAGACCTAGGGTATGAATTGAGTTTTTTTATAGTCCTAAGACTTGACTTGGGCTTTCATAGAGATGCAAACAAGATCTAGAGTATGAATTGGGCTTATATAGTCCTAAGACTTGACTAGGGCTTACATAGAGATGCAAACTAAACCTATTACTGGGGTTTTATAGTCTGAAGACTTGACTATGGCTTACATAGAGATGCAAACTAGACCTAGGGAATAAATTGGGTCTAGATGGACCTAAGCTTTTGAATAGATTAGAATTAGACTTAGATTGGAATGGGCTAGGAATAGACTAGGGGACGCGTATGGGCTTGACATAGACTAGGGTTCACATAAAGATGTAAATGGGCATAGATTTTGGGATGAACTAGACTTATATTGGCCAAAGGTGGACTCTAATGCTAATGGGCCTAATATGAATGCAAGGACTCAAATTCGGATGGGCCTAGGATGAATGCAAAATGGACTCTAATAATGAATGCAATTGAATTGGGTTTGGGTTGATTAGAGTGGATTATAGGTATTTGGACTAGGCTTAGGATTTTCGAAATTCGTTTTTAAAAGGGACCTTTTTTTATATATCTTTTATTGGAAAAGAGGATAGATTAATTTTGAAAATACTTTTTTCGAATAGGTGGTATGATGATAACTAGTAAATGTTTTCGAAAAAGATATAATAGAAGAGGGTGTAGGATTGATTTTGAAAAATAGATTTTTTTTAAAATTGATGGAATATGGTAGGGTAGATGTGATAGAGAAGAGATTTGGGAGAAGGGATGATATGGAGCGAGGTAGACATGCATGACGACTCTAACTCTACCATGCTCACTTTTCTAGATGCACTTTTTAGGGTACTTGCTCCTAATTCTTCCATCTACTCGTGTCACCTTAAGCAAAAACCAAGTTATGACTACTTAGCAGTTCCTAGGTTCTTCTCAAGCCAAGTGGATTAACACTAAGCAATTTGATCTCCAAAAATACTTCATAAATTGATTGAGGAACTCTTGCCAAACATTCAGTCTTAGTACCTAATTTCTTTGAAGTTATTGAAGACCCACACCCTTAAGTTTTCTCTCTCCTCTGTTTTTCGACAATTTGTTGCCTCAATTATCTATAGCATGCAATCCAGTTTTGTTCTTTGTTTCTTCATCGGAGTTGTAGATCAGTAGATCTATTCGAGTTATTGAATTTAGGCTCAAAAATTTCTTCAATCGGAGTTCGAGCTATGAGTTATCCTCTTTGCAAGTTTGGTGTTCTTTGTTGTACTTCTTGATGTGTTGTTCTGCTTGTGTGTTCCTTCTTGCTTGTAGTGTTGCTTGCGTGTGTGTGTGATTGATGTGTAGTTGCTGTTGGTGCTTGCAACCATCATTGCCTTCATCTCTTTTGTGGAGGTATAACTTAAGCTATCTTCCTCTTCTTTGATTCTAAGATTCGAAATCCGGATGCAAATGGATTTTATTTTCTTATTTCACAAATAAATTCGGTTCTCAAGCTTTTTATTATTAGTAAAATCAGCTATGATAAAAGTTTATTAAAATTATAGATTGAATATTTCCTCTCTATCTAATGGATTGAAGGTTATAATATGTATTGATTTTTTTTTTAGAGTTAGTTTATAAAAGCTGATTTTTAGTAAACTATTTTGTTGTTAATATTCTCTATGAATTGGTCTTAAGGTTAATTAGAGTTAGAATGTAATAGTGATGATGTGAATTAAGTTAGTAGAATGGTTTGCATATAAGGGGTTTGTGGGTAGTTCATGAAGAGTCTAGAAGGTGTGAGAAAGCTAATTTCTTTATCTAAGTTGTAGTGAGGATGTTAATTGTTTTTATTGTTGTGTGGTGATTTTTGGAGAATGCTATGGAGACGTATATGATTCAAGCTAAGATGGAGGTCAAAATTATGATTCTTGAAGGTTGCATATAATTGTTTTTGGTTTATCTTGAAGTGATTATCGTATCGAGGTAACATTTATGTTAAGCAAAACGTATTTATATGCTTGTGAATGTTGTATTGTATTTTTAATATCGTATATCATTTATAGTCATGGCCATGGTTATATATGCATATTTATGAGTTAGTGGTGAATTGTTATTGGATGATTATAAAAGAATATTGTTGTTCTGTTATTGGAATTGTTCGGAATTGTTACGAATTTTGATTTGTAAGAGATATGTAAAAAGGACTTTGTATTTTGGTTGACTTAGCTCATGAACTGAGATAAAAAAGTGGGCAAGGTACAGGTGGATGAAAGTGATTCATATATAAGTTCAGTTAAGACCAGAGAAGGTCGAATATTATGTTATGCTTATGTTAGGTTATGTTCTGCCAAAACCTGTATTTACCAGCGATTTGTGTTAAGTGATTGAGTTATGCCAACGATATATTTTAATGGATGAATTCTCTTCCTAGCAATTACCAAGTTTGATTATTATATGAAAAATCTTTTCGAACCAAAACCGTTTTGACGGGCTGAATTAAAGTTACTGAGCTTTCCGCTCATTTTAGTTTTTATTTGTTTTGTATTTTTCCTCTGTAATTTGCAGTTTTTTGTTGGAGGCTCGGAGTGGATCAAAAGAAAGAGTTTGGTCATGAAATTGTAGTTGGATTAGTGATTCATAAGTTGTTTTTAGGGTATTAAGTTGTTAGTACTCAAGTGCTTATATTTTTTTTTTTGAAAGAGAAATTTCATTAATTGAAAGCCAAACGGCATATACAATAAGTAATAAAGAAAAACAGGATACAATCAAACAAGATCAGATCAACTTCGTCTTCGATGAAACTACAATGAACCAGATCGAATATTGTGGCGCAAGTCCCTTGTATTTGTTGTCCCAAGCAACTATTAATGGAACCGTCTATCATTTTGACATAGTTTGGAGAAGAACCTTCTTGATCTATCCATATTGACCGCATCCGAGCTTCCAATACCTTCATGTTGATAGTTTTGGACTTCAACCAATGAGAACAATTTCTCATACCTACAAATAAAAAAACTAGACTCACAACTCCCATAAGGGAGAAGGAGACCTCCACAACAGAGAAGACTAGTCTTCCCAAATTAGGGCACAAGAAACTCTCATAAAGAGAGACTAACTTATTCAACAAAACAAAAGGACAAACTAGAAAGTGAAAACAAGAGAGGAAAATGGGCTTACCATGGATGAGATCATCCATGGCAGCCCCTTACTGATGAAGGGAAAAGGGGAAAAAGGACGGCGACTAGAGAGAAAAAACTAGGTTTAGGGTTTTCCCACTTCTTGCATTTTGCACTTAAAATACACTCAAGTGCTTATATGAGAATTAAGTATTTTATTATTTGGGATTGAGTAAAGTATTTTGTAATATGATATTTGGTTTTTAAATCGATATGTTGTGGGCCCTGACCTACATATTCAGGATCGATTTGGAAAGATTATGTTTCCGCTGAAAGAGGATGTAATTTGAGGTTTAATTTATTAAATGTAAATTGAGATTTGTGAATGCTAAGTGTGATTTTCTAGTAGCTCGGAAGTGCGGGTTGTTACAATGGCTCTCCCAACTTGTCTAATAAGCTTGATAAACTTGATAATTGTTCTCCCTCTTGATAAGAGGTTTTTAGCGTGTCGTTAAGGCACCAAAAATCGCTTTTCAAACAATATATATAAAACCTAACCACCAATTACTAAGAACGTAGTAAAGGCAAGTCAAGGGTCGATCCACAGGGTAAATGGGACTAATCAAAGTCTATCAAGTCTAAATTACTTAATTGAAGGGTTTTTGGGGGTTTAAAATGATTTGGTAACAACTACGACTAGCTACTATCAAATGACTAGTAAATAACACGAGATGAAAATATCAACAGCGAAGACACTAGAGTTAAGGTTACTAGTATGGATCAAAGCGGAACAACTATCATTAATGCAATTGTGATTCAAAGGCGATGATTACGCAAGGTTTAGTTTTCCTCTAAAATACTTGAGTCCTCTCTCGAATGGTACTCAAGAATAATCACTTAATCAATCAACTAATTCCTCTCTCGAATGGTCTTTAGTCAATTAATTAAGAGATTCAATGAAATCGGAAAACCCCTAATAAAGGATCCCCCTAATTTATACCCTATATCTTGGCCTAGAAGTTAAGTTGATTCATGGAAATGATAAAAGAGTTCAAAATTCGATTAAGAACATTTGAAACCAAAATACCAAAGAATAAATGTGATCAATATCTATCCTAAGATTAAGAACATGGTTGGCAGTACTCAATAGACTTGCTACAAAAACTAGGCTAGCTCAATGGAATATGGTGACTGAAACCAACTGTGCTTTCTGTGACAATGAAGAGGAAGACATTAATCATCTCTTCTTCAAATGTGTATACTCTACTGCAATCTGGGGAAAATGCCTAAATATTCTTGGAATTTCAAGGAGTCCATCAACATTCATGGAAGAGATTAATTTGGCTGCTGAGCAATGCAGAAGACGACACAAGCGCAGTAGATTATATGGGATGCTCTTTGCTGAGACAATATATCACATATGGCTTCAAAGAAACCAGCAAATTTTTGAAGGCAAACACAAAACACCTGAGCAAATTGTAGATTTAATTCTATTTGGTGTAGCTTGTAGAGTTCAGGATAATATGAAAAATCTATTGTATAGATAGGTGGTTCTTGATTCTAGTTATATGTAAGCAAATTGTTGGTTTGGGGTAGCACATGAAGGGTCTAGCTTTTCAACCCTTCCTAGAAGGTGGGTTAAGCTGGATACTGATGCTCTTTATACCCTTTAACTTGTTGGTTTTGGTGTCTGTAAACATCTTTTTTTTGGTGATCAATAATAATTTTGAATTTCCAAAAAAAAAAAATATCTATCCTAAGGTCTCAAAAGTGAATCCTACTAATCCTCTCTAAACTATAGAATAAAGCATAAATGCCAAACTAATCAACTCTATTGTTTTAATTAGGCTCGGGCCATACAAATTTTTTGATGGAAATAAGTGATGCGGGAGCATCAAAGTTACTGATTCAGAGGGTCCAAGCTTCGCAGGATGGTGCGGGCGCAATATTGTGATTGGTGCGGGCGCACCAGCTTGGTGGGGGCGCACCTTAGAGCTGGTGTGGAGGCACCAACTTTTCTGCTCTAGTCGGATAGTTCAACTTAAAACGCGCATAACTCTTTCGTTTTAGATCCAAATCAAGCTTATGACCAGTCGTTGGAAAGCTATCAAAACAAGCTTTCACCTCCAACTAGAATTATCTTCATCCGATTTGTGGTTTGAAAGTTATATATGTCCATTTTAAGTTCTCTATTTAAGATTCTATTGTGCAATGTGCTCCATTTCTCAACGTGTGCTATATTTTCATTGCTTTCTTTGCCGGCTCTACAAGTCGTAGCCACATTAGGTAATCCCACCTATATTAAAAACATGGCAAAACAGGAAATAGAAGGGGGAAAGAGGATCAAAATGAGCTAAAAGGAGTCCATAAAGTGCGTTAGAAACGCACTTATCATACTCCCCCAAGCTTAGCATTTTACTTGTCCTCAAGTAAACTAAGAATGATAAAGAAGAAAGAAAAAAGGAGAAAAATATTAAAAAGAAAAACCATGCAACACACTAGCCTAAATGTTCTATATGCAAAGCTACAAACATGACATGCAAGCTAAATGAGTTCATACCAAGATTTAGTAGACCAATCAAACACAAGAGGAAAGATTATCAGGAAGCACAAGAGTGACTTAAGAGATCCAATCCACCAATCAACCGAGTCTTCTTAAAAAAAATAGGCTTTCTAGGAGTGATTTCTCACCCCTCTCCACTTCTAAGTCCCGAGTTTGAATCTCCCCTAGGGATGCTCTACTATAATAGCTCACCTCTACCATATTTTGATGACTCTCATCATGACTTGCACAAAATCTCACCCACCACTACTGAATTGACCAAGACTAATCTAGAATTCAAAAGGGAGTTTATCAATGTTGTAACGAGGCTAGGTTAGGGGTGAGGATATCAATTTGGGGATGTGGCGCAAAAAGGGTAAAGCGGAGTACAAACTAGGGGGAAGAGACTCCCCCAAGCTAGTCCTAACACCAATTCAATTTGAAATCTCAAACATAACCACTTTTTTTTCACTTTGATTTTAAATTTTTGAACATATGTTTTTTTTCTCATTAATTTGCTCCTTCACTTTCTTTTCTTTCAACAAGAATCCAAATGAATCAATAAGAGCTTTCTTTCTTTTCTTTTTCTTTTCGCAATTATTTCTTCATCTTTTGCAATTATACAAACATATTAACTCACTTTCACCCAAAGACTTAGCATCAAAATAACTCGACTCAACACAACGTAGACATGTACTCCACTTTGAGGAAAGTTTGGTCATGACTTATTATGAGGGTTAAGCAAAAATAGGATAGAAAGGCTCAAATGGGTTGAGACGCGGATAATTATGCCGGTCTAAAAAGCTTTTGGGCTTTTGAGCTCCTAATTCTAGCAAAGTCAAATGCCTTAAATCATTCTTCTATTTATTCGATCATATGCAATCTTGGGGAGCTAAAATGCAAGTTACAAGCACTAGTACAAAATCGACGATTTGCGTCGGATGCGAGACGCCCATTTGCGTCGGACATGGGTCCGACAGTACAGGTGTCATCGCAGATGAGAGAGACATGATCTGCGTCGGATTAGGACACGACGCAGATTATAGTCTATTTGCGTTGGACACTAAGCAACGTCCGACGCACATGATCCTGCAAGCAGCCCCCAGCATGCACAATACGGCAAGCATCTGCGTCAAATGCTTGGTAAAGTGCGACGCGGATGAGGAGCCATTTGCGTCGCACATTACCAGCATGCGACGCAAATGGTGATATGTGAAAAATAAAAATAAAAAAAGAGTACCAAAGCATGAATGCTTTAATACTGCATTCGAGGAAAAAATCTGCCAATCATTTACACCAAAATCAATTTGCAGACAAACAATTTGCAACATATGACATTCGAAATGATCTAAAAAGGAATTAAAAAGAGACAAGTGAAATAATGAAATTAACAAAGGAAAAAATCTGAACAACTATCAAAAATTAAATATTCAGATCTAACATATACAAAAAACGAAATTAAAAAACTGAACCTAAAAAAAATCAGATCTAACGCCTAAATCGTTACAAGAATGAAATTGCACTCAATATATTAAAAAAAAAACCTAAATCACCTAAATCGTTCTCGTTCTTCTTCAAATCTCGTTCTTGTTTTCTGATGATATGTAGAAACGGTAAATAAATGATAGAAATAAGTTAAGTAAAATGTAGAGGATGAATTAAAAATACCTGAAAGTCGAGAATTCAGAGCACAAAATTGAAGATGAACGCTTTCGTTGTTGAGATTCGAGAATTCAAAGTCGAGCCCGTCGTTCGTTTCTCTCTCCTCTTTGTGTTCGTGCTCGTCTGAATTGAAGAAGAACTCGTCGAAATTTGTATGCCGGAGATCCGAAAACACGAAATTCAGAAGATGAACGCTTTCGTTGTTGAGATTCGAAAGACAAATGAAGGTAGGTGAGAGAGAGATGAAGAGAGATGAAGGTAGGTGAGAGAGGATTTGAGGAATTCATTATTTGAAGCGGCAATTGGAAGAGGTGAGTTAGGGTTTAATTTGGAGAAAATGCGGGGAGTGCGTAGGAGTTTAATAAGTCTTGGGCCATCTGCGTCGTGTGCCATGGGCCATCCGACACACATGACTCATCTGCGTTGCATGTCATGGGCCATCTGACGCACATGACTTAAGGGATCCAATTCAATTTGCGAGAGAGAGGGAGAATCATCTGCGTCAGACGTGAGGTGGGATCCGACGCAGATAACTATTTGCGTCACACGTGGGCTTCATGCGACGCACATGACTCGTCTTTTGCGTCGATTCCCTGTTGCATGCGACGCAAATGAGTCTTCTGCGACGTTTGTCTAGTTGTGCGACGCAGATGGTGAGACGCAAATCGTCGTTTTTCTACTAGTGAAGTTAGGCGATCAATGGCGAGGGTTGTAAATGAGTCTTACGAGGTTCGTGGCCCTCCTTCGGGGTTCATCGCACATGGGATAAGGCAATCCAAGCAACCAGCTCACCTAATTTCAAAAAGACTCTACCAAAGTTACTAGTCTCAAAGATCACCTAAAGTCACAGCAAGGCTTCCAAAACTATCAAGTCAAATGCAAGGAAGGTCTTCCAATCAAGTTATGAACTCTCTTAGCAACTATTATGCATTCAACCAAACTAATCTAAATGCATAAAAAAAAGTAAGAAAAGAAAAATAAAATCTTTTTGTTTGGTTTTTTTTTTTTTTTTTGCAAAACTAACATGCAAATACACTAATATGAACCTAATTAACATGCAAATACACTAATATGAACCTAATTACAAAGAGGAGGAAGAAAACGTTGAGATGGAGGGAACACATGGTAACTCCCCCAAGCTTAATACAAACTCCGTCCCCGGAATGTACAAGCAAAGAGAAAGTAAAGGAGGAGGTAATGGCACAAAATTAAGCAAAAATCCTAACCAAATAAGATAAGGAGAAGGGTCTCAGAATACCTGCCAGAAAGTGCTCTTTTAGGATCTTTAGCTAGACGTTACCACTAAATAATTTGACAAATATCTCAATAATTTGTCATAAGCATTAGCACACATTTCACAGTGGATCAAATAGGTGTGACATAAACAAAGAGCATGCACAAATTTCAATGGGTCTGTATGCTTACCAAGTGATGAGTGTTGAAAATAATAAAATTTCCGAGAGAATCCTGGAAAGTATGAAGAACAAACATCAAAATTCAAATAAATAGAACAAAACAATGAGTTCTCCTTTTGATGGTCCTTGCAACTTTCAAGCTCGATCCCGTCCTCGATGACTTCCATTTGAGTCTTGTGAAGGTTTAAAGAGGCCAAAGGCTCTTCCAATGGTGAAACTTTGAGGAGAGAGAATATAATGGGGAAGGAAGGAACCAAGTCGAGTTTCCTTGAAAAGGGAATATGAAGAGGACGAGTAGAAACAAAAGTCTCATCAACTACTTCTTCAACATCATTAGACTCTATAGTGTAAGCTTTCTCAACAAATGATTCATCTACTATGGGGTTTTCATCCATATCCCAATCATCATATTCATCGGTTATAGTCATGCAAGAGTGATTTTCATTATTGATAATTCGACCCAATGTTTCAATTGATATTTTGCTAGATTCGACAATGTTGTCCATCATAGAATCACATCTCTTTAACAATGCCATAATTTCTTTGAGAGAATTAATTCATAATAGACATGTAGTTCACAGCTAGAGACATCTTCTTCTAAATTTGAGATAGTAGTATTTTCATGGTCCCACTCATAAGTGTTTCTAGACAGCCACCCAAAGAAACTCCATGCTTCATCAAAGTGTTGGGATCGATATTCACCATTAAACATAGACTCCACCATTTCTCTTGTATGCATATTCAAACCCTCATACATCACCTCACACATCTCCCAAATCTCAAGTCTGTACTTAGTTAGAAGAGTATTCTCAAATCTCTGATAATAATTCCAAAATGGTTCATCCTCATATTGAAGAAAAAAGAAGTTTGCCATTTTTTTTTAAATTCTCATAAAAGAAGAAAAAAACAAAAAAAAATTATATACAAATTCCTATACTCATATAAACAACATTTAACACATAAAATAAAACAAGATAAAAAAATAAACCAATAAAGAAAAGTAAAAAAAAATCAATTAAGCAATGTCAAACTAAAAAAAAAAACTTCAATCAATAGCACAATTTCCCCGGCAACCGCGCCATTTTGATAAGAGGTTTTTAGTGTGTCGTTAAGGCACCAAAAATCGCTTTTCAAACAATATTTATAAAACCTCACAAGCAATTACTAAGAACGTAGTAAAGGCAAGTCAAGGGTCGATCCACAGGAAAAATGGGATTAATCAAAGTCTATCAAGTCTAAATTACTTAATTGAAGGGTTTTTGGGGGTTTAAAATGATTTGGTAACAACTACGACTAGCTACTATCAAAGGACTAGCAAATAACACGAGATGAAAATATAAATAGGGAAGACACTAGAGTTAAGGTTACTAGTATGGATCAAAGCGGAATAACGATCATTAATGCAATTGTGATTCAAAGGCGACGATTATGCAATGTTTAGTTTTCCTCTAAAATACTTGAGTCCTCTCTCGAATAGTCCTAAAAAAAAATCACTTAATCAATCAACTAAATCCTCTCTCGAATGGTCTTTACTCAATTGATTAAGAGATTCAATGAATTCGGAAAACCCCTAATAAAGGATCCCCCTAATTTCTACCCAATATCTTGGCCTAGAAGTTAAGTTGATTCATAGGAATGATAAAAGAGTTCAAAATTCGATTTAGAACATTTGAAACCAAAATACCAAAGCATAAATGTGATCAATATCTATCCTAAGGTCTCAAAACTCCAAGATCAATGCATAAATGTCTTTAGATCATCACAATCACATTAACAATACATTTAAACCCTAATCCATACTTTCAAACCCTAGATAGGAGACTACTCACTAATAATGGATTCTAAGCAATAAAACATGAAATTTATGACTAATCTAGGGCTAAACATGATTAAGAGATAATTAAACTAATGAAAATAACAATTATGAAACTATAATAAAGGAGAACTAGTACTATGGAAAATGAGAGATTGATAATCTAAAAGATGAATAAAACTGAAAACTTTGAAATTAAATTAATGAAAGTTACCTTGAAAGTGTAGATAATCAACAACTTTAATCTAATGATCTCAAATCTAAGGAGAAGCAAAGTGTTTTTCTCTCTAAAGTGAATCCTACTAATCCTCTCTAAACTATAGAATAAAGCATAAGTGCCAAACTAATCAACTCTATTGTTTTAATTAGGCTAGAGCCTTACAAATTTTCTGACGAAAATAAGTGGTGCGGGCGCACCAAAGTTACTGATTCAGAGGGTCCAAGCTTCGCAGGATGGTGCGGGCGCACCTCAGAGCTGGTGCGGGCGCACCAACTTTTCTGCTCTGGTCGGACAATTCAACTTACAACGCGCATAACTCTTTCGCTTTGGATCCAAATCAAGCTTATGAACAGTCGTTGGAAAGCTATCGAAACAAGCTTTCACTTTCAACTGGAATTACCTTCATTAGATTTTTGGTTTGAAAGTTATGTCCATTTTAAGTTCTATGTTCAAGATTATATTGTGCAATGTCTTCCTTTGTCGGCGGACATGACATGGGGCATGGTGTGAGCACACCATTTCTCAACGTGTGCTATATTTTTATTGCTTTCTTTGCTGACTCTACAACTTGTAGCCGCCTTAAGTAGTCCCACCTATATTAAGAAAATGGCAAAACAGGGTGAAAGCAAATGTACTAGAAATTTGGTCAAAAATGACTGAAAATCTAGCAAAATATCACTATGATCAAGAATGATCAAGTGAATGAAATAGAAGGGGAAATGGAGAAGAAAGAGGGAAGAAAGGGGAGAAAGATGATCAAAATGAGCTAAAAGGAGTCCATAAAGTGCGTTAGAAACGCACTTATCACCCCTCTCTCTGTCGCTTTTCTAATAAGGAATAAGAATTTTAAAAGTGATTTGTAATCCTTATATTTATTCAAGTCAAACTTTTCATTACATAATAAGCAACCATTTATAATGGGAAACTAGTGTTAAGCTGAGGTGATGTTCTGAGTCATTTTATGGAAAATTATGTATGACCTCACGTGGTGAAACAATTGTGAAATGCGGAAGATTGAAATGGGAAACTACTAAGAATAACTCCTCTCTCTTGAATTATAGACTTAGACAGCCTAAATAACATATTTATAGTAGGTTATAATCATAGTGCTAATGAAATGCGGAAAATTGCAAATTACTGAAATTCACTAAAGAGCATGCGCTCCTTGTTAATCGGGAGCGAGCGCTCCTCATACACTCGATCCTCGCTGGGACGCTCGCTCATAGGATTTGCCTCGAATCTCGTAAAATTGGTCGCTCCTCTCTATTTTTCCATATCTTTAATAATCTACATTGTACTTTATGACTACCATCTCCATGCCCATATGGCCATATGCCCAACATCTTTGTCCACCAAAAAACAAGGTAATTTACGGCCACAAAGAGAACCACACAAAGGCCACAGAAAAAAAAAAAAAAGAACAAAAGGTTTGATAGCACAAAATTGGATCCTTAAGAATTTCCATTGTTTCTTGGCCAAAAATACTGCACTTGTCATTTTCAGACTCTAACATAGAACATGAGGTCCACAACTTGTAGGCAGATCATAATAGATTTTCATTTAAATTTACCCAATTATATGAGCAGGTAACTCTCGCATCTTGCAAATTCCCAAATTGTCTCTTAATTGTCGAAAAACCTCTCCTACTAACCTTTTTTTATAAGGGATCATAAAATACCCTAATGAATTATGGTTTGATGTTCATGCAATTTATCTTGAAAATATTTTTATTATGAGCTCGAGATGACTTTTGAATTTGAGGGTGATTATTTTCGGGAATAAAATTTGATAATATTGTCTCAAATAAGTTATTGTAAAGATCAGTCTCAAATAAGTTATGTAGCATGTTTCACCTGTTGAAAAACTGCCATGGAATTGTGCTTTGAGTAATTTAAAATGATGTACAGTTTTGCGTGTAGCAATATTTGTTTTTAGGCAAAGTGAAAATAACAATTTTAAAAATCAAATAGTACTCACTTTTGTCCTCAATTATTTTGTCCTTTAAAATTGAGGCATGCATAATAAGTGTAATGATAATAAGTTTATGTTTTAAGTATAGCGCATAAGTAATTAAACATTTGATTTAATAGAGAATTATTGGGACGTCTCATATTACATGGGATATAAAAAATTTATATCACATAGGTTGAGTGAAGTGGTAGATATACAATTTTCAATGAATTATAAAACTAAAGATAATACTTCATTCTTCTGTTTTGAAATAAGTGAAACACTTCTCTCATTTCTGTGATAGTTTTTTAATAGAAGTGTTTAACTTATTTTAGAACGGATTACACGACAATTATTCTAGGTTGGAAGCATAACTTTTTCACTTTTGTTTTACGACATCTTTAATAGCCACTAGTCATTCTTTGTCCACGAGAGAACAAGGTAATTCACGGCCACGAAAAACAGACGCTCCCTAAACCAGGAAAAAAAAAGTTGATAACACACAATTGCCAAATTGGTGCCTCAAGTTTCCATTGTTCTTCTTGGCTAAAAATGATTTACTTGTCATATTCTTTCTCAACAGAAAACTTGAGGCCGAAAATTTGTCCGCGAGAGAAGACTACATCCACTAGTTTTTTTTTTTTTTTTTTTTTTTGTTATAAGTAAGAATAATTTTCTTTTTGCGAGTTAAAATCAGTGTTGTATTTATGTCTAAAATTAGTAGATTAATTATACATTTAGGAAAACAATTTTTTTCCAATTAGTAAGTTTGAACTTATTAAGAATTCTCAAAACTATCCTGACTTCTCGCTAATTTCCAAACTAAGTGGTTGTTTGGCATTAATTTCCATGGGAAGTTCTATTTCCTAAGAAGTTATGTCCCTTATGTAATTCCTAAGAATTTGCTTAATATGTTTGGTTGACATCAATAAATTTGCACTTTTCATGAATTGATGTGGGAATTCTAAATGACCAAGGAGGGGGTGGTGAATATATTCCCATGTTTTATGGGAATTTCAATTTCCGAAGGAATTTTCATTGCCCCAATTTTCCCACTTCTTATCAACCAAACAACTACCTAATTTAGAAAATTTGCCTATATAAATTTTTATATACCAAACGACCATTAAGAAAGTGTCAAAGTAAAACCCCTTCAAATAACCTTGTTTATAGCGAGTTGGAAATATAATTTCTTTAAATAAGTACATTTAACATTGAGGAAATTTGTGTAAAAATTAAATTATCATATTCTTTAGTTCGATTTATTTATAGCGGAAAGTGAGATAATACTTAAACCTTGAAAGTCGTAGAAGGTCGATTCTTCAACCAAGAAACTAACCCTTGAAAGTTGAGTTTTGGCTCTTGCTCTCGACACCTCAAACACTTTATAGAAATTAGAATGTTCCAAAATTCATACGAGAGTAGCAATCTTGAGAATAAATGGATAGCATGTTATCTTCGGGAATAGGATCTTACTTCCTCCGTTTCATTTTAATTTCTCGACTTTCTTTTGGGGAGAGCCCAGGAATAAGTCTGAAAGTATGAGAGAAGCGAAAGGTGGAGAGAGGCGAAAAGTGAGTTAAAATATTTAAAAGTGGATGACATGGGTGGAAAAATATGAGAAAGTAGATGTGACGTATTACCAGAATAGAAAAAGCGACGAGTGTGTAGATAAAAAAGAAGACAAAAAAGGAAAGTGTGTAGATTAAAATCAAATGGAGGGAGTATTTTTCTACCATATATTCTTGATACATACATGAGTAAGTCTCTAGTAAGGCCATCGACGGTTACCTGTCATACGGGCGACGTCATAATTTTTACCCCCAAAACTATAACGATTATTCGACTATTAGAGAACCTTAACTATTAATTCAAAAATCGTAACTTTTAACCCCGAAATCATAACTATCAAAGAATCATTATTAACCCAAAAATCATAATTATTAACCAAAAATCCATAACTCTTAACCCAAAAAATAAAATCAACCAAAACACCATAATTCATAAACCTAAATCAACAACTTTTTACCAAAACCTGTGACTACTAATCCAAAACAATAACTATTAATGCGAAAATCATAACAAATAATAAGAAAACCATAATAATTTAGAATTTACCCAACAAACTATATATTACCCCCCAAAAACTGTAAGTAATAATTGGAATACTATAACTGGTAAGATGTCAACAATGACTAATAACTAAAAACTATAATTATTAACCTTAAAAAAATAATACTTTGCCCTGAACATTAACTATTAACCTGAATATTATAACTAATAACCAGAAAACTACAACTACGTGACTACTACAAAAAAAAGGCCTAGGAAACCGGACTATAACACGTCTCCATCTCACAGGTGTCCTAGGTTAGGAGACCAATTATAATGCCTGGTTTCTTTGTTTATTTGGGAGACAAGTTGACATGTAAAACCAGTCTCCTAGGTAATACATATAATATGTAAAGAGGTTAGGAGACCGGTTAACATTTAAAACCAGTCTCCTTACCTTATCCTTTGAAACAAGTTATTGACCACAACCGGTTTCTTAGGTTTATTACACAATAAAAAAAATAGAATGTTACAGTGTACTCCTATATTTGCGGCTTTTTTTATATACGCTTTTTTTTAAAAACAATTTATAAATAGCTACAACAATATTATTAAATAGAAATTTCTGCTTGCTTTATTCATCATGTCAATAAAATATTTGCTACATTTAATTTATATCCAAAACCAATTTCACTCAAAGCATCAATTTCTTCCAATAATGTCTTAAAAATAAAAGTTTATATAATCTAATGCTATCTACTAAAACTAAAATCAATATCATATAACTAATATATAAAACAGAGTACAAAATCTAGCTCACGAGGTCGCGACATTTGGCATCCTCATTGGACGCCATTTGTCGTGCTCATTAAGTGCCATGTCATATTTTTTATAATATAAGTAGAGTTTTTAAATTGATCAAAATACAAATAGAATTTAGGATAAGAATAAATTGATTATAAACTTTTAATATATATAGTTCATAAAATTATATTTTTGTACCATTGGAAAGTGTTTAAAAAGTACGTACTTTAAAATAGGATCCATTTATACTATATTTAAAATTTTATATTAAAGTAACATATAAAAGGAAATATTAAATATACTAACGTATTAAAGTAACCTACTACAATTGGAATTACCGATTCAATTAAAATTTCGCGACATTTGGCGTCGTCATTGGACCCCATTTGTCGCGCTCATTAAGTGCCATGTCATATTTTTTTTTTAAATTTAAATAGTGTTGTAATTTGATTAAAATAAAAATAGATTTTAGGATAAGAATAAATAGAGTTGGGTTCACAATGAAAAACTTAATATAGTAAATTGATTATAACTTTTAATACATAGTTCGTAAAATTATAATTACCATTGGAAAGTGTTTAAAAAGTACTTTAAAACAACATCCATTTATACTATATTAAAAATTTTATATTAAAGTAATATATGAAAGGAAATATTGACTATACTAACGTATTAAAGTAACCTACTACAATTGGAATTACCGATTCAATTAGAAATAGGGTTAAAGTATTAAAGTAACCTACAGCAATTGGAATTAGAGATTCAATTAGAGTTAGGGTTGTTATAAGAGATTCAATTAGAATTAGGGTTGTTCTACAAAACCTATTCATGTTAGAATTCGAATATTCAAAGTTACACATATTATATTGTCGGCGGTCAGCTTTGCACAATGATTTTTCTTCCCTATATTTTATTTTAACTTAAGCTAATTACGTGAACTATATATTATATATTTTTAGCGGTCAGCTTTGCACATTGAGTTCTTCCCAAAGGTACTGTTTGTAATAATATACTCCTTATATTTTCTTTTCCTTTGATAAGAAACAAATGATGCATCATTCGTCTCCTCCAAACATGAATGTTAGATAAGATGGGACATGGTCAACATATTAGAAAGAGGGTTCATGTTGGTCTATTGAGGCTTGAAAGGCACCATAGCAACATTAGCAACATACCTCAGCAACATACCGTAGCAATATTACCAATCCTTCATAATTTAACAAACTGTTTCATATCTATATGACAGGTGCTTTTATTTGATTTGTAAACACAATGAGTACTAATGAAAAGAAGCCAACTCACGAGGTCCCGACATTTGGCGTCCTCATTGGACGCCATTTTTCGCGCTCATTAAGTGTCATGTCATATATTTTTGAATATAAATAGAGTTTTAAATTTATTAAAATACAAATAGAGTTTAGGATAAGAATAAATAGAATTGGGTTCACAATGAAAATCTTAAATATAGTAAATTGATGGATTATTTGCTTACAATAATGCAACCTTTTGGCGATTCGCAAATAATAGAGCAACCTTTTGATTATTTCATAATAAAGCAACCATTATACCCCATTAACTTTGGGTAGGTCAAGTTGACCGGTGACCTGAACAAATGGTAATTTTTTAATTAAAACCCTTAATTCTAATTAATAATATTAAATTAAACTTAAAAATACCTAAACTAAACCCACCCCCTCCCCCACCAACATCCCCACCCCCTCCCCTCCCCTTCCCCACCCACTGCCATCCCCCTCTCCCCTTCCCCTAGCCACTTTGCCACCCCTCCCTCCCTTCCCCTAGCCCCGCCACCCCCTCTCCCTCCCCTCCCCTAGCCACGACCACCCCCCTCCCCCCTTCCCCACCATTGCCACCCCCCCCAACTAGAGGTGGCAAACGGGGTCAAACGGGTCGGGTCATAATCGGGTCAACTTTGTGTTCGGGTTACGTTCGGGTTGGGTCGGGTCCGTTCGGGTGCGGGTTAATTTCGGGTCCATTAGATTTCAGGTCACATCGAGTCGGGTCGGGTTAGGTCGGGTTTTTATTCTAAAAAATAAATTAAGCACATATAAGACTAATAAAACTAAGTTAAATAGTTAATGGGAAGTAGTTAAGTCATATATAGTATCTCACGATAATTTTTTTCCTTAAATTTGTTTAAAAAATAACTAATATGACAACTTTTCGGGTCGGGTTCGGATCATCATTATCGGGTCAATTTCGGGTCGGGTAGATTCGGGCCGGGTTATATTCGGGTCTATTTGCTTTCGGGTCGGGATATTTCGGGTTCATTTCGGGTGGAAGACGGGTTTCGGGTCGGGTCAACGAGTACGGGTTTGTTTTGCCGGCTATACCCCCGACTCCTTTGGCCACACCACACCCTCTCCTCTCCTCCCCCAACCCACTGTCAAACCCCTCTCTATCTCTCCTCCCCCCCCCTGACCACCCTCTTCCCTCACCGTCGGGTCCACCGCCACCCGACCCCATCTTTGCCCCCTTCCTTCTTTTACTTGACCCACCAACCCAACCCCGAGCTTCATCCTCCCCCGCGCGGTGCTGCAACCACCTCGTTCAAGGCTTCGTGATGGTTAGTCGTGGTTGGGGGAGGTGGGGTTGGAGTCGGGAATGGAGGGGTGGGGTTGGAGTCGAAATGGAGGGGGTGGGGTTGTCGTGGGTCGGGGATGGCGAGGAGAGAGAAAGAGGGGGTGGTTATCGTGGTGGGGAAGGGGAGGGAGGGGGTGGTCGTTCTTTGGGGAAAAGGAGGGAGGGGGGTAGGGTGAGGGTGGCGGTGGGCCCGGCGGTGAGGGAAGAGGGTGGCTGGGGTGGGGGGGAGAGAGAGGGGTTTGGCAATGGGTTGGGGGATGAGAGAGGTGTGGTGTGGCGGTGAGTTGAGGGGTTTTGTTGGGGGGTTTATCTTTTTTTTTATTTCTTTTGTTTTTAATTTTAAAAAATTTGTTTATGGAACCAATTATTATGCGACAAGTGTCCCATTTTACCTATTGTTCAGGTTATAACCTGTTTTGGCCTACTCAAAGTTAATGGGATATAAAGGTTGCTTTATTGTGGAATAATCAAAAGGTTGCTCTATTATCTGCGAATCGCCAAAAGGTTGCATTATTGTAAGCAAATAATCCTAAATTGATTATAACTTTTAATATATACTACGTAGTTCACAATGAATAAGTAGTTCGTAAAATTATAATTTTTGTGCCTAGAAAGTGTTTAAAAAGTACTTTAAAATAAGATCCATTTATACTATATTTAAAATTTTATATTAAAGTAACATATAAAAGGAAATATTGACTATACTAACGTATTAAAGTAACCTACTGCAATTGGAATTAGCGATTCAATTAGTATTAGGGTTAAAGTATTAAAGTAACCTACTGCAATTGGAATTAGGGATTCAATTATAATTAGGGTTGTTATAAGATATTCAATTTTTAGGGTTATTCTACAAAATTTATTCATGTTAGAATTAGAATATTCAATGTTATATATATACTAGATTGTTAGCGGCCAGCTTTGCACATTGCTAATGAATTATGGATTAGGGTTTTATTTTTAATGTTTTAACATGCATAAAGATGTAGGTTGTGTAATATATCGTGACATGTGCTTTAATATATAAAAATATGTGGTTTTTGCATGATATAGTGAATCTCTGAATCATATAGTGAGTTTTTGCATGATATAGTGAGTGCCGAAATGATATAGTGGATTGTTCAGAATTGATGTACTTTTTGTATGATATAGTATGTTTCTGAATGATAAAGTGAGTTTCTTCATGACATATAGATTAGAAACCAACGTCAAAGATAATGACAAAATCATATTATAACTTTAAGTTATTCTATGTCAGACAAAAATAACGGCCAAAAATAGAGGTGTAACTATTTAAAAACTCTACCTCTTTTTCATGAAAAAGCCCAGGCATTTGCCCGGGTCCCAATTCTAATATATAAATAAAGGATGAACTTTTCGGGAGCATAGGGAGCTCCTCAAGATTTCGAGGCCATAGAACGCGCCACGTAGGATTGCCATGTCATCAAATTTTATTTTTATCTTTTACAAAAATAGAGTTCTACATAGATTTAAATACACATAAGGAGTTCTAGATAAGCTAAAATTAGAGTTTGATTTTGCATGAATAACCTAAATTATTATATTATGTAAATTGTGTATAACTTTTGCTACGTAATTCGGAATATTATGATTTTTGTTCCATTGGATAGTGCTCGAAATAAGATCCATTTACAATATAGTTCTACAACTTATGAAATAGAGAGCGTCACGTAGGAACGTCATGTCATTAATTTTTATTTTAAATATTTTTAAAAATAGAGTTCCACATATATTTAAATACACATAAGGAGTTCTAGATAAGCTAAAATTACTGTTTGATTTTGCATGAACAACCTAAATTATTATATTATATAAATAATTATTATATTATGTAAATTGTGTATAACTTTTGCTACGTAATTCGGAATATGATAACTTTTGTTCCATTGGATAGTGCTCGAAATATGCTCTGAAATAAGATCCATTTAAATATAGTTCTACAACTTATGAAATAGAGAGCGCCACGTATGATTGTCATGTGACTCATGTCATTAATTTTTATTTTAAATGTTTTAAAAAAATAGAGTCCTACATATATTTAAATACATAAAAGGAGTTTTGGATAACGAAAAATTAGAGTTTCGTTTGGAATAAACAACCTATATTATTATATTATATAAATTGAATATAATTTTTGCTACCTAATTCAAAACATTATAATTTTTTACCATTTGATAGTGCTTGAAATATACTTCAAAATAAGATCAGTTTACAATATAGTTTTACAACTCATAAAAATATATTTAACTAGATGAATGGTAAGGCGTTATTTAGTCTTAATTTTAGATAAATATAATAATAGTTATAACTATAGTGTATTGTATGTGACTATAGCATTTTATCATAGGTTCAATTTACAGGATTAAACATATTATGTTTCAAAATCTCAGTCTTACGAGTCCGGATCCTCTAGAGTTTTAATAAAATTCTACAAGATAGAGTTGTATATGAACCATACATTTTAAAATCAAGGGTGTGTATTGGTGAAAGGGGGAAATAAGGGGGTGGACTTTGATGAGAAAAAATAAAGTGAGTTTTGGAAAGATAATATATAAGCTATTAATTTTTTATTCAATGGTTGATATTGCTCAAACTCTACATTGTATTCCAACAAAAATTATTAAGGAAATTTTATTGTTACAACAAAAATTAAAATCTATAGCGATATGATGAAAAAATTAGAGTATGATTTTACAAAAACAACCTTAGAATATTATAGAGAGCTCCACCTAAGCATGACATGTCATTCCTTTTATTTTTAATTTTTTTTAAATAGTGTTTAACATAGATATAAATACATATAAGGTGTTTTTAATAAGTGAATATTACACTCTAATTTTGAATAAACAACCTAAATTATTCAACTATGTAAATTGAATATAGCTTTTGCTACATAATTAGCAATTTTATATGTTTTTACCATTGGAGAGTACTTGAAATATGTTTCGAAATAAGTTCCATATACAACATAGTTTTACAACTTATGAAAATTTATTTATTTAGATGAACAATAACGTATTATTAATTATTTATTTTAAATACATATAAAATTAACTATAAAAATTGTGTATTATACTCCCTCCGGGTTACGAAAGATCTTCCTTATTATTACTACTGGATACCAAGGAGGATCAATTTGTGTGGGGTATTGGGTGGGTAAAGTAGGAGAGAGAGAGGGGGTTAAGGAAAATAAACAAATAAAAAGGGATAAAGTAGGAGAGAGAAAGGGAGTAAAATAGATTTAATAGTGTTATGGCGGACCATATGATAGTGACATGAGAGGATAAAAAGGGAAAAAAATTTGCCAAATAAGGAATAAAGTAAAATAGGGAAGATCTTTTGGAAACGCACTAAAACGGAAAGAGGGAAGATCTTTAGGAACTGGAAGGAGTATGTAACATAGCAATTATGTCTTTCAAAATCATACTTTTAAAAATTGAATTATATAAAGATAAAAAATACATAATATAGTTTTGAACCTATAGTATACCATGATGACATTACATAAAAAATCAAATGAAACTTTGTGAATGACATTGCAGAGGTATTATGCAATTTACTAATTATTTTATTCCTAGAATATTTGTTGTGTAAATAATCATTTATGTTTTTCTTTTTCATATATCTATATGTTAGATCTTATTCTTCTCTCAATGAACTTGATTCTACTAAAACTAATTGGGAAATCAAGGTTCGAGTTTCTAGACTATTTGAGGTCGCATATCATAAAATAGGGGATGTTTGATAAGTCTTGATATGGTCATAATTGATGAAGATATATTTTTCTCTTAAATAGTATTTTCGATTATTAATAGAGGTTAGATTTATATTTAATTTAATTTAATCATGATACCATCATTATGATCTTCTTTTTTGCTTTCCCATCTTCTATTCTATATGCGTTAGTGTTTATGTGCTAATAATTAAAAGTTGAAGTTGTGGCTGACACTCATATTTTTTCTCTATTATTTCTGTCCTGCATCTATTAAATTTTTACCCTCTTCTTTCTAAAGTATCATTCGGGTATTTTTCATGTTAAGAATGTGTTAGCTATTGTTAGTCATACCAATTATTGGAATACTATTTAATAATAGACTTAGCTACAATATTCAACTGAACATCAAAAATATAGACTTTATATATCACAATAACAAATCTAGAAATTAAAGTATAACAACAAATACTTTATCTGTCTTTTTCTACTGCAACAACGGCTTTGGGCGTGGTTTGTAAGAAAATAAAAAAAAGGGTAGTTTAGCATATAGGATTAAGCTAGAGTATGGGATAAGTAAATCCTTAATAAAGTAAACGCAACTTTATGAGGCAATTTGAGTAATTAATGATGGTTTTATTAACATAAAGTAAGGGCGATGTTGTCAACTATAGTTGCTTTTTTTACCAAAAGTGAAATGATTTCAATAGATGAAACTACCCAAAGTGGTAATTGTTGCAATAGAAAAAGAATGGAGAAATTATATAAATAAAATTATATTGAAAAATCACATTTCACAGCAACAAAAAATCAACAATGTTAAAAAATTTTGCAAAAATAAAATAAACAATAACCCGTGCAACGCACGGGCTTCAAAACTAGTTCTAAAATAATCAAATAATATGTACAATTCAAACTTGACTGTTGTCGTCTTGTGTTTGGTTGTTTAAATATTTCACCCACATATCTCTTAGCTCGTCAATCATCTCTTGCGAATAAGTGCTAGGAATCCCACG
>CANSNZ010000093.1:82500-173335 GCA_947646795.1 Beta lomatogona
ATCGGAAACGGATCGGAATTTTTCATTTTCGGATATTGATATCCGAAACATGGAAATTTTTCGGATAACCGATTTGAAATATTCGTTTTCAAGGCCGGATATCCGAAATATCCGATGATTCGATCCGATCCGAAACATACTTTTTGAACTTTTCTTTTGAAAATTTCAATTTTTTTAGTTTTCGGATATCCGATCCGAAATTTTTCGGATCGGAGATCGCATTTTTCCCGATCCGAAATTTCGGATCGGATTGGATATCCGAAATGAACACCTTAAAATCATGTGAAGAAAACACTTGACCTCTTTATATTGGCAAGATTGGCCATTAAGGATGTAATCGCTAATGATATGACGGGAGGAGAAATGCGATACAATCTCAACACTACAATGTGTTAGCCTAGGGAAGGTTATAATATTCAATTTGTGACATAGTTCAACTGAAAACATCACTGTCTTGCTAATTCAACCTCAATGCCCCAGGTACATTATTATGCCTAAGTCAAGGATTCATTACTAATGAAAACATTAAACCACAGTTCTTGTAATAAGTCACAGATAAATTGCTAAATCAAGTTCCACTGAACTAGTTATGCTAAGATATGGGACGAAGAGAAGAAGAGCTCAACTTCCAAAAAAATAAAGGGAGCCAAAGTTACACATTGGGTTTGGGGGATGAAGTTAGTTGCATAATCTAACTGTTAAGACAGGTCAACCTCACATGTTAAACATGGGACTAATTCAGCCAATCCTCGTCCTCAAACAGATACTTGTAATATACAAACCATGTGATTAAACACCAACTTTGAAAGTCAAAGTTTACGCAAGCTACCATAACCAAGTCAGTGAACAGGAAACAGAACAACCAATTGGTCTTCCCATATTTCACTCCAAACATTCACATTAACAGGAGGAAAATCAATCTCAGCTCTACACTCCTTTGGTAGCTGCTGAACTTTAATAGGATCATAAGTAGTCTCATCCAATCCTTGCTTAAGGCACTCGCAGATCGTCGTCACAGCTGATCGGCTCTTGCCTAAGCCGGCTGTGCGGTGGACGCTGCTGCAACAAGCCTCTTCAGGTAAGGCCGCTTGATGTTTTATGAAATCTACACAGGGTGACAGTTCTGTTGCTACTGTTCTGCATTTAGTCGAGAGTCTTTGCTATTCTTGAAGAATACGGTGGCAGCAGTTGTAGAGACAGAGTATTATCTACCCTTGTTCTGAAATTAATGGTAAATCATGTAGGGATCGGAAGAGGTCTCAACGACACTCACAAAGTCACACAAACAAGACAACCAACCAACTACTCAAACCAATCAACCCAAATTGTCACACACCAAATTACCACATAAAATCAGCAATAATGCAGTAGCAAAATCAGCAATAACAAGAAGAATAATAAGCAAACAACACACACGAATTATACGTGGAAAACCCCTTCGATGTGAAGGATAAAAACCACGGGACCGTTTAAGGAGTCCACCCTATACTTCTCTTATTGATAATTGAGGGAAAAAGAATCCCAAATCAGTCTACAAAGGATTCACAACCCACCAACAAACACCAACAATAAGAGAATCAAAATAGAGAGCAAAAGGTGAAGAAATCACCCAAATTCGCAGATCTGTCCAGAGACAATTCTGACCAAACCAGAGCTCAAACTGACGATCCAACCGTCCAAAATGAAGCCCTAGATGTCACGAACAAGCTTTCAAAATTTCAGGACGATCCAACGGTGCAATTTCCGGTAACAGACAGATTTGTGAATGCTGTCTCTGAAAAACCGAAAACCCGAAAATCTCTTCTCTCTCTTGTGTTTTCTTTTTGAAGTTGCTGCAGCTTCTCACTCTTTTTTTTTTTCAGCAAAAATTCACCTTCTAAACCCTTCTAAGGCTTACTAAATCAGCCACATAATAAGCCCAAAGTGGGACTTAAAAATAAACAAGTAACATGGTATAATATTGGGCCAAATGAAAGGACCCAAATAAAAACACATATTACTAACTTGGGTTGGACCCATAACAATCTCCCCCTCCAACCCAACACGGGGAAGACGATCACGCTTCAATCATCACTTGAAGCTCATTCCCGCAAGCTTACTACAAACTTCAAGCTTGCTCCCTGGAACCACCTTTGTCAACATATCTGCACCATTCTTATTGGTGTGAACTTTCTTCAGCCTCATTCTCTTCTCCTCAATCACATTTCTCAACCAATGATATCGAACATCAATATGCTTGGTGCGAGCGTGATACATAGAGTTCTTACTCAAATCCATAGCACTCGACTATCACGAGAATACAACATACTCACCTTGCTCCAAACCCAACTCTTGTAGGAACCTTTTCAACCAAAGCATTTCCTTACTTGCTTCCACAGTTGCTATATATTCCGCCTCGGTAGTTGATAAAGCCACACACTTTTGCAACTTGGATTGCCAAGAAATGGCTCCCCCTGAAAATGTGAATACATAACCTGAGGTAGACTTTTCGTTATCAAGATCACCAGCCATGTCCGCATCGTATAACCCTCAAGAATAGGTTTGCCACCTCCATAACACAAACAAAGTTTAGAAGTGCCACGCAAGTATCGAAGATCCATTTCACTTTGCATCCCGGTGAGCCTTACCCGGATTGGATAAGTATCTACTCACCAAACCAACAGAATGTGCAATATCGGCCTAGTACACACCATAGCATACATCAAGGAACCAACACGAGAAGAATAAGGAATAGATGACATACTTGCTTTCTCCTTCTCTGTTGTAGGACAAGCTCTCTTGCTTAGCTTAAAATGAGCTGCTAATGGTGTACTAAGCGGCTTGGCATGCTTCATATTGAACCTTTCAAGCACCCGTTCAATATACTTTTCTTGTGATAACCACAACTTCCCAGCCTTCCTATCACGAGCAATCTCCATGCCTAAGATTTGCTTAGCAGGACCCAAGTCTTTCATGTCAAATGACTTGGACAAGTCTTTCTTCAAACATTGAATCATTCCTGCATCTTGTCCAACTATCGGCATATCATCTACATATAAAAGAAGGATGATGAAGTTACCTCCAGGGAACTTTCCGAAATACACACAAGGATCTGCGAAGTTCGTTTATAACCATGGCTAGTCATAAACGAATCAAATTTCTTGTACCCTTTGCCTTGGTGCCTGTTTAAGCCCATAAAGGCTCTTCTTCAACTTGCAAACAAGTTTATCTTTCCCTTTTTCTTCAAAACCTTCAGGTTGCTCCATGTAGATCTCTTCATGCAAGTCACCATGTAAAAATGCGGTTTTACATCAAGTTGCTCCAACTCAAGATCAAGACTTCTTGCTAACCCCAATACTGATTCGATAGATGTCATTTTGACCACCGGAGAGAAGATCTCATCAAAGTCAATGCCCTTTTTCTGGTTGCATCCCTTTACCACCAATCTAGCTTTGCGTTTCACTATCTTCTCACCATCTTTCTTGTTCTTGAAAACCCATCTGTTTCTCAAGACTTTCCTGCCCTTGGGAGGCTTCACTAGCTCATAAGTGTCATTCTTTTTCAAGGAATCCATCTCCTCCTTCATAGCATCGAGCCACTGGTTTTTCTCATCATGAGACAAGACCTCTTGATAGTTCTCTGGCTCTCCATCTTCACTAACTAGAATGAACTCTGAGCTTGGATACTTTGTTGAAGGTTTACGCTCTCTTGTGGACCTTCTAACATGTGTATCCTCCACTTGAGGGGTAGTTTGCTCCCCCCGCTCATGAATCTCTTCTTCATTTGCATCATCATCTTGGATTTCTTCATCAGATGAAGACTCATCATGATCTTCATCATCAACATGATCTGGTACATCATTATCAGGTTGTACCTCACCAACATCATCATGTACATCATCTAGTACATTCTCAACATTCTCATTCTCATTTGCTGGCTGAATCACAGGAGGAGTAGAAGTAGAATCATTAGTAGTATCAAAAGACAAATCTGAAGTAGAAGTGTACCTTGTACTCAGAAGATCTGCACCCTTCTCGTGCTCAAAGAATACTACATCCCTACTTCTCACTACCTTCTTCTTTTCTGGATCATAGAGTCTGAAACCATACTCTTCATCTCCATACCCAACAAATACACATGGATTGGATTTCGAATCAAGCTTTGACCTCTGTTCTTTAGGCACGTGTATGTATGCCTTGCAGCCAAAGACTCTCAAATGTGAATAAGTGGGATCACGTCCTTTCCATGCTCTCTCTGGAATGTCAAGACCAAGAGGAATCGATGGAGATCGATTAATCAAATACACGGCACATTGCACTGCTTCAGCCCAAAATGTCTTAGGAAGATCAGACATTCTAAGCATACACCTCACCTTCTCTACAATGGTTCTGTTCATTCTCTCAGCAACTCCATTGTGTTGTGGTGTACCAGGCTCTGTCTTCTCATGTCTAATGCCAAATTGTGAGCAATAATACTTGAACTCTTTCGAAGTATACTCACCACCGTTGTCAGATCGAAGACACTTCAACTTTCTTTCGGTCTCCCTTTCTACCATGGCATGAAACTTTCTGAAAATCTCGAACACTTGGCCTTTTGTCTTCAACATATACACCCAAGTTCTTCGAGTAGCATCATCAATGAAAGTGACAAAATATCTATTGCCACCAAGAGACTCCACCTCAATAGGACCACAAACATCGGAGTGAACTAACTCCAATTTTTCTTGCCTTCTGGTGGACTTCCTAGAAAAGGAAGCTCTATGTTGCTTACCTGCCAAACAATGATCACAAGGGTCAAGAGAAACTGTTTTATCAACAGGAATAAAAGATTTACCTGCTAACAGTTTGATCCCCTTGTCACTCATATGCCCTAGCCTTCGATGCCACAAATTTGGAGAATTCTTTTCTTCAACTGCATTCACCTCACCAGAACATACACTCAAGTATGTCTTATACAAGGAACAACACAACTCGCCACGAGCAACTGTCATCGAACCCTTGGATAATTTCCACTTACCATCACCAAAGGTATGTCGGAATCCTTCTTGATCAAGGACATTTGCAGACAACAGATTAAGGCGTAAATCAGGAATATGGCGTACATTCTTCAATGTAAGCATGCACCCAACACTTGTCTTCACACGAATATCACCTACCCCAACAATGCTAGCTGAGCTCTTGTTCCCCATCTTCACACTACCAAAATCACCCGGATTGATAGTTTGTGAAGTACTCCCTTTGGGAACACAATGGTATGAAGCACCTGAATCTACAAGCCACTCAGGTATCCGAACTTTCTACATGATGACACTCACTAGTTGCACAAATTAAAGTGACCCCATCATCCTTTGTTAGAAAGCGATTCTTGCTGAGTATTTTTATCATCTCCCTGCTTTTGTGAGTCTTGCTTCTTACTTTGTTCTTTCTTCCAACGATAGCAAAACTTTTTGATATGGCCGGGCTTGTTGCGGTGATGACATGTCCTAGTCTCTTTATCTCTAGACTTGGACCTCGCTCTTTGAGTTACCACGACCTTTAGGACCCGTACTCTTGCTTCTTCCACGATTCTCAACCACAAGAGCATGTGAATTATCAACTCCCATCTCCTTTCTTCTTATCTCTTCATTAAACATGCTTTCTTTGATCACATCCAAAGATAGCACACCATCCGGAGCAGAGTTACTAATAGTCACAACCAAGGTCTCCCAACTATCGGCAAAGAACTCAATAAGAACAAAGCTTGCAACTCATCATCAAGACAAATTTTCATAGTAGTCAACTTGTTAATGATATCCCGGAAGTCATTAAGATGCTCGAAACAGACTTTCCACCTTTCAATTTCAAATTAACAAGTCTTTTAATCAAAGAAGCTTTGTTGTGAGCGGTCTTCCTCTCATAAAGACCTTCCAATTTCTTCCACAAATCATAAGGGTCGGACTCCTGTGACACATGATTGAATATGCTAATATCAACCCATTGTCTAATAGTCCCTAAAGTCTTTCTTTTCAACTTTACCCAATCTTTTTCATCCATTTTATCTGGTTTAGATGGTTTAGAGACACTACCATCAGAGTTGGTGACAGTTTCAATTGGATCATACAAATCCTTGCAGTATAACATGTCTTCCATCATAGGTCTCCAAATGGAATAATTGGTTGATGTCAATTTAACCATTGAACTACCTCCACTACCACTAGTAGACTCCATAACAATGGTCAAATTAATCTCCGGCTCTGATACCAAGTTGTAGGGATCGGAAGAGGTCTCAACGACACTCACAAAGTCACACAAACAAGACAACCAACCAACTACTCAAACCAATCAACCCAAATTGTCACACACCAAATTACCACATAAAATCAGCAATAATGCAGTAGCAAAATCAGCAATAACAAGAAGAATAATAAGCAAACAACACACACGAATTATACGTGGAAAACCCCTTCGATGTGAAGGATAAAAACCACGGGACCGTTTAAGGAGTCCACCCTATACTTCTCTTATTGATAATTGAGGGAAAAAGAATCCCAAATCAGTCTACAAAGGATTCACAACCCACCAACAAACACCAACAATAAGAGAATCAAAATAGAGAGCAAAAGGTGAAGAAATCACCCAAATTCGCAGATCTGTCCAGAGACAATTCTGACCAAACCAGAGCTCAAACTGACGATCCAACCGTCCAAAATGAAGCCCTAGATGTCACGAACAAGCTGTCAAAATTTCAGGACGATCCAACGGTGCAATTTCCGGCAACAGACAGATTTGTGAATGCTGTCTCTGAAAAACCGAAAACCCGAAAATCTCTTCTCTCTCTTGTGTTTTCTTTTTGAAGTTGCTGCTGCTTCTCACTCTTTTTTTTTTTCAGCAAAAATTCACCTTCTAAACCCTTCTAAGGCTTACTAAATCAGCCACATAATAAGCCCAAAGTGGGACTTAAAAATAAACAAGTAACATGGTATAATATTGGGCCAAATGAAAGGACCCAAATAAAAACACATATTACTAACTTGGGTTGGACCCATAACAAATCATACATTACAGACAGTAATTTGTAACTGATTCCACATCAGGTGTGGCATTGTTTGTTTTTGTGATTGGTCTTCATTTGTTTGTCACCTTAAGAGACAAATCTTTGTTTAGAAATCCTGCAACTTGCGGTGTCAGACTAATGAAATTTCAAAGGCATTTAGATGCGCATTAGTCTAAAAAGAGGAAAGTACCAGTAAATTAGAAAAGAACACTAGACCCAAGTTGTTATGGCAAGAGCGAATGAGCGATGATGTATGCTAATGCTAGTAGGAAGAACAATGATAGATCAATCCACTGCATTATGCCTGTTACTCAGGTACAAGTGAGGATGCTCAATCAAACCTCCCCAGTATATGATCGTAGTATCATGCTGAGGTTGGCGTAAATGATGCTACTACCCTAATTTTCGTATACCACATTTGTGATTATATACTGTATTACTGTATACACAACATAAACGACTCGATATTACTTCTTGTCGAACACACAACCACCATGTTCATATCAGATTATCAGTTACGAATTAAGAATTTCCCCTACTATCACATAAGAACAATTATTCACAAACTAATACCAGATAAATGCAACACTCGGACTTCAAATTAATCGACAATTCATGCATAGGCTTCTTAGACACATTAACTCAAAATTATTGAACTTAAAATTTGCTTGAAGGGAACAAAAAGTGATTGGGTACCGAAACGTCCGCTCGGCGAAGAACGAAAAGAGGCAGCCAATGACAGGCAATACATCATTAACTTTTCCATGGTAGATAATGCCGGGGAAATTCCTGGCGGTATGATTTAGCAATTTTTAATACTGCAATAAGTTCTGTCTCGTTAGCTGCAACAAAAGTTAAATCGTCAGAAGAACACGAAACCTAATTAAATTTCACGCTTAATTTAATTTCTAGTGTTATTCAATTTCAAAGAGAGAAAGAGAACCTGAGGGAGAGGCGATGAGCAGATGACATAGACGTTATCACGTTGAGGAGATTACGGAGAACAACTAGAAAACAATTGCTACGATATAAAAGTCGAACAACTCAGAATCAATTTACGGATTGGCACTACTCATTGACCACCAATTGGCAATTGGGAATATCGATTTCCAAATTATGAGTGTTTATGCCAAAAATTGCACGAGGGACGATCGTTGGTTGGGACTTCGATAACTAGAGTAAGACGAGAAAAATAAAGAGACGAATATAAAAAGAGAGAAGACACAAAAGATGGTGACGCGGAAAGCCCCGATGAAGATGGGTAAAAACCGCGGTGGATATGAGATCATCAATCCACTATGGTTCGGGCGTTATAGCCGTAGTAATTACAAGTACATTGTTGAGCCACGTATGCTTGATTGCTACTAATGTAAAAGATTTGACATAAGGGAATACAAATAATGATATACGAAGGAACGCTTGTAGTACCAAGATACTTGGATGGTCGGTTGATTCCCATGTAGCCGCATGGTTCCTCCTTGTATATGCTGCAGGCTCAAGATATAGTAGTTGCTTTTGGTAGAATTAGATCAGTAGGTACTTAGGATCATGCGGTGAGATATCCACTGTTGTATGAGTATGATGTAAGAATAAATATGGTAGTTTTTACTTAGGCCTTTTGTGAGATGTATATGTGGGCTATTGTATATAAGAAGGTTTGGCAAAAATTATGTGCTTATAGCTCTTTTTCGTAGGCGATGTGTCATGGGAAAACATATAGTATTATTTATAGTAGGAATAGAATGGTAGTGGAGGAATAAATGGGTTTATGGAGATAGTGGAGAGAATAATATGAGTTGACTTTGATAACCCAAATGAAGATTATGCATCCTAGCTTACTGTAGTATCATGGACCATGATTTCTACCTATTCCGAGAGCAGTGGCAATAGGCAAGAGATTTTAATATATAGGATCTTCCCCAGTTATTTTTGTGGATTGTTCCCCTTTTATAGCATGAAGTTACTCCCTTGATTTGCTCTAACTTCCTGACCGGACCTGATGTGAATCTAAAAACACCGTCCAAAGTATTGGATGATGAATCTAAACTCAATGAACCAAGAACACTCACAATTCAACTCAAAGTCACTCGAACCAACGGATAGTGCCAAAACACAAGGATAAACTCAATGTTTTGGGGTTTTAGGACAGAGGCAAAACCCACTCAACCTCTCCTAAGCTTATTACTCAAGAACACACTCAAAGTAATAAGGAACTCTTGAACTTGAGACACACTCAAAGTTTAAGGGCTAAAACACAGAGTTTTTTTATCAAATCACAAAGCTGAAGTTTTTCATATCATATGCTCTCCTTATATAGGCTAAAGGAGCAGCAAAAGTAGGCAAAAGCTCCTTGAAACTGTCCTTAATGAACAGCCAAAAAGGAGTTAGAAAGGAGTTACAAAACTCCTTAAATCATGCCTCTAATGAAGCTCATTTAATGAGCTGTTACAAGCAAGCTTTCTACAGCAAATAATGAACTTCTTAGGCTCCTAAACACACTCTAAATAGCTGGCTAAATGGAGATACTTTAAGAGTAATCTCATTGCTTTATTACAAGCTAAAAATGAACAAAAAAAGCAAATAAAACACTCTTGCCCATAACAGAACTATGGGATGCTCATATCACGCCTATATCATACTAAGCTTTGTTGTTGTTGTTGCATTTAGACTTCAATCATTAAACCATGTAACACTCGTGTCAAATTTGGCTTGAAATTAACACTAAAACACCACCTGCAACCTTGGATTGTAAGATGATCCAAATCCAATAATTTGAAAGATCATATAATTTTAATATCTTGGGTTGCCTTGATGCACATGCATCATTCTCTCTTTCTTTGAAAAAAATCCGACCACGAATTTGGCTAATTCTCAAAGGCATAAACTGATCAAAAGAAATAAGAACCTTGTTAAATAGTGTATGTTGCACCATGATACCCAAAAACATATCAAAAGAAGTTCTTGAAACATCATCTTGAACCTCGACTTGGGCATCATCAATAATGCACTCATCAACCCCAAAAGTATGATTTAACCATTCCGGAGGAGTTTCAAATATAGTATCAAAATGTTTCACAAAAACTTTCTTTTGTAAGTTGCAAACACTAGAGTCATTGCGTGACTCCGCACCAACATCTTCCCTCAAAGAAGGAACCACAAAAGTTTCCTTAATCTCCTCTTTTTTAGTTGTTTCTTGACTTTGATCAACAACAATGTTCTCTTCCATATGATGCTTTACAAAATCAGAATCATCCCCACGTTCATGTGTGATTTTTGTTTTAGGAAAAGAATTGAGAATTAGGTGTTGGCAAGTTTTCACAGCTTCTTTTATCTCACAAAAAGTAGATCGAATATCTTCAGATTGCCTACGGATTGGAGTGTCATCATTTTTTAGAAAATTCAGTTTTCTAGTTACTTGCAAAGCCATTTCGGCCATTGCATCCCATCTTTTGTTTTGTCTTTTTTTATCCTCCTTATTCTCCACTAATTTTCTCTCTAAGTTCTCTAATTTTTGTGTGATAACCTGTAACATCCTAGTAAAATCCCCATCAGCCATGTTTTGTTTCTCACTATTTTACTAGGCTATTACAGTTACAATGATGAATCCGTCCGTAACTTCAAACAACAGAACGGAAATGTAAACGGCCTTGAGGCTCTCAAAGGATTACATATTATGCAAACTCAAAAAAAAAAAATAAGCAGATTCAAAAAAATAAACTCCTTAAAAGCTTTCCGGACGAAGGAGAAATCTTCGTTTGAAGTTGAGTGCGCTGGATTTGCTTCTTTCTGGCACATTTGCGAAAAACGGGCCCAATTTAATATCTAAAAAATTCACAAAAATCTGAAAAATTCTGTGAGTATTCTAGATAAAAAGTTATGCAGAATAAAAAAAAAAAGAATCAACCAATTTGGACTCCTGAAGGCTGAAAAATTGTCCTTCGAAGTCGACTGAGAAACTGGATGAATTATGGCAGTTTTGTTTCTTCTCCAAAACTTGATTTTTCCGAAGAATATCTTCACCAAAGCTCTGATACCAAATGATGTGAGTGTAAATATACCCTCCAAAGTATTGGATGATGAATCTAAACTCAATGAACCAAGAACGCTGACAATTCAACTCAAAGTCACTCGAACCAAGGGATAGTGCCAAAACACAAGGACAAACTCAATGTTTTGGGGTTTTAGGCCAGAGGCAAGACCCACTCATCCTCTCCTAAGCTTATTACTCAATAACACACTCAAAGTAATAAGGAACTCTTGAACTTGAGACACACTCAAAGTTTAAGGGGTAAAACACAAAGTTTTTATCAAATCACAAAGCTGATGTTTTTCATATCATATGCTCTCCTTATATAGGCTACAGGAGCAGCAAAAGTAGGCAAAAAGTTTCTTGAAACTGTCCTTAATGAACAGCGAAAAAGGAGTTACAAAACTCCTTAAATCATGCCTCTAATGAAGCTCATTTAATGAGCTGTTACAAGCAAGCTTTCTACAACAAATAATGAACTTCTTAGGCTCCTAAACACACTCTAAATAGCTGGCTAAATGGAGATACTTTAAGAGTAATCTCATTGCTTTATTACAAGCTAAAAATAAACAAAAAAGCAAATAAAACACTATTGCCCATAATAGAACTATGGGCTGCTCATATCACGCCTATATCATGCTAAGCTTTGTTGTTGTTGTTGTTGCATTTAGACTTCAATCATTAACCTATGTAACACTCGTGTCAAATTTGGGCTTGAAATTAATTCTAAAACACCACTTGCAACCTTGGATCGTAAGATGATCTAATTCCAATAATTTGAAAGATCATCTAATTTTAATATCTTGGGTTTCCTTGATGCACATGTATCAGGACCTTGGCTTCCAGGCATCCATTTTCCCATGTGCCTTTTGACTTGGTTAAGTAAGTGGAATGACTATCCCATAATAATAGGAACTACTTGGACTTGGTATAATTGGCTGGTAACCACTTCCATGATGCTAGGAACTTTTGTATTACCTCTTGGAAAATTTGCCCATAACAGTTAGCCCCCATTTTCTTAATTGGAGCATGCCGGAGATTAGAAAAATAAGCTTCATGTTTGACTTCATGTCTACAGTTCTTCTCGCATCCTTTGCTAGCGACGTGTGTCTTTCGTCCGATGACTTTCGTTCATCGTCATGCCTGCTGACGTCATTGATTTTTGTTGATTGTCATCTCATAGTCATTGGCTTACAAGAGAAACTATATGAACGTGACTTTGAAACTTTGCCGCATCATAAATGAGTGACATTTGTCGTCGAAGATGAGCTAGTGTCACAACTGATGCTGACATTAGTAAGGTATCATTTCATAGGCGTCGTACACTGGTGTCGTAGTCGTTCAAGGTGCCTTGGTTCTTTCCTCATTGTATGTATGTTGGCGACATGACCAATAGAAAATCTCGGAACGAATACATAGAACGAAGTGAAATCGTACGTCATTTAACATATCGTAGGAGATATCTGGCGACATGGCCACTTAAGATGTCGTAGAAAGAATTCTGGCGACATGGCCACTTAAGATGTCATAGAAAAAATTATGGCGACATGGCCACTTAAGATAATGTCGTTGAACAAATTCTGGCGACATGGCCACTTGAAGCATCATCGAGGGAGATCTGGCGAAATGGCCATCTAAATTGTTATGGGACGAAACGTAGCCTCTTGTTTTGTCATGATGCAAATTCTATGTCATAGGTTACACATCATAAAAGAAACATGTATGCATGTCTTCGTAGGTGTGGACACTTTGTGTGTTTGAACATATGCATGCATTAGCTCAGGATGTAATGTTTAAACATGATAAATGAAGTGATCTCTAGTGTGTCTGCCGATATCTAGCGTTAAACTATATGTGCTTAGTAGATGCATGTGAAAATAAAAATGAGTACCTTTGTTATGTCGTTATAGCTAATAGTTCATGTGAATGAATTACAAGTGATGCTATTGACTCGATGCATGTTCCATGCTTTGGGAACTCGTGTAATCCACGTTTGTGACATCATGGTTGGTCCCTTTGTCATTCTGGTGCTTAGCGATTATCATCGCATCCTCTGGTGGCAGGCATTATATCATGTATAGATACGCGTCGCGTAGTCTTCTGACCAACGTCACGTCGTCTTCTGACTAGCGTCTCGTCGTATGGAGGTAGGCGTCGTGTCGTTTCGAGACAAGCATCGCGTCGTCTTTTGACGGGGGTCGTGTTGTCAATCTGGTGACAGGCGTCACGTTGATTGGAGACAAGCGTCACGTCGTTTGGAGACAAGTGTCACGTCATTTGGAGACAAGCATCACGTCGTCATCGTGTCGTTGGTCACTAATTCTGCAAAAGAAAGGGTACAAAAACGAATGTTCTTGTGATAACCAAGTTAGTAGTGCTTGTGAGGACCAATATAAACATGTGTAATAGATAAGAAGCACAACGAATCATTCAAACATTAACAACAAATAATTCATAAGGGATCAATAATACGAGTAATAATTGCATAATTAGAAATTGTTTAAGTGTCGTGATGATGAGTTGTAGTGGCGTCGGTGACTGGTCGTGGAATACCGATGATTTGTTCACGTCATAGCACCTCAGTTGTTGACTCTATGCTGTCGTCCCCTAAGACTTGTAATATTTGAGATTCTATGTCATTTACCATCATCTAATATATGGTCTCGCTTGCCTTTAACATACTCGTTGTCTATTGCTCTTGACGTTGACGACGAACGCTAGTTTTGGTTATGAATGTCTTATATAGTGTCGAACAACTGATGTTTGATGTTTGGAGTCAATGGACAAGGGTACTTCTTAAGAATCAGAATTTTGTCATTGTCATTGCTACATGATTGATCTGCAAAACTAGTTGTAAACACAATGGCTCTTTGGAGGCGTAAGTAAAAAGTATTTTCAGAAGTATGACATAAATTTATGTATTTCAAACAAAAGATACTCAAGACCATCGACACGTGTAAAGGATGAAGAGAATCATTAGGGTGTAAAAAACAGAGATGAGCAATTGCAAAGAATAAAGTGAAACAATTGAAATCAACATTGAAGAAGGAACGAAATTACTTGAAGATTGAGTGACTTTTGGATCGAGTACTCATTGATGATGTTTTGATACCCGTATGGATCGTCACAGTCCTAAGTGTGGGTGTCAAGTCCATTCGTCAACTGATTTTTGTCATCACTATCGTGACCATAGCGTCGCTGTCATTGAACTTGTCATCATTGTTGTGACGACGATCGTAAAAGTCGCCATCATTGTGTCAGACGGTTTACAATCTACATTTTGATGTTATTTTTGAATGTCTTATTATTTGTAAACTTAAAAACATTTCAAGCAATCCTGGTGAAGGGATTAAGTCCTGCAGTTGACGTTAGTTCAAGCAAATAATAGTAACCTCTTTGTCACTTCCCGACACAGAAGAGTTGTCGTTGAGCTAATCAATAAAACAAGAGTAAATGCTAGTGTAGTTACGTTATAGTCAAGTGTGACGGATAATTTATGTACTAAGTCTTTATCCCATTCATCTAAACCATAGAATAGAAAACAATAAAATGAAAAAGGTTTTGTAGCCCATTGGATGGATGACGCCTCCCCCAAACCCTATGATGGGATGGTGAACAGGAACTAAGTTCTTCTCATCAAACTTTAGCCTGGACAAGCAATCAGCACTAATGATATCCGTCGAGCTTCCGGTGTCGATCAGAATCCTTCTTACTCTTAAGTTTGCTATTTTCATTTCTACAACCAATGGATCATCATGGGGAGTCCTCAACCTGCCCCGATCTTGCTCACTAACTACCACCCTTGGGAAGGGCTCGGCCTTTGTCTGATCAGCTAACAAAACTTGGCCAAGCTCCCTAAGGTAGTTTTTGTGTCCTCTATTGGTTGGTCCTCCCAAGCAGAAACCCTCCCGAGATTACAAGAACAACATCTTCGTCCGTGCTGGCACTCTCCTTCTTCTTAATATGCCAATCATCTTTCCTCTGAAACTTCCTTCCCCCTTGAGGCATATAGGAGTTCATTTTTCCCTTTCGAGCTAGTTCCTCCAAAGCCTTCTTAAGGTGCTTACATTCATTAGTTTCGTGACCGCAATCCTTGTGGAAGTGGCAATACTTGCTCTTATCCCTATTTCTATAAGGGTTTTCATCTCCGCTGGGGCCTTCAACTCATATTAGTCCTTAATCTCCATGAGAATGGAATGTTGGTCCTTGTTAAACTCAATAGGATTGGATGAGGATGGCTCAGCCTCCTTTCTCTTGCTCCTTCGGACGAAGTGGTGGTGGAGGTTATAGCCCAAGTCTCGGCCTTCTTGGGGTTGCTCTTCTTTGGGCCGAGCAACCTCTTGAGGCTTCTTAGACTCGGGATGCTTTGCTTCAAGACACACTTCGGTAGCGTGGATAAACGCTTCACCTTCCCTCAAAGCCTCAAAGAAGAGTGGAGATTTTCTTTTGACAAGATCAAACTTGAAACTTCCCGGCCTTAGACCCCCGATGAAGGCGTCGAAAGCCACTCCAAGCATTAAGATCTTGGATCTGAAGGGCTTCTAGATTGAATCTCTTAACGAAACTTCTAAGAGCCTCCTTAGGTCCCTGGACGACCTTGCCTAAGTGCATGCTTGTTTTCTGCTCTTGGGGGGAAGATTGTTAAACCATTTCTGAGCAACTCCCTTCAAGGTTGATGGGAAGTTCTTGCACCAAGTAGCATCATCTACTCCTTAGACGTACATCTAATGTTTGTAAGCAGATATGTGATCATCGGGATCTGTTGTTCCATCAAAAGGTTCTATAGTAGGGAGTTTAACCTTTGGGAAGGGGGGCGCCTCCATTATCCTGGCCGAGAATGGAGTGGGCCAGTTAATCCGGAGGGCTCCCATCTCGTCCCTCAATGGGTATGTACTCCTTACGATATTCCTTTAACACCGGATCGGACGACGTGTTTGCGAGCACTTGGACGCCTATAGACCATGGGCTGAGCCACCGTCTTCTCCTGTCGTGGATGAACAAGAGAGTGACTTAAACTTCGTCCCTCCCCTCTGGACGACAACCTCAAAGGAGGGTCTCTCAGATATGGTGTAGATCCTGTCGCTGATCGTTGTAATGCAGCAGCTTTCTTTGCTTCTAGATATTCTCTAGCATCTGTTTCCATTCGGTGCCCGCTTGGAAGAACATGGTCCTGGGTCCTCACCACCAGGTTCCAGTCCATCTTTCTTCTCTGATCATTATCCTCTGGCTGCTTTCTTCTTGCCGTCCTCCTAGAGGGTTCCTGACGAACAGGTCGACTAGGGCCTGGCCGATCTACTTGGGAACGTCCCCTAGCAGGAAGTGGATTGTTAGCGGGCTGGCTCCGGGTTATGATGAAAAAACAAAGCATATTGCTTTTAACTGCTTCCTGGATGACCGCTGCCATCTTAGTCTGAAAGTCATTCAGGACATTCTCCAGGTGTGCGGCAGTCACTGGACGATCTAGATTCACCTAGATGACCGGTTGCTGGCTTGGTCCAGGAACATTGACGATGGATGGAGGTCTATCTCTTCCTCGAGTTGGTCTTTCATGTTCCACCGTATCTTCGACATTAACTCAAGGCTTCGATTCCCGGCAATGTTGGATGATTGACAATCGGTCATCGTTGCGTCTCCCCCCACGAGCGCCAAATGTTTTATCCACTTGTCCAACAAGTAAGCCGTAGGCTTAGCTTCCTTGTCGAGCAAGTAAATTAGTATCTTGAGTGTTCTTCCTTGGAGACTTGTGCAACGATGTCTCGAATCCGCTTAGTCCTTGTTCCGGGCTCGCTCCCGAACCTGCAAAAAGGGACCCACCCTGGAGGTTTGGGTGGTGGTTCCCCCTCCGATGCTTAAGTCAGATATCAAGAGTAGTGAGAGAAAGTATAGATAGAGAGAGAAAGTGAGAGAGTATTTTATCAGAGTAATTTTACACTGTTTGCATTGAATGAATGTTTCTCCTGATTTCAGGGGTATTTATAGTGATAGCAAGTTGACAGCTATCCTTAAAATCTGCCCTAAAATAGTGGCTTCTGATTGACTGAGGAACCTGATCATGACACGTGGCAGACCAGGACTGGTGAAAGTCTATTAACCACTCTCCTTCAGCCATCTGGCAGTGCTGGATTCTGACTGTTGGGCCAGAAATTCAATCATTTTACCCCAACTAAGTATAGCCCAGAGATTAAGCCTTCTTTCCTTATCAACTAGGGTGATACGTGGATGGCTCTGATGAACCCATGTGTCGTTAAGGGAGCCGTAGATGTTAGGCTACAACAAAATGCATATAAACTTATTAACATGTATAACAACTATGAACTTACGTATTCAACGGTATCTTGATAGCTAAGGATCTATCTCTCTTCATCGAATCAAATATATATACCGTTGTCTTAGATAGACAAATGACAAGAAGAATCCAATGATCTCTAAGGCATGAAGCAAAATGTGATGTTTTATATATATAACCACAAGTTCATAAATATAAAACAAAGTAAAGATTAGTTTAACTAACATACTTTTCAATATACGGACATAGGATGTAACGCATATATTGATTCGCTTTCATTGAACTTGCCATGTAGTGATCACGGCATCTAAGTGATTGCGTATCATGGTCGCTGAAATCATACTTGGATACATGAAACCAATATTATTATCTCCATGCTCCTCAGACTGCTCTGCCAAGTACCTAAGATCCAAACACTTATAGTTAGGAGAAACAATAAAAATAGATAGCAATATTAATTAGTTTAGAGTTCGAGAAATCTGACATCATAAATACTTGCAAAATGGATACATTAATCCATGCTCCCACAACAATTTCAGATCTTGAAGGAGTGGGTCAAGATACACATCTATGTCGTTTCCGGGTTGCTTAGGACCCGAAATAAGAAGCGATAGCAGAATAAATTTACGCTTCATACAAAACCAGGGGGCAGATTATAAATGGTCAGTAGAACCGGCCAAGTGCTATGTTGGGTACCTAGTGTGCCAAAAGGGTTCATCCCATCTGTACAAAGTCCAAGCCTAAGATTTCGAGGTTCTTTACCAAAACCTGCGAACTTTCGGTCGATATTTCTCCATTGCGGAGAATCAGCCGGATGTCTAAGCATCCCATCTTTCTTCCTCTTGTCCGCATGCCACCTTAATATATAATTTAGCATTATTTTCATCCGAAAATAAATGCCTAAATCTCGGAATGATTGGAAGATACCAAAGAACCTTCACCGGAGTTTCTTTCTTTCTCACTCCCTCATCATCCTCTTTTATCTTGTACCGAGACTCTCCACACCTTGGACACTCACCCAAATCCTTGTACTCATTTCGATACAGCACACAATCATTTGGACATGCATGTATCTTCTCATACTCCATACCTAATGGACACAACAATTTCTTTGCCTCATAGGTAGAGTTGGGAATTTCATTCCCTTCAGGTAGCAATTCTTGTAAAAAAGTGAACAACTCACTTAGACTTTTATCTGTCCAACTATACTTCGATTTCATATTGAACAATGTGAGGATGCCAGAAAGTTTACTGAAATTCTTACACCCCGGATACATAGGTTTGTCCGCTGCACTTAGAATACTATCATACATATGGGGACGATCGGTTCCTTCATCCTCCAAATTGTACAACATCTCATCTACCCTATCATTCTCATCAACTACCCTATCTTTCTCATTATCATTCTCTCCTTTTTCGATATCAACCTCAACCTCAACCTCAACCTCATCATCAATGTGATCAACATGCAAATCATCACACAAGCTAATGGAGCTCATACCTGGATCATAAAACTCTCCATGCCATGTCCACCTCGTATAGTTGCTCTTAAACCCACGACGAATCAAATGATCCTTAATTTGATCCACATCACGATACCCCCTAGAATTACTGCAATCACAACATGGACACAAGACTAACTTTGACCCATTCTGCAATTGATGTTCTAACGCAACTATGATAAATTCATCAACCCCTTGTAGAAATGTCGCCGAAATCCGATTACCATACATCCAGTTTCGATCCATATTTATACACTATAGAGACACCAAACAAGAACACAATCGATCACATCATTCAAAGTGTCTTATCAAATGCAGTCATGAACATTTGGGTCCTTATCACTCCAACCTAACCCATCCTTGAGTTTCTCATCTCACTACAGTTCTCCAAGTACACGATGAAGATAGTAGGTAAGCTATCAACATATGTACCCAGAGAACGCTTAGGGAAATGAGCTAGATCTTTCTTAGAATCGAAAACCAAACATTCATTCACATCCTAAGTGAGATAAGAAACCCAAAGACAGTCCCAAACCGGGGACTATTCAAGACTTACTCCTAATGAGTAAGCCTCGAACGGGTATCTAGGCCAATGATGCACACATTGCAATTAAACAGCAAAAACCAATCCATTCCTTAGATTTCCCTCCCCACCGCATTAAGGTATGTCCATATAAGTTTGGTCATAATTCAACATATGCTTTCCCAATCACATAACCAAACAATTCTCATATACTTTCCCAATCACATAATTCAACATTATAGGGACAAATAAAACAAATAAACATAAAGCAAAAGCTATAATATATATACCTCTGCTCTCAAGGAGCAGCGAAGACAAGCACAACGAGGTGAGCTTGGAGCACCAGCCGACAAGTAGAAGATGGAATGTGGCAACTGCATTAGGGCATTAACCAACCCACAAATTAAATAGTGATTAAGTCATAACTCATAAACATCAACTATCTAATATTAAGACATTAACAAATTAGAAATTAAGAAACAACATTAAGATTAAAGTAGAATTATTAAGATCAATGGTAAAAAACAAGAATGACTTGTGAATATAATTATATAGTAGAAAGGAAGTATTTTAGAGCACTACAAACTATATAAATTCATGAGCACTACAAACTACAAACATCCTAAATGTAATCTTAAAATCTTAAACTACAAACTACAAATTAAACTACAAACATCCTAAATTCAATCTTAAAATTCAATCTTAAACTACGAACTACAATCACTCTACTAATACAATCACAAACTCCTTGATTAAGATCTAGCAAAAACAAGGAAAAAATTCCAAAAAAAAAAAGATAGAAATTGGTAAAAATAAAAGACATAAATTGAGACAGAAAATTGAAAAATATGAAAAAAGACTTACATTGCCGGAGACGGGGAAACGGAAAGCAGCGGCGGCGCGACAGCGATCAGTGGGGGAGCACGGCGCGACGGGGGAGCGCGGCGACGGGTGAGTGAGAGTGAGTGAGAAAGAGGAGGAGTGCAAGAGAGAGAGAGTGAGTGAGAGAAAGAGGAGGAGGAGCGCCGGCGAGAGGAGTTGATGGAGCAGCGGCGGCGCGACGGGGGAATGTCGTTCAGCAGCGCCGGCGAGTGTTTGTGGGAATTCGCATGAGAGAGAGAGAAGTGCGAGTGTTTGTGAATATTGGCCTAACTGATGGGCGGGATACGAAAATTAAAACTATTAAATAAGAGTCATCTGCGTCGGATAGGTCTATGGTCCGACGCAGATGACTAAGTACTCTTAATGGGCAGGCCAAACAAACGTCATCTGCGTCGGATGGGTTTATGGTCCGACGCAGATGACTAATCAATAATTTTGGCTGGGCATGCAGGCAAAAAAATACCAAACGTCATCTGCGTCGGATGGGGTTATGGTCCGACGCAGATGACTAATCAATCAAATTACTTGGCTGCTGCAAAAAATTACAAAGCGTCATCTGCGTCGGATGTGTCTATGGTCGGACGCAGATGACTTATTTGCGTCACATGAAATGTTAATGCGACGCACATAGTGACCCCATTTGCGTCGTTTGTCGGTATACGTGCGACGCAAAACAGGCCTGTATAATTTTGCTAGGCTATTTGCGTCGGATTTTCTGTAGGATCCGACGCACATATATCATTTGCATCAGTTGCTCTCTCGTGCGACGCAAATAATCAGACGCAAATCGTGAATTCTGTAGTAGTGACTTATAGACAATTTTTAATGTCACTCGTTTTAAATAGTAATAAGAGTCTTTCACAATATGAATAATATACACTTACTCTTAGAGAGACTACATAAGGATTCCATAGGATCTAATACGATATTCCAAAATCCATTCTATCTGATATACTCTATGACATAACAATGTTTCTCACTTCTGTGTTTCAAAAAGAATAACTTCTAATCCAAATATGTGCAACATATCTAATTCCTTTCATAAATTCCTCACGAGTTTCTTCATAAATCATTCCCATATTCGGCACATGATTTCTATAGACTTGGGAGAGTAAAACATTATTTCGACAATAGAGTTCGAAATAACTTTTCACGAAACCTTTTGCATATTCAAATACATATTCTACTTTCTTTCAGAAATCATACTATATTGGGGAAGAGAGCACGAATAGAGTTGCCTTCTAGGCGAATTCTCTAAACTTTTACAAGGGACGTCTCCCTCTTCCATTATGTACTGTTTGCAAGACTTTTCAGGACATGTCCCCAGAATTCAGAATACAGAATATACAGAATACAAAATACAGAATACAGAATGATGTTCATCACTGCTTTAGCAACTTCTTCCCCTTACAAAAACGGAGTCAAAATATATAATTCACAACTCAATATTTTTTCTGAAACTCAAATTCATAATTCCCGAGTCGGATATATCATTCAAACATAATGCATAATCACATTTGGGTACAATTCAATCCTTTACAGAAATTCATTTGCTAAAATCATTCAAATACGGACTTTTAAAGGAAATATAATCCAAGCTTATTATAATTGAAGCTCAAAACGTAGCTTACTAATCAGAAAGTCAAAACATAATTTAATCTTACATAACTTTACATCTTCGTTACCAAAGTTATCTTTTTCACATAAACAGAACCAAAGAGCTTACTCTATAACTTATCATCTTACACTCCATCTAATATCCCAAAGAATTTACGACCAACTCCAGTAATTATCATAAATTCGTCATATAGCTAAATCTTCCACAAGTCATAAGTTGTATTATATATTACATCTCCAAACAACATATCACTTTTGAAATCTCTAACCTTGAACTTTTCATTACCCAAGTAATCCAAGCACGCAAAACTCATAACAAGATATGTCTCGGAAATCTTGTATTATAGTCAGATCTTTAACTCATATCTTCAAAAAGTCAAGTCCATATTCCTGAAAGTTGATGACCAATATATTTAAAATCTTTGTATCCTGTACATATTTCAGAATTTATATAACTTGAATCTCGAAACACTTGACCAATTCAATACACTTGGATTCTCAATACCATTCCATAACTGAAGTTTTTGGTACATTTATACATCTTGGAACTATATACAGACGAATTACAACGGAAACATAATAAGTTTCTATAAGCTTATCAATTCCTTTGAACTAGAGCTCTTCACTTCTTGCAAAACATATACCAAATCACTCAATTCAGAATATCATACTTAGAATTATACTAATAAATATATTATAAACCCTTATTTTAATTTTTTTACTGAATGGCTATAACACCTCCATATATCAGAACATGTGTCTATAAATACTTTATACTATCGGCTTCCAGAGGCAAAATGGACTTATTACGTAATGGATCGATATCCTTAAGTAACCATAATTTGCTCGTAATATTGTTTTTACGAATAGTATTTCAGAGTATAATCATATTCACTCAACTCTTTTCACAACCATGAACAGACGTTATAATAAGAAAGGGAAATACAAATATCATATCACAATTTTGTATCTTATATTAAAGTTTCGAATAATCAGAAAATACTTTCAGCAAAAGTAACATGATAAGTCAATGACAATCACACTTTTGTTCGTAATTCATGCGATTCGTAAAACCATGTGCAATACCAAATTATTGTTCGAAGGTGGTAGGACATGTGTGTACCTTTTTTCTTTTTTCTTTTTTTTTTTTTACATGATCCCCAAGATCATAGATACTTGATCACCAATCTCTAGCTTGAACTCCATAATTGCCTTCATAACCATTTTTCAAGAATCACCACCAGCAATAACAACAATTAATATCCATTCGTACAACAATTCAAATAAACAATTGACTTCCTCATATTCTATAAGCTCTTCCATGACTAACCACAAACTCTCATATGCAAACTATTTGACTAATCAATTCATATTTTCTATCTCACATAATAACTATAATTCTCCATTCTAATTTATAGAGAATATAATAAAAAAAAAACATAATTTATAAATATCAGATCTTATAATCTTACTTAAGGAGGACCATTTTATATTATAAGCTTGAATCGATGAAGTAAAGATAAAAATTCAATCTTTAAGTTTGATAAACTTCTACCATAATTGATTTTGCAAGTCAACAACAATATTTAATAATAAACTTTTGGTGGAAGTCATTAGATAATTAAAAGCATATAAACCAAATTTCCTGATTGATGAAATCATGGTAAGAACTAAAACCCTAATTTTATACCTTGCCAAAGGAATTCAAAACTCAGCAAAGCTCAACAACACAACACCACCACACAACAACAGCAGCTCGCCAAAGCTGCGACAACAACATAAGCTCGTGGCAGCAACATCCACAAAACAGAGGAGAGAGACAATAGGGCAGCAGAACCCACGCAATACGCGCAGCAAGAGAGAGAAGAACAGAGCGGCAACGACAACACCACCAGCTAGAGGTGTGCACGGGTCCAAAATCGGACCGGACCGGTTGGACCGGTGGACCGTAATCCAAATTTTTTTTGGACTATTCCAGTCCGGTCCCATCCGGACCGGAAAAATTCTGATCCAGTCCGGTTTTGGACCGGTTGGACCGAAATTTACATTTTTTTATAAAAAAAAAAAACTTTTTCTTAGGTTTAAATATATTTATAAATTCAATATATTAAAATATAATAATTCTAAAAGTAATAATCTTAAAGGCAATAAATATGAGGTTTTAACTTTCTAACTTTATAAGTTTTAAACTTTTTTTAACCTTTAAACATTTTTTATCCATTCCAGTCCGGTCCGGTTCCGGTCCGAATTCCGGTCCCGGTCCAAAAGTGCACATCCCTTCCACCAGCTGCGCTGGTGTTCACATATCACCGGCAAAGAAAGAGTGGGGTCAGAGTACTAGGCACTGCAACTCAACTTAGGCGAGAGTACAGGAGAATAGGCGAGCAATTTGGGGTTCTCATAACCCAACAGCTTGATCTATTATTTTGATTGCATGAATAAGAATTTATAGGCTTGAATATCATCACACTTGGCTAAGAATAAACTTTAGCTTTTGACAACTCAATGGTGATTTGGCTTAATATTTGCATTGCACAAATCAAGAGGAGTATGAAAGAAATTTGAGAAATGAGAGAACTAAATGGGGTTTTAGTTTTCTTTTTTTTTTACTATTTATAACTCAAGGGCAATACTGTAATTACTCTTCACACCTGAAAATTAGATTTTGTTCAAAACTCTTGTAAACCAAAATTACAAATTATAATATAAACTTGTCTTAAGAATACGATTATAAATTAGGGTTTTATATAACCTGCTTAAAATTAGGGCTACTACACTGGTTTTAGTTTTTTTTTTTTTACTATTTATAACTCAAGGGCAATACTGTAATTACTCTTCACACCTGAAAATTAGATTTTGTTTAAAACTCTTGTAAACCAAAATTACAAATTTAATATAAACTTGTCTTAAGAATATGATTATAAATAAGGGTTTTATATAACCTGCTTAAAATTAGGGCTATTACACAACACGTGAATCTAGCGCGAGAATGGTGCACCAAGCGCAACTTAATGCGTTTGGCGCACTGCTTCCCGACACTTTTTTTGGCGATTTAGGCGATGTTTTAGCTAATTTTGACGATCTTTTTTTTAGACGCGATTTTAGGTGCGACACACATCAATTTTTTTAACGAGTTAATAACAAGCAAAATTGCAATCACAAGCAAATGTCATATAACATGAATGCAAAAGTTCTCAACCTAAAGTCCAGTTCTACGTTTGAAACTATGGTTAGTTTTAGGTTAAGGCTGAAAAGGGTCCATGACTAAGACATTGATCCCACACTTCGTACCTTTACTTAAAAAGGTGGCCACGTGTAAGACACACTCCAGTTCTCAAGTCAGGAACAAGAGAACAATGAGATGGTTGGGTAGGTTTGCTTATGACTAAGATCCAGCACTATCGCTCAGGAAGCTTTCGGAAGGACAAAACGTAAACCCCCTGGGGGTGGCCTCACGCATAGAACATGCGCTAATGAGGCAAGGAAGATTATCCTTATGGTGGCTTAAACAATAGCCATGCATATGCAAAACAGTATGTTATTCTAAGGCATAAAAAGAGAATGAATCATATTTTTCAAGTTTCACCTACTCATTTAAAAAAAAAAATTTTTTTTAAGATCCTCCCAAGTAAAGTCGCCAAATTGTAGGCTTATATTTGACAACCTCATTGTAATGGTTTTATTGAAAACGTTTTGAAGTCGCCAACAAGTCTTTCAAGGAAGACTCATAAATCTAATTGGATATTGGGAAATCAAATGGGCGAATTAGGGACTTATCCAATGTAGATTTTTCCGTCATGACTCCATTAATGGTCAATGAACCATAGATTGAGTTCGGAGGTGAGGGTACGAACACGGTCAGGAACCACATTCGCCCATTGATCACCTTTACTTAATATCGATTCATATCAAAGTTTATGGAAAAGAATAACCAAATAATATTTTCGAGCACCCTAAAAATATTAGTCTAAGTTGGTAGATTAAACACATCAAAAAGACTATTTTTTAGTGACACGTTATTAAGCAATCAAAATTACAGAGTTCCTAACAGGTTGTTCAAATTATCTGATTAATATTATAACAGTTCCTTAGGTCTTGATTAACAATAATAACATGTGGGTGATGAAAGCATGAATATATATATAGTTTTTATATTAAAGATCTACATCATGAAAGAAATAGTTTGTAACTTCCATAAATAAATAATAGAGAATTTATTCAAAGACCCTCAGTAGTATATCGGCGTGGCTTGGGTCTGAGAGAGTAACAACCTTCGGGAGGAGCAAACATGAAGCCTGAAGATCGATCAAAATATGCGTGAGTGTGTTTGAAAGTATGTATTTGTTTGTATTTGAAAGGTATGAGAGTATGTGAGTATGAGAGTAAGAGAGAATTCACAAGTATTCGAGTGTATAGAGTACGTTAAAAATTGTCTTTAAAAAGTGTATCCTAGATTCGGGAAATCGTAGCATATTTATACGAAAATATAAAAAAAAAAATAAAAAAGCATATTGAGCGTCACGCAAAGACGTGCGCCAGGCGCAGATTGGTGTGCCTGACGCTACACAGCCAATGCGTTGCGCGCACTTGGCGCGCCAGGCGCATCAGACACGTTTTGGCAGCCTTTTTCTTAAACGCGTTAAATGATTTTCTTCATCCTTTAAATTCGAAAATCAACTTTACGAGATAAAATTTTGATTTTAACTTTAAAAATATCTTTGAAAATACTACCTCCGTCCCAGAATAGTCTGAACACTTTCCTTTTATGTTTGTCCCAAATTAGCTTGAACACTTCCATTCTTGGCATGGTCCCACCATTAATATATTATTTCTTTTACACATCTTTGGCCCACACTCTACCTTTTATCAATAAAAAGTTACTCAACTTTCTCTCCCCTCTAATAAAAAAATATCCCACCAACTCCTATCACATCTACTTTTTAAATAAAATAACATTTGATAACCACACCACAACTTATCACCTTAAACTACGTGTCCCAACAAGTGTTCAGATCTTTCTGGGACGGAGGGAGTAGTTATTTAATTCTAAAAATATTTATTAAAATACTAAATAAAAACATTTAATTATCATGAATAATTAATTGGGCTTTTTCAAAGGATTGGGCTTAAAATATTTTAATGGGCTCAAAATATCTTATATGGGCTCAAAAAAAACAATTAATTATCAGGAATAATTAATTGGGCTTTAAAATAAGACTTTGGATCATTATTGCAAATAAACTTTTACACTTTAAAATAGTTTTGGGTCTGGCTATTCGGACTGCTCTCCCCTTGGGTCAGACCAATTAAGTCCGCGGTATGTTTCATCATTGGGGCTCTTAATTGGGGAGACACGATTATGTGTCTACACGTAGTACCTCCCCTAGTAAATTATTTGAGGCAAATTAACTAGTGTATCTAGTAAAGGTGATCAAATGGCGGGCCGGTCTGCGCCTATAAAATTTACCTATTAATCGGGCCGAGCCAAAGTCCGGGCCAATTTTTTTTTTCCCAAATCCATCTTTTTCGGGAAAAAACAACGGGCTTTTCGGGGCAAAATCGGACCGGACAAAAATTTGAACTAAAAAGTCATTTTTAGGTTGTCCAAAACCAGTCGCAAACCAAAAAGATTTGGATCGAGCCCGAATTAGGGCCCAAAAAATATGTCAAACCCGGACAATTTTCGGGCCGGACCGGGCTCACTTTGATCAGGTATAGTATCCAGTTAAATGGTTCAAATTGTCTCTATTATGTACTCCCTTCGTTTTCGGAAGTTCTTCCTACTTTGACCAATTTCCTCTCACAAAAAGATTCCAAACATGAACAACAAAAGAAAACGGAGGGAGTATTACTCATTTAACAATAAATATTCTTTGGAATGGCGTAAAGCAATAAATAGTGGTACACATTTTGAAAGAAAGGTAGAAGTATTTTAGAAAATTTGTGTAAAATTGAGAATAATTTAGTGCAAACAAATTGTTAAAATTAACATAGTCACAATATTTTGGCAAAAGTTATTAGAATAGGCGGTCTAATTTTAACATTAAATTAGACAAATTGAAGCCTACATTATCCTAACAAGCTCATTTCATCTTATTGTAACCCAACACGATCCCTTGACATCTCGCACCAACCTAGTCGTCCATTCTCTTATCTTTACTTTTGTTTTCCTTTGAACCTCGAACTACAACAGACAATAATAAAAAATAACATGGCAATCTTACCGAGTAACAAGTAATGGCTTAAAGAATGTGATTGCTGAATGGATTATACTGGTGACTAACTAGATTAAACTAGTCACAAAATAGAGTAAACTAGTTACTATATCCAGAAAAGTAGTCCATTCTCTTCTAATATTGTGCATTTGTGCTTGAGTCGTTGCCTAATTTAAAGTTAAAAGTAGACAGTGACAAATTGATATTTTGGAACTCCAAAAAAAATTGTAAGCATTATATAATCTATACAAATATATTAAAAGGTGTGCGTGACACCGTCGATGCGCCACGTGGCACCCTCCTCCTACCACCAGAATTGTGCCATGTGTGTATTACCCAAGAAAGTCAAGTGGTCATTATTTAAAAAATAAATATGCTGATGCCCAGACTCGAACCGCTGACCTTATGTTAGGATTTCAAAGTAATAACCATCTGATCTAACATTTTTTAGTGCTTTATGTTTCTATAAAATTATAGATAAAGTTTGAATTAGTAATATGACAGGCAAGAGTCAAGACCTACTTCAAGAGTTCTAGCCAGAAACGAGAAACGTAATAACTCATCCCCTCCATCTCCCCTTTTCAAATCCACCATGAACGTTCCTTTCAAAAAAAAAAAAAAAAAAAACACAGCATGAACGTTAAAGTACTCTTCTACTTCGTAATTTATGGCTTCCGAATTTTTCTTACTTCGTTGTTGTTGGAGAATACGAATCAAGCAATGGAGTTCAAAGGTCAGACTTTGGATGGCAACACCATAAAGGTTAGTGAAATTGTTAATTTCAGCAAAAAAAAACCGAAATTAATTCACGAATCACTCCTAAATCCTCTTAGTATTCTCATTGCACATTGAAATTCAATTATAAATTCAATAATTGCATAATTTTGTAACTGAAATATACCCCCTCTCTATATATATCACGAATAGGGTAATTTTATGATCCTTAAATTTTGTTGTTCCTCTTCAAGAAGGTATTTTCTAATTTGACATTATTTTTTTGGGTTTTTCGGATATATAAAACTTTATTTTCCATAGATGGAACTTTATTTTTCAATTCTCTTTTGTTTATTTAACTAATTGGTTTTCTGTTCGTTTTCTTTGGCAGAGGATTTCTCTAATTAATCAACTTTGCAAGGTATTATGTTCATCTTTTTCTTTGTTTCTTTTGTATAAATTTCTTCACCACCTTAGGTGCAAATTATTTTATGAAATAATCCAAACAAGATAACTCACTATAAGCTTCTAAGTAATCTAAGTGTCCTGTTTTTTATTAGGTTTTAGTTGGGGGGAGTAATTTACAATAGAAGACTGAACGAATCCTGTGGGTGTGTTAATTATTTACTTTAAGCTTCATTGATATTGTTAGATAAATACTTCATCTGAAACTACATGGGATTACTAGAATTCGTGACAGCTTCATCTGAACAGCTTCAAATCATGTGTAGTAGTATAACGTAATTAGACAATTGGATATTTTCACATATTGATTCAGGTTGACTGGAAATTTTTAAGCACCAATCAGCCATAGTGCCATACATAATAACATTAACAATCTCAGCATATGCGTACTACAAATAAGAACCTGTTAATCATAATTTGAAGAGAACTGTCATCAATGCAGTAGCTTTAGCTGCTACATCTTCTCCAAGATTAAGGAATTACAGCGCATTATAAATTAAAATCCTACCATTTAGTTGAGTTCATTCCAATGCAACACCTCTAAGATTCGAACAAAATTGTGTTGAGCCTTTCTACCTGTCTAAACATTAAAAAAAAGTTATAGTCCTCTCCCTCTCTCTCTCATTTAATTTCTTCTTAGCTATGAAAATGCGTGTATCAAAATTCTTTGGGTTTTGCTGAGTTAAGTTTTTTAGTATTGTTATCTTAGTATGGATCTCATGTAGCTAATATTAATGTAATACTTATCTAGACTTCACAATTTTAGTAGATGCTATATATGTGTGAGGAACTTGGAACAGGGAAATCTATGTGTGTATCTAATATTGTAGAACATTCAATCTATATATAGACCTTGCGAGTTGAGACTTATTGGTGTGCCTTAGTTTATTGAGCATGATAGATGCGCCCACAAGCGCCATGATCAAAATCAGCTCAGGACAATAGTTATAAATTAAAATCCTACCATTTAGTTGAATTCATTCCAATGCAATACCTCCAAGATTCGAATAAAATTGTGTTGAGCCTTTTTATCTGTCTAAACATTACCAAAAAGTTATTGTCCTCTCTCTGTCATTTAATTTCTTCTTAGCTACTTGTGAACTAGGCTGCTGCATCTTAGTTGGTTGAACCAAGAAACTTGAACTGCTCCACAAATGAGCTTAATTGGAATAACATGCTGTGATAAGTGGATGTTTGTGGATCAATTGGTTAACTGAATCTTGTAGTGTAGCACTGATATTACTGGAGGCAAGGAATATTTTACTCTAAGTTTAGTGATTTGAACTGATTTAATTCTTGGAACATAGACAGGTTCTGGAAGAGTTTCTTCCAACTGATGTTTTACTCTGTCCTGATGACTATGTAAAATGAGGCCAGCAAGGTGATAACGTTTTTACCAAGTGGGTTTTGGCCAAATAGGGAAATACCTGAATATGCATTAGTAAAGAGGGGAGTAGTCAGCTAGCTGCATAACTTGGTTGAATTCGTTGGAGAAAGAAAAAAGTAATAAAAGATGCAGTGCAACTGTTGGATTCTGCATGACTGCATATCTATAACTTGAGGTAATATCATGAAAGTGAAAGGGCACGAGATAGATTGATTACTTTTCCCACATGCCAATATCATAGAAGGATTTGAACCACACATCTATGTGATTCTAATATTAATTCATGACTTTGATTTCCTAAAATGTCTTTTAGACTATGTGAAATGATGCTGTGTGTCCTATTTGTTGAAAGAAATTGAATAAATTATCAAAAGAGAGCAGAGGAAAGGTATGTTGTTTGCTCTTGTAGTTGCCAAAGAGTATAAACGTCCATGTGCCTTTGTGAAACTGAATATAGCTGCTTCTCATATGTAGTGAATTATGTTTCCTTGAAAAATCAAGATGGGTTCTACATTAATTTTTCACTTCCCTTATAGCATAGAGTATTATGTTTTAATTTAAATTCATCTGTATAAGTAACATTAACTGAACTGTTTTAACTGTCTCTCATATCTTTAACTGTCTCTCATATCTGTAAGCTGGATTCTGCCTGAATTCTGATTTTACTAGAGTACTAACATAGCTGCTGATGCAACTTTTCCTATAAAAAGTGTGTATCGACCAAGAGCCTTCTTGTGGTTTGCTTATACATTGTGCAGTAGGTTGTCATCTTTGTCTGCACTGTGCATTCTCTGAAATCTACTTGTATAGTTGTATCTAATATGTAACTCAAAACTGGTTTAGCTCTAAATACCATTATTTAATGTTTTTTAAAAAAAAAAAAATTGTGGTGAGAATCTTCCCCATATACTGGACAAAGGAACTTTTTCTGCATTGCCTGAATTTTTCATCTAATCTATTGATTTTTTTGCTGAATTCTCACCAGATATTTGTGTTGCTGTGAAAAGACGGCTTGCCTTTAAGCAATGTATATAGGCTTATATTATTGTCCTTTGATTTAGTAACCATCCCATTTAGCATTAGATATACTTCCTTGTATCTGTTTTACCTTAGTTTTTATGTATAACCTTGCTCACCATTATGCAATAAGAAATTTGGAATTTGGTTAGGTATTTAGGTGTAAGAACATGTGGTCTTTCATTAGCAGAATTCAGATAAATTCGTCACGACATTAAGTATTTTGTTTCTGCAATGGATTTTGCTACTCGGATTTTGTAATTCATAGGGTCATGACACATGGTGTAGACCTAGAAAATTCTTCTATTGGGTTTGAAGATAAATTAGGCTATTCACAAGTTTTGTGTTTAGTAAATTTTATTCTTCAGCATGTGTACTTCTTTCTAGCTTTAATGTGCTTAGGATGTTTGCGCTTCACTTCTTTTGCTTTTTTTTTTAACCAGAGATCTGTATTGCAGAAGAAGAGTTTGCAAGCGGTCTTTGAGGATAAAGTGAAAGATCTGGTAGAGAGACTTCTAATTGTGGATCGAGACTCAGAAAGGTTGGTGGGTTTGTTTATTACATGTTTTTGAGATGCAAAAGAAATGTGACTCTTTGAATACAGGAACTTTGGGTGAATATTAAACACACTACAAATCAACACACGTTTGGATTCATCATAAGGTATTTCATTTCCTTCAACTAATATATTTTTTGGCTTGCTATCAACAAGTTATGTCAAAGAAAATTGAAATTATAGTATTGCAAGTTTGTCGTATGTCACTCAAAATTAAATATGTTTGCCGAACATTACTTGGTAGAATATTTAAGAACTCTGTTTGGCCAAATTTGAGTTAGTATACCTAATTAGTTTCTTGACCCGGATTATTACATGAAAAACCATATTGTCATTATGTAGACTAATCATGATTAAATGACTGTATTATTTGATTAAATGAAAAACCATACTTGTCATTACATACAAAAATCATGATTGAATGATTGTATTATTTGATTTGATTATTTTTGGTAAGATATGATGCGTTATTTAACTAACTCATGTCATTTGACAGTTTCACTATGAATAATCCCACAAAAATATTCACAATAAGTTACTCAGCTCTTTTAACCACTATCGTCAACTGGTATGGTTTGCCGCCACCACTGTGCAAACAACACTATAAGGAGCGACGACAACAATATGTAGCAACCATAAAGCTGAGAACCACAAAAGACAGTCCGACAACCAAAATAAAGAGCCAAAAATCAAAAGAATTGGTAACTGCTACTGAGCATGCAGCCCAATTAGCTATATTTAAATTGAAGGAGTGTTACCAATTTGAAATAGCTGATTTCAACCTAGAGAGTGTTCGCCACGAGAGGAAAAAACGCCGTATAGCAGACATCAAACGAGTAAAGGAAGAAATGAATTTCGAAACCTTAAAGCAAAACTATATGGATCTATGCTGGGAAAACAAAGCCTTAGTTGATGAGTTACGCAAGGCCAAGGACTTATTGGACTATAAATCTGATGCAACTTCCCAAAAACTATAAAAAGCTCCAGCTTTATGAGGAATGACTTTCATTTTCCTTTGGTTGAGGTCAAATTTTAGATTTAGAACACAATTATCTTTCTTTGGTTTACGTGGTTCAAATTTTCCCTTAAATATCTCATAAAATAATGTATGTTAGCCTATTTAATAATACAAATGCAAGTTTAATATCAAAAAAATCGAACTTTTGTTGAAAAGAAACTTGGTGTATTTCTAATCGATTATCATCAATGAAAAGAAAATCAGGTATGGATAGAAAAGATCAAGCAAGACACAATAGACTATTACGACGCTTCATTCTCATACAAAGGAAAAACAAAGCCACAAATCTAATCCTGAGCCACAATCCAACGACAAATTCAAGACCAAAACATCTACCAATTAGTTGGACAAATGCACCTATGCCCTCAAGATTGACTGAGGTGCAAAGAGCACACCAACCTACAACATTAACAGGTTGGTCAATCCTGTACTAAAACTAATGATACATAACAAAAATGGAATATACCACATAATAAGTAAGTTAAATTAAAAATACATTTGTAGGGGAGACAAGTAACGCAATCAATAGTGAGATTGCTTCAAGTACGCCAACAAGACGACGTACAAGAACTGACAATAGAGAACCCACATCCTCTTCAAGACGTAGAGTCAATTCTCAAGTACCACCAGATGAAACTATGATGTCTACCAATGAAACACAATCCGACAAACACAGTTACACTCGACCGACCTTAATTAGAGGTAGCTCCATTATCTTATAGATGCAATATTTAATTTACTCAAACATGTACTAACTTACTGGTTATTGAAAAAAACTCTTATCGAAAAACAGTGGATGCCAACAACAACAGAAAAACCACAGAACAAGGTGAAACATCAACAACACATGCACTGCTTCACAGTAAGTCTGAAGGTCCTACTTTATAGTTGGTAGTTACAAAAATTGAGAATAAACATTATTTTAACCCAAGTTAAATTCACCCCTGTTTCCTTTTCTACCTCTTAAAAGGAAAGTACACAATACCATGGAACTTTGGTGGCCCCAAACACTTTTGCCTGGATTGCGGTGCAAGGGTTTGGATAGAGGAAAGAGTCAAAAGAGAGAGGGCCAAAGACCATCCCAAGTACAATATTTGCTGCCAAAAAGGAAAGGTCAAACTGCCGTTGCTTAAAGAACCACCCCAGTACTTAAAGGCGCTCCTTGACCCTAATAGTGGGACATCAACAAAATTCAAGGATTGCATTAGAGCATACAACTCTATATTTGCATTCACATCAATGGGGGGGGAAGTAGACAGAAAAATTAATAGAGGAAGGGGTCCTTATATATTCAAAATCCATGATCAGAACTACCATAAGATTGGGTCTTTGTTACCACCTGATGGAGAACAACCAAGATTCACCCAACTCTATGTGCATGATCCTAACAATGAAGTACGAAACAGGATCAGCTCATTGACAAACAATGCCGCAGGTGATCTCGACCCCCAGATAGTTGAGGGGCTTTCGAGAATGCTAGATGAGCATAATGAACTAGCAAAAGTCTTCCGAATGGCTAGGGAGCGCTTCTGCGGTACTGATATGCAACCTGTGCAGGTTCGATTAATTGGGACCCGTTCTAAAGATGGTAGACAGTACAACCTACCAAGTAGCAATGAGTTGGCAGCGTTGATTGTGGGAAACAATGACAATGAAAGTGGGCCCCGAGATGTGATAGTAGAAGAGAAAAGTCGTCGTCTCCAAAGGATATCTAAAAATCACCCAAGCTTCATGGCCCTGCAATATCCACTCCTTTTTCCATACGGAGAAGATGGGTACAGAATTGACATCCCACACAATGATTCCGACACCACGACTCGGAAAAAAAAACAACTGTCACCATGAGAGAGTATTATGCTTTTCGCTTTATGGAAAGACTGAATGAGGCTCGCACACTCATTCTTTGTGGCCGTTTACGCCAACAACTGATAGTGGATGCATTCACATGCTTGCAACAAGTGAGGCTGGATTTTATACGCAACAACCAGAAGACAATCAGAAAAGATGTCCTTTGCGGGTTGACTGATTCTGTGTCCAGAGGTGATACAACACCGGCTTCAATAGGACGACGAGTTGTCTTACCTTCTTCATTCACTGGAGGACCTAGATACATGGTGCAAAACTACCAAGACGCAATGGAGATCTGCCGCTGGGCTGGACCGCCTGATCTCTTCATAACATTTACATGTAATCCGAAATGGGAAGAAATTACAGAATTCCTAGCAAGCATACCTGGACAACGACCAGAAGATCATCCAGATGTAGTGGCTCGGGTTTTTAAAATCAAGCTTGATGAATTAATATGTGATCTCACTGTGAGAGAACACTTTGGGAAGACTGGCGCGGTATATATAAATAGATACTATGCTTTGGGTTTTTAAAATCAAGCTTGATGAATTAACTAAGACTCCTTTTCTTAATCTTATGGCAGTCATATACACCATTGAATTCCAAAAGAGGGGATTGCCGCATGCACACATTTTACTCTTCTTAGATTCGGAAGATAAGCCCTTAACACCTGAAGACATAGACATAATCATATCTGCAGAGCTACCAGACCCGAAAAATGACCCAATGGGATATGAAATAGTGGTGCAATCGATGATGCATGGACCTTGTGGATCAATGAATGAAAAATCTCCATGTATGCAAAATGGCCAGTGTTCCAAATACTACCCAAAACCGTTTCAGGCCAAAACAACGCTTAGTGAAGAGGGTTACCCAGTTTATAGAAGGCGTGATAATGGTCAAATGGCAACCAAAAATGGTCACACTTTGGACAACAGGTCTGTCATCCCTTACAACATCGACTTATTGGTGAAATTCCAAGCCCACATTAATGTAGAATGGTGCAACAAAGACCAGTCGCTGAAATACCTGTTCAAGTATATGAACAAGGGGCCTGATATGGCACTTGCAAGGATTGAACAAGTTACAAGTAATGATAATGGTGGCACACAGAATGAACAAGAGCAAGTCATAGATGAGATTAAGGATTACTTGAAGTGTAGATATGTTTCTGCCTCTGAAGCATGTTGGCGAATTTTTGCATTCCATATTCAATACAAGGACCCCCCGGTACAACGACTGACCTTCCACCTAGAAAATCACCAGGAGATCATTTTTGAGGACCATGAGCACTTAGATGACGTCCTCGAAAGAGTTGGCACAAAGAAAACAACACTTACAGAGTGGATGACAGCTAATAATGAATTTGAAGAAGCGCGTGAATTGACATATGTAGACTTCCCAACAAAGTGGGTATGGGTGAGTGAGAAGAAAAAATGGAAAAGGCGAGAAATGGGAAGAAGCATCGGAAGGATTTACTTTGCACACCCCGCCTCTGGAGAGAAGTACTACTTAAGGATGCTCCTCAATATTGTGAAAGGGGCCACATGTTTCACGGACATCAGAACTGTGGGTGGAATCATCTACCCTACATACAAGGCAGCATGCAATGCCCTCGGACTCCTTGATGGAGATAATGAGTGGCATGAGGGACTCTTCCAAGCAGCCACATGGTGTACTGGCGCACAGTTACGCGATCTTTCTGTGACAATCCTACTTTTTTGTGAAGTGTCAGAACCAAAAGGTCTATGGGAAAGGCATTAGAAAGACTTATCAGATGATATCCTCTTCCGACAACGTCAAAGGCTGGGTATTCCAAACCTAAGTTTAACTGATGAGCAAATTCAAAACTACGCATTGTTTGAAATTGAACAAATCTTAAACAGGGAAAACAGAACCCTCACCAACTACCACAGAATTCCATTACCAGATGCGGCCCTAATGCAAGATGCTGGAAACAGATTATTGTTGGAAGAGCTAACTTATGCCACTGAATCAATGACTCAAGATTCAGCTAATCTGGAGCAAGGCTTGAATGTTGAGCAGAAACAGGTTTATGATAACATCCTTGAAGCTGTCTACCATAACAGAGGTCAATTATTCTTTGTCTATGGTAGCGGGGGCACCGGAAAGACTTATTTATGGAGAGCCTTAATGTCAAAGTTACGCTCTCAAAACAACATAGTACTAGCAGTGGCATCATCTGGCATAGCAGCACTCCTATTAGTGGGTGGGAGGACAGCTCATTCCCGGTTCAAGATACCAATTGATCTCAACAAGGACTCGTGCTGCAACATTGAGCAAGGATCTGATCTCGCAAAACTCATACGGCAAACAAAACTAATCATATGGGATGAGGCCCCAATGGTACATAGGCATGCATTCGAAGCATTAGACCGTACAATTAGAGATATAATGCAGCTCTATGACCCATCAGCAAAGGATAAAATATTTGGAGGGAAAACACTCGTCTTAGGAGGGGATTTCCGGCAAATACTGCCGGTTGTCCAAAATGGAGGAAGAGAAGAAATAGTTGATGCGTCGATTAGCAAATCGACAACCATATGGCCACAATGTACTGTATACACCTTCAGGACTAACATGCGCCTTAGACAGACAAACAATGACGAGGATAATAGAGAGCTCGCAGACTTCTGCAAATGGGTGCTAGATGTAGGAGATGGAAACATAAAGGCAGAATCAAAGGAAGATGAGGAGGAACCTATGTGGATAGAAATACCCGAAGATCTATTGATAAAGAGTGATGAAGATCCCATCGTTGCATTAGTGCAGGAAGTTTACCCTGGAATATTGGAAAACCACATGGATCCAAAGTACCTCCAACAAAGGGCTATACTAGCTCCTAAGAATGACACAGTGGACAACATAAACAAGCACATTCAAGCACTAATTCCAGGAGAGGAGATGGTTTACAAGAGCGCGGATAGAGTGTGTCGAACAATGACAGGAGGAAGAAATCTCGAAGCATTGTACCCAACTGAGTTCCTTAATAGCCTTAAGTTCTCGGGGGTACCAAATCATGAGATACACATAAAGGTGGGATGCCCTATTATGTTGTTGAGAAACATCAACCAAAGAGATGGGCTGTGTAATGGCACACGCCTTATTGTCACAAGATTACAACAAAGAGTCATAGAAGCACGCGTCATTACAGGTACAAAGGCAGGAGAGCTGGTAACTATACCAAGGGTGGAAATGTCACTATCTGATCACAATTTGCCATTTACCCTAAAGAGGCGTCAATTTCCCATAAAAGTGTGCTTTGCAATGACAATCAACAAGAGCCAAGGCCAAACATTTGATCAAGTTGGTGCGTACTTGCGAACCGGTCTTCACCCATGGGCGCCTATACGTAGCCGTCTCAAGAGTCACTGCACGTAAAGGATTGAAAATATGCATCCCGAGGATAGAAACTGAAGATCAGCATATTGCAATGACAAAAAATGTAGTCTACAAAGAAATATTTAGAGATGTATAAAGATGAATTATGTCAGGGATATCTGTTACACAAAAGGCGATGCCTACACTACATTTTAATAAAATCGTCCCCAAGTTTGTTTACTATATAGTGTCACTCCCATATATACTTCTACATCTCCATATTCTTTTCTAAAGTATCTATGTTGTCCAGTTTACAATTAAACAATGGAAATTTGATAATGCTCATCCTAACCCTTTCTCATGCAGGAATCAAAACACTGATAAATGGAATAAAAAAGACAACATATTCTTGACTTGAAGCCCACATTCAGAGGGGGACCACTGGTGGCGCGAGTCATAAGAACATGGGACGTGGTCTACAATTAAAGCAACCCAAGTTCGTTTGACATACTACTCTATGACGAACAGGTAAAAGAAAATTACAGAAAAATAGTACTCTTCCTTGAACATAACATGTTCGGTTGTAATACAGGATTTTGAGTTAGTAGATGATGATATTAAAGATGAGCTTTAATTTGGCTTGATAATAATGCTTTGTAGTGACTTCATTGTTCCAGAATACTAACTGGTCTGACCAAATACTTTTTCACCAAAGCAATGTTATGTCATTTCAATCACAAGTAATGTGACTTTGTATTAGACCCATAAACTATTCCAAACCTTCGTTTATTGTGGTCAACTTCTTTTTTGTTTTTCTACCATTGACTTACACAAATAATACGTCAATAAATAATTTCTTCTAATAAGTAAGTTATTCTTCTGAAGGCTGAAAGTAACTTCTCTTCATTTCGAAATGGAAAAAAAAAGTTGAAGTTCTTACTGCCCCATCATATAAGTCGTGTATATATAATTTGAGTGAGATTCTCTAGCTACATTATTGCAATCCTTCGTTTCTCTTTCATTCTGAAGTTTAGTGACAATAATTTAGACAAAAAAAATATTAAATATGTTACCTTTTTCACTATACGGATAACTAACATGAACAAAATATACGAGGAGGACTCATTGTAGCAAGCGTGAGAAGAGACTTGATACAAAGCTTACAAAGACCAAATCTCGAAGGAAAAATACACACTCTAAACAATTTTGAAGTTGCTAGAAACAACAAACAACACTTGCCCGTGAAAAATGACCTAATCATCAGGTTTACACCTTACACGACTATCTTTCAAGAACAAGAAACTCAAGCTACAATCCAAGATGAAGTGTTTATGATACACCCACTTGATCGATTGAGCGAACGAAACAACAAAGTGACTACAGCATAGGTAATTACTCATTAATGTACTAATTGCTATGCTAAGCACAAAACTACTAACTTAAACTAACCACATCTTTAACAACTTATACTCATTGGTTATTGATGTCCAAAATGCAGATGTTGTTGGCTTGCTAACTGGAGTTGAGGAAAAAACCTGGGTCAATGTAGGAACAAACAAGAGTCCAATAAGAAGAATTTATATCGAAGATCCAAAGTAAGACACCCTCTTCCTTTAGTAAAAACAAGGATTTTAAACAAGAGATTCACTACCCTAATGTACTAATCAACTCATACAGCAATTTGAAGGTGACGGTCACTTTGTGGGGAGCAAAAGCAGATTTGATCAACACCGAGAAAACAAAAGAGAAAACCTGCCAAGTAGTAATCATCACTTCGACAAAAGTGAATATGTACCAAGGTAAGAGAAAGAAAAACACAAAACTAAAATATAATCAAAACAATAAATACGTAACTGGAAATAATATGGTCATGAGCGACATAAGCATAACTTCTATACAATTCGGTGAAACAAACTATGCATTAATGACACGACTTACATGTCTTACAGGAAGATACCAGCTGAACTCAACTACCGCAACAAAAATATACTTCAACAAAGACATTCCAGAATCAGAATGCTTCAAACAAAGGTACGTCATAAAAAACCCAAAAATCATTCCAAACAAGCATTGATGCACACAAAAAACCACTTACCAAATCATGAATGAATAAATAGGGGGGATGAAATGGAACCAATTAAAGCGTTGCAGCCACACCCACATGAACCACCAGAACAAGCCATGTTCCGGAACAGGAAAAAGCTAGAAGACATTTTGCAAAAGGACCCGGGAGAAAAGGTAACATATGACTCATAATACACTAATCTAGGGCAGTTTAAAAATACTTCTTTACCAAATACCTCAACAAAAAAACAACATATCTCAACTAAAAATCAAAATCTACAGGAGACTTTCACTTGCAGTGCCACAATTACAAGCATAGATCTTCACAAAAAATGGCATTACAATTCTAGCGACGCATGCAAGACCAAGATCGATGAGACTTCATACTGTACCAAGTGTGACGTTGTGGTCAAATACCCAAAGATAAGGTAAACAACCACTAACAAAATGATGGTTGACAATAAACTTTCTTACAGTCTCATCCAAAGCATTAACACTAATTACTACAACATAATGTTCCTAAAACTTAAGGATGCTTTTCTTCATAACTTTATGATCTTATACAATAGTTATTTAACTGATGTTCTATGCAAAGCTTCACTTTGCTTGCTTGACTTGGCTATCCTCCAATCTCATGACTGATAAATTACTATGTTCACCTCCTCACAACTACAGGTATCTTCTAACAGTTGACATAGATGACGGGAGTGCATGTGTTCCACTCGCATTATTCGATAAGGAAGCTGAAAGAGTTATTGGGAGCCCAGTGAACAAGTTGTTGGACTTGCAGAAAAAGGTAATATGAAAAGTAGGAAATATTCAACCAATCCCTCTCACACAAATGACCCTTCACAATTACTGACATAAAAAATACATTGCAGGAAAATGGCAATGAGAAGGTGCTAGACCGCCTGCAAATTTGTATTGGAAAACAATTTGCGTTCAGGGTCAAGCTCAGCACAAGGAGTGAGACAACTGAGCTGATTTGCCAAAGGACATTTGAGAGAAACTACCAACTGGAAAAATCGTACGAGGAACAACAACACAAAGAAATGGCAAGCATTAAAAAAGTTTAGACCAACAAAATAAATTAATTATTGCCGTAAACGATTAACACAAACATGATATTGAAAATTGCAGGAGAAAGGCCAAGATGCAAACATCATAAATGCAAAAACTCCTACAGTTGTCGAAACGGGAAGCCAAGGAAGCCAAGTACTCGATGACAGTGGTGAAGACACGCATATAGAAAGTCAATTCCTTGGTGAACAAACCCAAAATGAAGAAGCAGAAAATAGCACAAAAAAGAGGAACAGAAACATTGTGTAAGACACTACCCTCACAAAATCAATAGAAAGAATTACCATAACAACCATTACGAAAACTAACACTTGTATTATACATATAACAAAAATGCAGGGATGAAGATCAACAGGACAACCCAACCACCAAAAAGTAGCCAACCAAGTATATAGCAATTGTCGAATCGAAGCAGCAACCGAAAAGATTATGATGCTTAGCAACTATAATAAAAGCATTATCTGCCAATAAAAAATTAGTTATGCACTTTACGATGTTTTCATTATTGGTTTGACACACACTTCACATATTTCAACCATCCTATAAGTAAAAATAGCACTGAATTTTGGTCAAGATTATCCACTGCATAGCGCAAATTACAAACTACATGGTATTACAAATGAGTTCCATACAGATATGTAATATGTTAACAGTAACACCCGGGGCATCGCCTGGGCCACACACTAATTAATATATATAAAAGATGATATATACAAATATACAATAATGCCCCCTCCCCCAGAAAAAGAGAATACAGCGTCACAAACGGCGTCGTTTTAGCTGTCGTCATCTACATTCTCAAATCACACATCATCTCATCTCAATTCTCACCGATCCAAAACCCAAATGATCATCGTTGTCATCCTTAATCAACCACGACAACAACACTGTTTTTTTTATTATTCTTTTAAAAAATTATCTCAGGTTTCTCGGCTTCATCACTTAGTCAAACCCCCCCAAAACCAAAATCGCAATGTTCACCACTTCTCATCTCTCACCATCTCCCATCAACTCTTCCTCTTCAACCTAAATCCGCCATTTTTCTCTCTCCTCAAGCTTTCTTCACTCTCCTTCAATGGCTTCCATTGAAGAACCCAACAAAAGCTCCAATCTTTACGACACCCCATCTTCCCCAACTCAACCTCTCCTCTCAAAACCCTACCCTTCTCCTTCAATTGAAGAATATCAACCTCAACAACAACAATTTTCTCATCAATCTGATTCTGATCATACCCAGTTTCTTCAAATCGCTTATAATTATGGTCCTAGACCTTTCAAAGACTTACCTTTCCTCATTCTCTTTCTTCTTTTCTCTATTTGCACTATTGGGTTTGGTATTTTCTCAGTTGCACATCATAATTCTAACTTTTCTTCTATCTCTTCCTTTTCTTATGACCCCACTTCTTCATCTTGTGTTAAGAACACACTTTCCAATCATGGGTCTTTTATTGATTTTTATGGGTTTTCCAATTTTGGGTCTTCTTCTTCTAGTAGTTTTGTTAGAGGGTTGATTTGGGTTCTTGTGATTACTTCCATTTTGAGTTTGCCAATTGTGTGGGGTGTGTTGTTGTTGCTTAAGCATTACACTAAGCAGCTTGTTTATGTGTCACTTCCTTTCTTTATTGTGATCCCTATTGCTGTAAATGTGTACTGGTTTGTTGCCTGCACTGTTAAATCTTCATGTAGTGATGCATTGCCTCTTGCATATAGGATACTTTTGTTGCTGTTTGTTTTCTTGGTGATTGGGGTTATTGTGTGGATTTTCGTGCTTAATTGGCATCGGATTGAGTTGACTATAAACGTAATTGGTGTTGGGTCGAATGCGCTTTCGAGGAATTTGGGGTTGTTTGGGGTTGTCCCGTGTTTGAAACTTGGGTTACTGGCTTATTATGCGCCAATTGTTGTGTTCTTGGTGTTTGCTAGGTATAATGGCAAGATTGTGCCCCGTGAATCCAAAGGAAACTATTATTGTGCTTGGAAGCAAGATAGTTGGGTGGGTGCTTATTATGCATTGGCAATTTTGACAATGTTGTGGTCAGCAACTGTGATGTTGGAAGTTAAGGCTTATGTGGTCAGTGGGACTATTGCTCAGTGGTATTTCTCTAAAGATGATGCAACTCCAAAGCGAAAGATCAGAAGTGCTTTGAGGTAATTCGCTTAACTTCTTTCATGTTTGGATATAACCTCATAGTTCACTTAGCTCTTTTATGTATGATGCTTATCGAACTCCATTTATATTATGTCTTCAATCCTCGTAGAGTAGTTCTTGTACTTACTGATCAAAACGTACATCGAACTTCAAATTTGCAGCTTAATAATGACATTATAAGAGTATCTCCGGATTTATTTTCAAATTGACAGGAGTTTAGAAGGCTGGATTGGCTTTTATAGTGGCTCCGCTCACCATGGAAGAGGTTGAGCTTTTATAGGGTATTGACTTAAGTAGAGATCTCAATATCGTATTCAGTATCATCTTTTGTAGTGTAGCTCTTTGTTTCTTACAGGCTTGTTTAGTGTGAGAACATTGAAGGCGCTCTTTTGGAAATATGAGGAAATTACTAGAAAGAAATGATAGGGTTTTCAGAAGTTGCTTTTGCACAACTACTAGCTGACCGGCAACCAATTGGCTGGCTGCTTGATTGTGCTATGGTAAAGGCGTAGGTGAGTATCTTTGTTGGTATATGCCTATGGCCAATGGTAATCAAGATCTGAAGTCTTTGCAGTTGAGAACTGGTTTGTGTTATAGTATAAGTAAATCACCTAAGGTGTGACGCCAAGAGGTGCTTGAGTTCTTCATGGTTTAATGAAAGCTGCAAGTTTATCTCAGTTCCCACACCTATATCTTTTTACTGAGAATCATGGTGTGAGCTGTAACTCCTGATTCGGGTATAGATTATTGAACTTTGATGCGGCTTGATTTATATCAGGCTTTGTGCATCTCCTACGATGACAGTGGTTTCCATTTTTAGGTGTACCCAGGGAGACTGTGAATGAATGAACCTATGATGAGAAGGTTACAAGCCTCTGCCTGACCTATTTTACAGTTTTGATTGTTCTCTCATATTGATTTCAGATAGGATCTACAGACCTGAATTCTATTTTTTGTAGAATATACTGTCATTCTGCACTGTTTACTTTGCCAAAATACAATCTTTTTTGCTATTTTACTTAGCTGCTATTATTGTTAAACAAACGATATCCGCCTTGGTGTGCCATTTTGGACCGCGTGCGACTGTTGATTTGATTGAGTTATTTTCTTTCATGCTCTTTCTACTTTTGATTTTCTCTTCCTGTATGACTTGATGAGTATTAATGGGTCTTTTGCCAGGACAAGTCTCCTAGGGGTCTGCACTAGTTAGAATACCTCACACCGTCTTTTATACAGTAGAGAGAGAGAGAGAGAGAGGGAGGGAGGGAGGGAGGGAGGGAGGGAGGGAGGGGGGGGGAGAGAGGGAGGGAGAGAGAGAGAGGGAGGGAGAGAGAGAGGGAGTATATAGAACACAGAACACACCAGTATTTCAATGAACCTTCATACCTCATATGCTTTCCAGTGAGTAATCAGCTGTGGATTTAAACAAGAAAACTCCTTTAAGTAAGCCTCTATTCACACATCAACCCTTAAGTGACAAAATTATCTTAAATCACGCATATATACTACGGTTAAGTCATGTGACCTCCGTTTAACACTTCCACTAGATCTTTGCACAGTTATTGTATCAAAGCTCATTTAGTATTGCTTGACTTCCTTGTTACAACATAAATTTAGAAAAGGAAATCGAAAATGCTTACAGTCTACAGAACCTCCCTATCTCCTAGCTCTATTAAAGAGCCATCCACAGTCCACCACCTGTCACCCTGTTAGGGGATTCCTGGATACCTTCCTCTCCCCCTTTTTTTAGTGTATTGTCACTTTTCTACTGTTTAAATGTCATCATTACACTTGATTTGGAGGGTTACTCTGATTGAAATAGGTGTCACTTCAAATCATTCTAAGGAGCAATGGTGAAAAGAAAGAATTGTATTAGTTAAATACCTGGGTTCTTTTGGAACTTTATGCCAAAACTCTTTTTGACAAAAAAGGGTGTTGGTTTTACTCAGTAGATGTAAAATAAGGGTGATTTAATCTTATATTATAACTTTCGAGTAGTTTTGCTAATAAGGTCCACATAAGTGTCTATGTGTGCTTCTTTTTGTCCGTTAATTATCCTAAATAGGTTAACGTTGATTATCTTGACATAAGTGTGATATGATTGATAGAGAGTGGGAAGAGGGAATATATGATACTCAAAGAAGATACAAGATTAGAGGGGAAACATGAGGAAATATAGTGAAGCAGAATAGAGAAGGGTGGAGAGAAATGTGGTGGAGAGGGTTAAGAAGTAGAACGTAGAAGAGGAAAGAAAATTACTGGAGATATATAATGTATTTTGTCGTAGATAAGTATGAATATCCTTCCTAAGCTGACTCCTAAACCAACTATAAGATTATGAAGATAAGAAACCTTATTGGACTTTCTAGACCTCAAACAAAGAACTAGAATCAAAAGATTTTGTCCTTAACTTTAGTGAATTATAATCAATTATGATAGATTTTCCATAAAAATTAAGGCATCCTTATGCAATTAGACTATCAAAATTGCTCCATAACCTATTTTCCACCTAAAAATCTATGCCCTTGTTTGGTAAAGAGAGGTTTGGCGCAAAAATTAGAGGTTTGAACTCATATTTAGAGGATTTGACTAGTCAATCCTCTCTCTAATTTGAGTTTTTGGTAAAGAGAGGTTTCAATTAGCTGATTGGGCCTAAAAGACTCTTTTGAAAAAGTTGGGGGGAGGAGGCTTTTTTGACATTAGAGGTTTAGGAATAAGTGGGCTAAATTACATTTATGTCCTAAAGTTTTTGTAAATTACATTAATAAACAATAAAAAATACAACAACGGATTATGCGCATGCCTTATTAGTCATTTTACACAATTATGTAGCAATCAGCTATGGGTTTCTTACCAAACACCTTTATACAAACTGCTAATACAATCAGCTACTAGTCAAATCATTTAACAGCCAACAACTATCCGCAAATTGTTATTTCTGGAATCACTTTATTAGGTATCATTTATGACTTTTACTAGGGGAAAAAAAGTGAAGATTTAAGTCGCATACTGGCCTCCTTTTGATCGAATAACCAGTTGAGGGTTACGTGTATGACGTATCTGCCACCAAGTTCCAGAGTACCTGTAATCTGTAATCTGTACCTTATTACGTTCTTATCCTATGCTTGGATGAGGTCACAAAGGTTTTGACACGAAGGTAACTATTTGGTTTAATCTTTTCTTAGAGGATCTTTACAGATGATAGTTCTAAAATTGGGGAGGAATAAGAACTCGAAAAATACCACCACTCAAGGTCAAAACAAGGTGAAACAACTTGTTTTACAACCTACTTCACTAGCTTAGCTCTCACCTCAATGGATAACAAGCAAACATTAAAGATTTTTGATAAACAAAATCAAACCAGGTTTTGGACTCAAACACACTTGTTTTCAAATAGAGATAACTCTCGGTTTTTCATTAATCAAATTTGAAATTTTACAACCTAGCAGCTAACTATTTATACTACAACATGTCAAAAATTCACGGCCAACAAAGATCTACAAATATGTTTAAAATAATTTCAAAGCTGATTAAGCTGCTGAAATCCGTAGAGATAGACATTTCTCTATTCTTTTGGCTATAACTTATGTTTGGATGCGAATTGTACTATGAAACCAATTGGAGGGTTTCCTAAACTTGAAGATCTTTCCAACCATAGGTCACACGCCTCAAGATGATGACGGAAAGTTGGTGCCTACTCTTATTTTTTCTTCAGCTTCATTCACGTTTTTCAGCTCCTTTTGTTGACTTTTCAACTTCATTCAAGCTTAGGAAAGTTTTTAAGTGATTCTTTAACAAACAGCTGCATCTTGGTAAGCTACTTGCTTAAGCACCTTACAAAAATCAGAAGAAAAGCTTAAGAAAAAAACGTTACAATTGTTATAATAAAACTGGCTAACTTGTTTAAAACTTGTTTAAAACTTGTTTAACTAGCCTGGTCTTGACAATAATCATAAGTTTGTTTAACTTCTGGATTTGGTTAATATTGAGAGTTAACAAGATGTTCAAAAGCTTAATTAGCTCAAAACCAGATGCCAATGAACGTGGATAAGCAAGAATTCAAGCGTACGAGCAAGTTACACTTGTGTTCTAAAGCTAAAGTTCTTTTTGTTATGAACTTAATTAGTGTTTTAATCTTACTTAAGATTTTCTCATTTTGGTTAAGTAGGATTAATTAGTTTAATTAGTGCTAAGTATCCTAGAGTTCTAGTTAAACAAGTTTTAAACAAGCTTAACTAAGTTAGCCGTTTTTGTTATAACAATTGTAACTTTTTTTCTTAAGCTTTTCTTCTGATTTTTATAAGGTGCTTAGTCACCTAGGTGCTTAAGCAAGTAGCTTAGCAAGCATGATGCAGCTGCTTGCCAAAGATCACTTAAAAGCTTTTCTAAGCTTGAAGGAAGTTGAAAAGTCAACAAAAAGGGCTGAAAAATGTGAATGAAGCTGAAGAAAGAATAGGAGTGTGCAGCAACTTTACGTCATCATCTTGAGGCGTGTGACCTATGGTTGGAAAGATTTTCCAAGTGTAGGAAACCCTCCAATTGGTTTCATAGTAAAATCCAAAAGAATAGAGAAAGGTCTTTCTGTCCGGATTTCAGCAGCTTACTCTGCTTTGAGATTATTTTAAACATATTTGTAGATCTTTGTCGGCCGTGAATTTTTGACATGTTGTAGTATAAATAGTTAGGTGCTAGGTTGTAAATTTTCAAGTTTGATTAATGAAAAAAACAGAGAGTTCTCTCTATTTGAAAACAAGTGTGCTTTCGGTCCAAAATCGGGTTTTGTTTTGTTTATTAAAAATCTTTGTTGTTTGCTTGTCATCCATTGATGTGAGAGCTAAGCTAGTGAAATAGGTTGTAGAACAAGTTGTTTCACCTTGTTTTAACCTTGAGTGGTGGTATTTTTGGGTTGTGAAAGTTGTAGTTGTTTGTCCTAGACAAACCGGGTTTGTTTTCTTTGTTCTTCTTTAAACCATTTCTTATTTTCTCTAATCTAATGCTCTCAAGTGCTTAATCAATATGCATCACTGAATTTCTGTTACTTATGGGTCTCATTGGCTTCTTTCTGGACACTTGAGAGTTGATAAAGTTCTCAAAGTACATATTGTCCAGATTTCCTGATATTGTTCTCACAAGCCATATAGCTTGTCAATTTGGTTGAAATTATTAGGAACTAGGAAGGCTGAAGTTTCTTAGAAGATTAGTAGGTACATAGGTTAGTGGTCTTTGTTGGAACTGTATCAATGAAATGAAGCTATTAATCAAGAACCTCGACTTCATACTTATAGGCAGTAGCTTCCTGAGTGAATAGTGATTATGTTATTTGTGGTTCCACATTGTTTGGCAACTCGCATCCTAAAGATATTTGTGTTGCGAATAATTACTTTTTTCCTCTCTGTGAGGATTTAATTGTGAAGTAGTATGAAGTAACTTCTTTTGTTATGAACATGGATCAATCCTGAAGTACTAGCTTTTTTCATTATTTCACCATCTTTATATGAAGAGACCTTAGGATGTGAAAAAAAGGTTAGAAGGATACATGGAAAATTTTGAAGATTGGTGTATGTTTAAGCTCTCCTTCTGGGGATAAGATTATGTCATGGCAGACTTCCTAATTCTCCTTTTGTGGTTTTTATATGTTCGCACTTTGCAGCGATGCTTTTCATTTAGGGCTGCACTTATTCGTTCTTTATTTTGTAGTTAGCATAAAAGCATGTATAATCAGATCACCTGCTTTTGTTTTATTCAAGTGCGAAGTGCCCTTTTAGGCTTCCTAATTTATTGGGATTCCGTGTGTTATGTCTTGGTGGTTTATGTTAATAATCTTTCTTATGTTATTGAATAGATTCCTCTTTGATGTCATGTTATAATGTTTTTCACTACTTAGTAATAATAAATATAAAAATTTCTCTAGAACCTCAAGTGGACATTGCTTGGCTTTCCCCCTTAAGAGCTTACTTGGCCCCCTCAAACATTTGCCCTTGCACTCCTTTTGATAGCTATCATCATGCATCAAATATTGAACATTGCCGTCGTTGAACTTCGCTATAATCTAATCGAAGTTACCTCCAAAGGCCTCCTGACATCACTCTAAGACCCTAAGACACTTTCGAATGGTTTCTTATGACCCTAGTTTGCATCTCATTGGTTCTATTATCCGGGATATACAAAGGTTCAAAGGCATGTATTGTAGCTTTCAATTTTGGTTATTTGGGGCTATTTCTGCACTTTTTCATACTTGACGATATTTATTATCTAGGACCTTTTGAAGGGCATTGGGATGCTTTGGGACAATTCTTGGGTGGTTGAGATCCTTTACATTGAGTTAAATTATCTTTTACAACTTGTTTTACATATTTCGAATTCAACCTCGAAATAGCTCGAAAGGTCACCATATGCCCGTTTCTAGGCATGAATGTAATTTTAAATTGTCTACAGTGACCCCGTGATACGTTCCGTGGGATCTGTTGCTTGGGCTTGACGAAAGTTTAAATGCGTGTATTATAACCTTAAATTTTGATTATTTTATGGCTATTTTTTGACTTATTTGGATCCGACGATGTTATTTATCCGAAACCTTCGCGTGGGCCTCGGGATGACTTGAGATAACTCTCGGACAATTATGAGTTGTTACCCTCTACATTAACTTAAATGGCTTTTTATAGTTTTTGTTGTAAATTTCTAGTCCAACCTCCAACCTCTAAATAGCTCATAAGGCCTCCATATGTATGTTTCTAGGCGTGAATATGATTTCAAATGGTATTCAATGATCTCGGGATTCATCCATGCGATTTGTTGCATGGGCCGCAGAATATTCAGAAGCGTGAATTATAACCTTTAAATTCGACTGTATTGGCTATTAGCCTATTACTAGACTTTTCGGACCCAACTATGTTATATATTTGAGTTCTTCCTTAGGGCTTTGGGATGTCTCGGTTTGTTGAGACTCTTCAAATTGTCTTAAACTATATTCTATAGCTTGTTACATACTTCCTCTATTCTCTTCTAGATGTAAAATGTGCTTTTATTTAATACACCGACCAAAGAGCCAAATGTTGCATCTAAAAATGAAATAGAGGAATTTTAATCCCTCTGTACCCCAAAGGATTTTCCATTGCTTCTTTTCACGTTTGCCAATACACATTTTGTATCATTTATATCTTTGGTTACATATTAGTGAAAATTATAGATTGATTTTCGTAATGTACTCATCGAGACAACTCAAACAAATTCCAACATGACTATGTTTTTTCTTACATATTGGAAATAATTTAGAAGGTCCTCTGTATCTATGAATAGGGCTAAGATTAGAATTGGGATCTCTTTTGGGGAACAGAGGGATTATATTTTATTTCAACCCCCGAAATAGCTAAAAAGGCCTCCATATGTCCGTTCTTAGGCATGCATATATAATTACAAATGGTCTTCAATGAGTCTATGATGCATCACATGAGATATGTTGCCCATGTCTAAAAAATGCCCTAAAACGTGAATTATAGCCTTCAAATTTAGCTATTTTGTGTTTTTTTAGGACTTTTATGGACTCTACTATGTTAATTATCCGAGACCTTGCCAAGGGCTTCGGACGGCTTTGGGATGACTCTTGGGTGGTTGAGACGCTCTACATTGACTTAAAAAGACTTCTAGAGCTTTTATTATTCACAACTTCTTAACATTTGAGTATGTGAGCCGTGAGGCAAGAGATAATTTCTTTGAATATGAGGGGAGAGGCAAGGTGAAACAGATGATAATATTCGCTTTTAATAATGTTACTCTTCAAGAGGTTAGAATAGAGGAAGTTAATAGAGTTACTCCTCTTACTTGATAGCTCTGATATGTCGTTACTTTTGGTTGTACAAGCAAGGGGGGTAATATGTTTTTTTGACTGCCAGCTCTTTAAGCTTATTGACTCTTGAGGAGGATAATGGGAAAGTGTTCTGTGGGTGCTGTAAGTTGAAACGTTTGTAAGTTTTTTTGTTCAAGGCCGTATTAGTGACTTTGGGCCTATGATAACAACACGTGCTGTGCTATTTGGGAAAGATTAAGCTAGTTTATGTTTCTTTTGGATATTCTATGGTGCTTTTTGGTAATTTAAATTTAGTTATTATCTTCTACATCCGGTATCCAATATCATTGATACCATATTTCACTGATCTTCCTCTTAGAAGGTGGTTGCTGCATATGGTCGAGCAATGCAGAGATTCCTTTTTGTTATTCATTATAATAATTTTCGCTTCTTGATCAAGTGGGAGGAGCATATTGCAGGTGCTCATCACACCACCCTTCCCAAAATCACTTTTCCAATCCAATCCTCTTCATAGTGATGTGCTTATGAGATGAAAAGGCCTTTCAAGTTTGAAAAAGTGGGTCAAATTGGATATATCGCGGAGTTGTGAAATTTTTGGTCGCCGAGTTTTTCGTGTTTATGGATGCCATAGTTTTGTTTTGTCAAGGAAGTTATCGTCGTGAAAGAGAACACATTGAATGGTGGAGTAAGGAAGTCTTCGGGAACTTAGATAGAGAATGAAGTATCTGGCGATCCAGGTGAAAGTCTTGGATGAGACTTTGTAGCGACATTCTTTGATTATAACTAATAGGATTCAGCAAATTGCAGGCTAAGCAGCAACTTTAGTCAAGTCAGAAGATGGATTGATATGTATTGACACAAAAGGCTAAGAAGCTTTGGATTGCAGAAGGGGATAGTAACACATTTTTTCGGCATATGGCAAACAGTAGAAAGCAAATCTCATGAGGGTAACTCCAGGAAAGTATATTATGAGGTGATGTCTGGCATTAAAATTTTTATTAGATGTTCAATGAAAAGAACGCTATAAGGCCATTGACGGACTCTTAACTCTTTTTATGTGGAGTTTGCAATAGAACTGGAGAAGCCTTTTTCAATAGAGGAATAATGGGAGTCGATTGATGAGCTTTGCAAAGATATCGTTCGAGTATCTGATGACTGAGGGCACTTCAATATTGCTTTTTCCCACCATTAAATTTGGTTGTAGAAAGTGGCTAGAAAAGATGACATACACCAACTACAGGCCTATTGTTTTGATTGGTAGCATTATAAAATCATTGGATGACTCCCTGTTTCAAGACAGAAAAATAATAGTTAGATGACATACACCAACTACAGGCCTATTATTTTGATTGGTAGCATTATAAAATCATTGGATGACTCCCTGTTTCAAGACAGAAAAATAATAGTTCAATTACTAAGGCCCATATCAGCATGCTTTTGTTTGCGGTGGTCAGCTTTTGGATGAAGCTCTCAGTGCAAATTGATGCATAGAGTTCGCGTTGGAAGTCATTTAAGATATCTTATTGTGTAAGCTAGATGCGGAGAAGGCTTATGATTGGCCGGGTCCTGGGAACAAATTCTTGAATTTGGGAGAGCTATGCTCGAAGATGATTTAAAAATTATTGTCGGGACTTGAATAGTCAATTGTTTTTATTTATTATTATAATTACATTTAGGGATATTATCTCAGATGGCCCTGACATGTAGGCCTTTTTCCCAAATAACCTCGACATTTTCACCCCTATCGCAGATAACCTTAAACTTGTAAATTGTCATTGAACTTGATGGAATGTCCAACGGTGTTAACGTTTTTTTTCAAAATAATTTGTGCTTTTACGAAAAAAAACCCGCCAAATTATCTCTGTCTTGTTCTTCATCCCTCACCTTTTACTTTCTCTCTCCTCCTCAAATTTGCTCTCACATGGAAACTCCGAAACAAGCAGGCGGCAGGGAAGAGGAAGACTGCCGGAGCAAAGAATCAAGGGCCGCGTTAATCGAAGCTTGGGAGCACGCTACCTCCGAAGCGACCGCGGAAACTTCCACCAAAATAATTGGAGCGAAGTTTCTGATGCTATTAATTCCGCCAGAAATTCTTGCCACAGATCCGATGTTAAGTGAAGAATCACATCGAGACTCTCAAGAAGAAGTTGAGGTTGAACTCGAGCGAGTCGACTCGATCGTGTGGGAGTGGAACTGAGGTGGAGAGGGCAGTTACCACCGCTGCAGTTGCTCGTCTGAAAATTTCGACGGCTAGGGTGTTTGTAGTTTGCCAGCCACCAAAAGGGCAGGCACTAATTTCCCAGACATGGTCTCTACGAATTCGTCACCTAATGGTGTTTGTAATTTGTCCATCAAAGGGCAGTCACTAATTTCCCAGTTGTGGGCTTTGTGGAAAATTAAGCTTGATGAAGATGAAAAGACATGAACAAGTTGGCTGTGCAATTGAAGAATGTTGATTTTGATTTCCAAGAGACGTGAACAATTGAAGATGAAGAGACATTAATTTTCAAGAACTTTGATTTCAAGGCATTTAGCGTTTGCTTGCTGTGCAATTGAAGAGAGGGAAAGTGGTGGACACCATTGATGACTGCTTGAGAAGAGTGAGAATTGAAGAACAAGAGGGAAAGTGAAGAGTTTGTTTTTTTTTTTTTTAATTTTTAAAAAACAGTAATTATTTTTGTTTGAAAATAGTTAACGCCGTTAATAATTTCGTTAGGTCTAATGATAAAATACAAGTTCAGGGTTATCCGCGGTTGGGGTGAAAATGTCGGGGTTATTTGGAAAAAAGGTCTATATGTCAGGGGACCCTGAGATAATATCCCTTACATATATCTATGTGCGTACAGTAGGTCGTGTCACCAAATCAGCAGATAGTATCAGTCTATCACACTCAAAAATGCATAAGATGAGTTGTGTGAATAAGTAGTTGTACTGAGGACAACCATTTAGTTATGGCTGTTTTTGCCCACTAGATAACCAAGCTTGTCCTAAAAAATACTAGGATTCCTTTGTGATGCTGAGGTACCACAGTTGTGGGGAGGATACTTAGGCTGTGCTCTAGTTTCTATTTAGATTTTCTGTGGACCTAAGTAGTGTTCCTTGTTGATGTTGGTTGTGCAATCATTTTTTTGGTTTAGCGTCGTACACTCACTTGATTGATATTGATCTACCAGTGGAGTAGTGGAGGCTTTTCTTTACTTTTTGCTGTCAATATTTCAGTAAAGTGTTGCAAGGGTGTTGTGTGAGTTGTGGTGCAAGAAATGGGCTTTATGGGATATTTGGGTCTGCCATCACCTTGGGTTTGCTGTCTTCTGTAGTGTAGAATAATTATGAACCCTGATCAATCTGGAACTGCTAGTAATTTAGGCAGCTTTTTCTAATTTCTTTGAAGACTTTCGCCAACTGTCTATAGTAGGTTTCTTCGCTTCTGTGTCCTTTGGTTACCGGGTAATGGAGGTTGCCCTCAATCTCACTTTACATTTTGTGACGTACCTTGGACATGTTAAACCTTCTAATGGGTTCTTACCTAGTGCGGAAGACTTTTCTCTTTTATCTGCTGAAATCTTCTTAGGTGTTCTAAGTGGATCTTGTTGTTACTCATGGCTTGGTGGGGAAAGTTAATCTTGTTTTAATTTCATCCATGATCCCTTTGGCCATTGATGAATCCTGGGGGGCAGAAGGATGCTCTCTGGTTTGATTCAGACCTTATAACGATAACATGGGTAAATTCTTCAAATTTGGTTAAATAAACCGAAAGTTTATCGTAAATTTGATTTTCCTTGTTTATCTCCTACACAGAAACCATCTATTCATTATAAACGGGTGTATGTTTTTGTATAGTCTATGAATCAAACAAATCTTTATGTGGATTAGCTTTTGTGTGAAACTTCAATTAGATTATTACATCTGAACAATCATATATTTATGTATATACCGGATATGATATGAGGTTTCAGTTATCATTTCATCTGACCATCTGTTTTACATGTACAGAAATGCGTTTGGCCCCTCAGCTGGAACTATATGCTTCTCTGGGTTATTAATATGTGTTGTCCGAATGGTTCGCGCTGCTGTTGACAGTGCTAGACAAGAAAATGCTACTGGAATTGTCAATGTTGTCCTTCGGTGCTGTGTCAATGTTTTTGTAGCAGCTGTTGATTTTTTGAACAAGTTCACTATCAATTTTGCGGCTATTACAGGTGAAGCTTATTGTACATCTGCAAGAATGACTTATGAGCTTTTAAAACGTAATCTTCTATCAGCTGTGTTTGTGGAGACAATTTCTACGCGCTTACTGGCTGGAATAATATTCGTCCTTTCAGCAGTTTATGCAGTTGTGGTAAGTTACTCCATTTACTGTCACTTGCAAGATTACTGTGATGTGCTTTAATTTGTTCAGAAACTTTATACTGATCTCATGCATGTTATCCTTAGTGGAGACGACTTTTGTTGTGATTAGAACCAAACAAGAGAAATGGGGAAGAATCTGTTTCTTTTCACATTAAAGTTTCTAGTCTAAACTTATTGGAAGTTATCAAATCTTATTTTAGAAATTGACCCTAGGTATCCCATATATGAACTTAAGTTTCCTTTATAGACAAATCATGCATAATGAAGTTTTGCTATCATCTTTTTGGTTCATCGTTTACTTTGGCAATTCTTCTGTGTTTCATTAAGAACTGTATTTATGAATTTTCAGGTATGTGCCATATTAAATGGTGTAACAAATCTCGGAGTGAATTCCTACTATGTTTCCCTATTGGCTTGGTTGCTGCTCATAGTGGTGCTTGGTTTCTTCGTGCACCTGCTTGAGGACGTGATCGACACAGTATACGTGTGCTATGCCATTGACCGAGACAGAGCAGAGGTCAATAAACCTGAGGTCCATGACGTTTATGTTCAGCTTCCTATAAGCAGGAGCACCCGAACGCCACTCAACGTGTAATTATCATGTTCTGATTTCTTTTTCTTTTTTTATGTTGTGTGTTTTAGTTTCATCTCTGTAATTCTGTATTCTAATTTGTTATCCCACTTTGTAATGACTTGGTGGGTTGTGCATATCCTTCCCTGGTTCATTTGTAGAATTTGAGGTTTTTTCACAATAATAAAATTTAATAATAGAAGATGTAGTCCTAGTCTTCAAGGAAGTTTAAGAAGCGTGGGTAATTTCGTTGGCTCTCTTCAGTCTTCTCTTCGCATTTCAGTTGTCTTTGAAGCTTACTGTCCGTATCTGCTCGTTGTTCATCATAGGTGGCTAATACGTGAATACATTAGAATTCAGGTCATTAACTTTGTTCCTTCTACAGAGTTCTACTTGAAATTTTGTCCAAAGCTACCTTATAAAACCAACTTCTTGTGAAAGCATACCTAATAAAATTAATTGTCAAAAATTACCTAATACAACATTTTAAGTTGTGTACCATTACCTTATCGAAATGTGGGGGTTGATTAGTTTTCCCTCGGTCACAATATTTAGAGAAGATGTAGAGGAGAAAAAAATAAAAGGTAAATTAGTAGAGTAGGAGTGAAGAACGAAAGATGCATGAGAAAATGGGTGGAGAAAGGAACGGGAACGAAGAAAATAAAGTTTTACTAGAGTTGGACGAAGAAAAGGGTGATTTTTTAAATGTCGCGTAACCCACATGTGAAGGGGAGATTTGCGCCGGAAAACTAGTAAACCCTCCACGTTCTTGGATAAGGTATAATGGTGGTGGTCCACAACCCTAAGGCTTTTTATTAGTTGGTTCTTTAAGATAAATTATATTAACGCCTTTCACGACACACCAAGCACAACCTACCCCAAAGCTCCTTCAAACTTCCCCGATGGGAATCGAACCCATCAACTTGTAGGGGAAGATGAAGCTGCTTACCACCCTTTCGACTTCCTACATTCTCTTTTGAAGGGAAAATACATAAGTTATGACTTATCTCAACTTATATGTATCCAATAAGTATTAGGAGGATTGAAAAATAAAGGGGAAAGAAGTGCAGGATCTCATATTAATTTTCTACGATATAGGGTGAAATCATCCTTGTGCCACCAAATGGTTTGTTTGAATCATATCTCCTTCAAGAGCCTTTATAATTTCCCATAGGCTGTAGAATTATGAAGAAAACATGTTGTAAAGTATATCAGATTCTTAACTAATATAGGATACATTATTTGTTTAAGGGTATTTTTTTCAACTCATTTCATCATTTGGAGCTCTTTAAATGAGTAAGAAAATAGCATTTAATTTAGTACATAATTAAAATTGCATAAAAATTATGGTTTCACGTCATCTAACTTGTTCTTTTGAAAAAGTTAAGTTAGTGTTATGACTAGATACAATCCTAACTTAGTTAGACATTACGTTAGAGAAGGAAAAAACTAATTTTTTTTTTTTTGGATCACTATATCTTTTTAAGAAACATACACCATATATGACAGCCTAAAAATTAATGCATATTACCATAAAGCATATAGTCTTGAAACAGACATTTTAACTATATAGATACAACAGTAGCTTCAATAATTCAATAATTTGCATTGATTATCCAATGAAATTAGCATGTTTAATGGGAAACAAAGAGGCATAGTCAAAATCCAACTCTTCTAGTCACACTCACACCATGATTCATGAGATTCGGAGAAGCTGAAGATGTTTCATGTTTCCCAAATTTACATAAATTCCAAATGCTTAAGGCCATGGGATCTTAATTGTAATACATTATGAGTCACAAATTCACAAAACATATGCATATGTTTGGTAAGTGAGAGTACCTCGGAAAAGATGAGAATAAGGCCACAAAATACGACTTATGTCGCTACAATCCATTAGCAAACAGGCTGAGAACTAACGGCCGGCGAAATTCATGGGGCCAGCTCCAAAGTAGCCATGCAACTCCCATCATCATTCATCATACTAACACCTTGGAGTTTATCAATTATCATCGAGTAGTTTCTCTAATTCCAAGGACAATTGAATTGACCCATATATATTTGTTGATTGTTCTTTTGTTGATCAATAATGTAACTTAAAAAAGAATTAAATGAAGTTAGATGCATGCCACAAAACTTGAGGTGTATAAAGAGAAATTACTATATTACCCTTAAAAAGAAAGGATATTTCTACTCGCTCGTATAATCACTACATTCCATTCAATCACCACCTAATATGACCTTATTTGATAATATATCTTATATAATGTTTTGTTCCTATTTTTTATGAGAAATAAGTATGACATTTTGTATCAATAAGCTCACTTTGTCGTCGACCATAAAATAAAACTTCAGGTCATTGGATGTCCCTCCTTTCCTCCCTCTCTGTGCACAAAAAAAAAAAACTAGTGATTTTGTGTGACTTCCACGGATTAAGAGAGAGAAGAAAAAGGGAGTCGGTGACTAGATACTTGATTTTTTTTGGTCGGATTTTTAGTGACAGGATGAAAATATGACAAAAAGTGTCATGTAAGATGTTTAAGTGCTTTTTCACACAAACTTCTATTAATAAAGCCTAATCTGACATATTTACTCAAGACGGAGAGTGGTGACCTTCTATAAGCTTGATACCCCTTCACATGCTCCTATACTTGATTTTTACAACTAAGATATAGGAATTTCATTATAGTAGCATTGTAGGAACAGTTGCTGAATGGTGATGGGTAGGACACTAGGACGTGAGATCGGATATGCATGAGAACCTTGTCACCCCATCACATACAAATACACATCTACTTTAATTCATTTGCGGCTTAACATATTTAGATTTTAGCGCTTGTGATTTTGCGAAGTTCCGACTCATGCATGATTCTCCATCTTCCTCTGTCTTCTCGAGTTCTCGCTTACTAGTAGTAGTTTTAGTCTTTCCATTATTGATGTTAAAAACAATACTAATAATATATGGATAAAGTTGCCATCCTGGACTAATCCAGTTACTTACCCCCAAAACAACTTTATTTCTTTTACGTTTTAAATCATTGGACAAATGGAGCAACTTGGATTTGTTATCTTGTTGAATCTATCAAAACTGTATTTGCAACTCCAAGAGGAAGAGTAACAAATGTTAGTATGTTGTGCGATCCAAGATTTGTCCACTCTACTCTCTTGTCTATGCCCTTTTCACACTAATAATGCACCACACAAGCTATAATGCACCACCCCAAGATTTGTATAGGCATGCCGCCCAAGCTATAATGCACTACCCCCTTGAATTACAGAGGGGCAAAAAATTTACATATCAAAATCAAATTTTAGGGACATTAGAAAATAGAAAATATTTCTCTGTATAAGAATGTACGTTATAAAGTTACATGAGAGGAGGATTGTCCGAGTGCCGGCAGAGATATATATGAGATGGATTGACGATGTTGTTCATCTATGAGATGAGATTATCGCGACTCTAAGATGGATATAAGAGATTGGTATAAAGATCTACTGTCAATTGTAGAAAGTAAGTTAGGTTTGGATATATGATTTATTACATGCTTTATCCATATATGCCTTGGTATCCCTAATTTACTAAAATGCATAATATAAAAGAAAAATTAACCTATACAACACCAAATATAGCTTTGGTGTAGGTAGCAGCACGCGTAAAGCATGTGGACTCTACAACTAACGCTAAATCCAGTTATAGGTAGGGGTGTCGAAACAGACTGGCCATTCGGGCCAACCCGATATCGACTTGACTTGAACCCTGTTCGATCGTGAGGTCGGTCCCGCACTGACCGAAACCCGACCTGGGATTACCTGGACCCGACCGGCACCCGGCTAGATTATATTCTCGACCTTACCACATGCACCCGCATTCAAACCCGAACCCGACCGAACTAAACCAGAGATTAACCAAAAACTCAATTAGGCCCAATAAATACCTGGTTCAACTCGAATTCTAATTGATCTCGAAAATAAAATCTACCTAATTTTACGCAATTTTTCAAACCAACTTATTTTGACGACTAAACTCAACAAAATTACTAAAATTCAATTATTTTTCTATATCTACAAAATCATTTCAATATGGTAATTTATAAAATTACTTACATTTAATAATAATTTAATAAAAAAATAAATTACATTCTCAATTATATTTTTGATGTAATTTTGGATCATGTCATAGTGTTTTAACTATTGATGAGATTATAATAGTCACTTTTTAACCGCTAGTTTCTTAGTGCATATTATAGGATGTCTTCTTATTAATTTCTCGGTTGCTTTGTATAATGCAAATGCTTCCGTAAAATACTATACTTTAATTTTTCCACAACATATAATTAAGATCGTAACTTGTTTGAGTGAAGAACAAAGTTTGGTAATTGGGTCGAGTTAATATAATATCATAAAATCATTCAAAATACATGTGTCAATGTCAAACGAAATTACAAAAATCAAATTGCTGAATTTATTATATGTAGGAACTAGGAAGCCAACAACAGCAACAACCACCATCTAGAATTTCCAAGACAAACCAGCAAAGAAACCACAAGAAATTCAAAGATACAAAGCCACAAACAAGCAAAGAAGAAGCAAGCAGTAGGCCACAAGCAAAGCCACAAGCAAGCAAGCAGCAGCAGCGCAGGAGCGAGGAGGAGCGAGGCCACAAGCAGCGAGAGCAGCGAGGCCACAACAGCAAGAACAAGCCACAAGCAAAGAAGAAGAGCAGCCACAAGCAGACGAGCAGGAGGAGTAGGCCACAAGCAAAGCCACAAGCAAGCAAGCAGCAGCAGAGTAGGCCACAAGCAAAGCCACAAGCAAGCAAGAGCGAGGCCACAAGCGGCAGAGAGCAGCAGAGCCACAAGCAAGAGAGCCACAGCAGCAAGAGCACGCCACAAGCAAGAAGCGAGCGGGAGGAGCGAAAGATCCAACAAGCAACGGTGGCAAGCCTCAAGGCTCAAGCAAGCAAGATCCAACAAGCAACAAAGACCATGACAACCACAACAACAAAGTACAAAAATACTTTTTATATTTTTTGGGCTCTCGGATCTTATAACAAAGTTTTAAGAAATCGTTACCAGAAGAATCATCATCGAGCACTTAGACTCCATCAACGTCACAAAATGTAAAAATGTAAACGAGCCACAAAGCAATTGTGGGCGGCGGCAATTCCAAGGCACTAATAAAAAAAATTGGCTCTCAAGTGTGTATCATATTCTTAAATGCATGCCTAGAAAAGCGCTCGCCTCACAAAGCTAAGGGCAACAAATACATAATTAATTTTGGAGTTGAGAGTCTAACATACGGGTACCAAAATAAAAAACCAAGACAACACCAGGTCCATCCACATGAACATCGACACCATCCCACAAGCACAACAACACCAACAAACCACAAGCACAAGAACACCAACAAACCATAAGCACATCACCATCCTACAATTAGCAAGCACAAGACCACAACAACCACAACCAAAGCAACATAACATGGGCAAGCAACAAAACAGAGAGCAAATGAATCACGGAATAGAATCATAGTCTATATCACTAGGTTCACCTACAACACCAACATCAACAGTTCTTTCATCCTCAATTGGGGTATAACCAGAGAGCCAATTTTGACAAGTTACCAAAGCTTCAACATTATGAGGCAACAAACGCGAACGATACTTGTTCAAAATTCTACCTCCCATGCTAAATGAGGATTCGGATGCAACAAAGGTAATAGGGATGGCTAAAATATCTCTATCCATGCGAGCAAAAATAGGAAATTGAACCACATTAGCACGCCAATATGAAAGAACATCAAAATCAACATCACTAACACAAGGAACAAGGGGGGGCATCAAAGTATGCATTAATTTCATAAGTTACACTTTGAACACTAGAAGCACCAACACTAGTGCTAGCAACACGACCATACTCTTTAGCAAGGTTTATTTTCTTATATGGGCGAAGGATAGATCTTAGACTCGATGGACAAGGATTAACATCACTTTGAACCGAACTCAAAGAACCAAAAGAAGATGGATAAGTTTGAGAATAATATGTATACAATTCGGTAAAATGATCAACTGGCAGATTTAACACGTTTATCACGCTCGGAATCAGCATATAAACTACCATATAAATCACTAACAAATTGTTTTTTATAGCGTGGATCAAGCATGACAAAGAACACAAAGAATAGGAGAATAGTCCTCACAATACTTGTTAAACTTAGCATACATAGGTTCAACCATACCCTTAATGCAATCGGTTGCATGATTATGTGCATTAACAATCAAATTCTCAATTAATGCAATGTTAGAAAAATACAAGTTGGCGGTAGGGTACTCGGAACCGAGAAAATAGCACGCTTATATCATAAAAAGGTTCCAAAAAATCACAAACATTTTGTATGATTTCCCAATCGGCACAAGTAATACGAATTTCAAACACCGGCTCATATCTAACAAACCTATCAATAGCTTCCCTTCCTTCTAAACAACGACGAAGCATTAAATAAGTGGAGTTCCAACGAGTACAAACATCGAAATCAACTTACCACAAAATCCGATATTAACATACGTATTAACATATGTAACACAATCATCAAATCGTTGAAGTCTAGCCATATTTAAACCAATGTAAGTGACAATTGAATGCAAGTTTTTAACACTCTCATCAATCATAGACAAACCACTTTGTACAACTAAATTTAAAATATGTGCCGAACATCTAATATGAAAAAATTTACCACCACAAACCAAAGGATTGACTTTGTTCAAATCATCAACAATTTCAGAAACCATAACATTATTATTAGTAGCATTATCACAAGTCAATGTAAAAACCTTATCTTTAAGGCCCCATTCCTCAAGCAAATCCAGAAAAAATCTACTCAATTCTAAACCGGTATGGGGTTGAGGACAAGATCGAAAGACAAGTATTTTAGAACGTAGTGTCCAAGACTTATCAACAAGCAGTAAGTACCATATAGCTATGATTCATGGAAGTCCAAAGATCACAAGTAAAACATATTTTACCATCCAAATCCATCAACAAGTTACACAAACTCTTTTTCATGGTCTCAAACTCATTAACACAAATCTTAAGCATCGTATTCCGACTTATATGTTTCACTCTAGGTTCCAAATAAGACAACAAAGCCCTAGTTCTAACATGTTCAACAATAAGTAAAGGATAAGCATGGACCATTATGGCTTCGGCAAACATACGACAAAAGATTTTTTGACTAAAAGTATCTCCCGCATCATTACCTTTAACACTTAATAAATAAGGATCACATTTAAGTAAATGCCTATTTTGATTAGTGGTACCTCTAGCACTTTCAGCACGCAAATGACAGTTTCTACAGTGAATGCAAGTAGAAAATATCTTACCCTCCGATTTGTATAAAACGAAATGCTTCCAAACAGTAGAAGTGCGTTTACCAAAGAGTGAAGGATCGTGTAAAGGAGCGTAAACAAAGCATCATCACCAGTAGTAGCAAAGCAGCAGAATTTGATTGAACAATTGAAGCATAGTCAGAAACAACATTGTCAATGTCCTCCATTTATAACTGAAATTTAAAGATTAAGTGTTAGGTTTCTAGTTAGGATTTCTGGTTAGGGTTTCTAGTTAGGGTTAGGGTTTCTGGTTAGGGTTTTTAGTTAGGGTTAGGGTTTCTGGTTAGGGTTTATGGTTTTCAGGTTAGGGCTAACCCTAACCCTAACCCTAGTCTAAACCCTAACCCTAAACCCTAACCCTAAACCCTAATCAAAATCCCTAACCCTAACCAGAAACCCTAAAACCTAACCCTAAAACATATTAAAAAATCGAAACTCGAAACTCAAACAAAGAAAATCAGGCATCTTACATAAAATCAGGCATCTTACATTCGAAACTCGAAATTAAAAAAAAACCAACCAAAGTTAATTGAAACTCGAAATTAAAAAAATCAGAAACTCGAAATTAGGCATAAAATCAGGCATCTTACTATTAAACAACTTCACATGAATCGAAACTCGAAATTAAAAAAAACCAACCAAAGTTAATCATCACATTCGAAACTCAAACAAAGAAAATGAGGCATCTTACATAAAATAAAAAAGATAAAAAAAAAAAAAGGAAATTAAACAAACCTCGGAAAAACAGTCGATCGAGGAGAGATTTTGTGATTTCCGACAAGGATTTTTGTTTTCCGGACAAATTTTTACGCTTTTCGGCGAGATCTTTACGTTTTCCGGCGAGATCTTTTCGTTTTTCGCCGAGATATAGACGGAATCGGTGAGAACTCGAGAAAAGAAAATGTTTTTCGACAAGATCTATGTATTTTCCGGCGAGATAGTAACGGAATGAAGAAGTGAAGAAGACCGAGAAGACGAGAACTCGAGAAGTGAGAGTGTGAGACCTGTGAGAGTCGTGAGAGGGGAGAGGCGCCGAGAGAATTAGTTGATGAGAGAGAATTGAGAAATGAGAGAAATTTAGGGTTTCATTTTAGGGTTAGTTTTTATAGGGGGTTATTTGGGGTTGTTTCAACCGTTAGATTAGATCTAATGGTTAGGAATTTAGGATAGAAATAAAGGATATATGAGAATTTCCGAAAAAGAAGGGAAAATTGGTTTATTTTGGGCCATTGGATCAATGTTTTGGCATTTTGCTCTTTTACAAATCAAAGGCTAAAAATTAGGATCCATGTGTTTGTTTTTTGACCAATGAGATTTGAGAATGATAATGTTTATGGATTATGGTTTATGGCAAAAAATTATTATTCAAAACAACTAAACCCCAAAATCCAAATCTCATACTCATAATCCCATTTTTAAATAATAATCATAATTATCTAAAGTACTAATTAAAATTTTCATAATTTATATTATTTGTTTAACCGAAATTTACTCGTGTCAATTATCTCATTTGTCGGTGAATTGATTAGGGGAATAACAAAGAGCGTAAGCATTAATCGGTTATAGACTTATAGTTATGCTAGTTATATTGCTCTAAGGTCATTACTTATGAAACTAAACTTCTTGGAAAATGACTTATACAACTATTAGTTGCTCAATTAATGTTTTGATTATAGTCATTTACATGAACTATAGACATAGTATTGCAATAAGATATAGTAATTTAACAAACCTCCCTATTTAGTGAACTTATAGTGTAACGATATAACTTATATATATGAACTTCATATGAACTTATATATATGAACTTATAGTGTAACGATATAACTTATACAACTATTAGTGATTTACTTCTTAAGCTAGTATTCTTATAGTGTTACGTTACGTATGCAAATATCACTCAATTATGTAATTGTTTGTTTATAATATCTATTTAGTGAACTTATAGTGTAACGATATAACTTATATATATGAACTTCATTGAGTTGATAGTGATTGTTTGTTATATTATCATCATAAAGGTGATGAACTTAAATGGAGTATTGTTATCTTGAACTATCGACTTACATTCATACATTCATTATATTGATCTTATCTAATAATAACAACTTATTTTAATCCAACTATATAGTAACTAGCAAGTACTTGTTATAATCACTTAAACCTCATATGAACCATCATTGTAAACATATGAATGTATGATTGTCATTTGTTATAGTATTATATATAACATATCAAGAGTCATTTTACTAATTTATAATCAATAGAGTATTAGGTTCGTTATACAATTATTATTCTCATTATCGTCATAGTTATTTACAAACTTATATATCAATCATAATGCTTATAATAATAAATCATTTATATAAAGCTTGGAACATATGAACCCTCGTTATAATCAACTTAGGCCTCATATGAACCGTCGTTGTAAACATATGAATGTATGATTGTCATTTGTTATAATATTATAATATATTAAGAGTCGTTATACTAATTTATAATCAATAGAGTATTAGATTGGTTTTACAATTATTTTGATATCAACCTTATATTCAAATGATTCAACATATTAATATTTATATTGTTATTGTTAGTACTCCTGTTCTTATTTGTATTACTATTGCTATTGTTAGCCTTGTTACTATTAATCAGTTATTATTTGTATTTTTACCTATTATCATTGTCGCTTTATGTTTATTAGTATTATTATTCTCATTACCATCATAACTATTTGCAAACTTATATATCAATCATAATGCTTATAATAATAAATCATTTATATAAAGTTTGGAATTGATCGTCTACTCGTTATTATTGTCGTTGGTTATAATATATAATATTAAAACATATGAAGAGTCGTTATACTCCTTTACTCATTAGAGTGGTTTTACGCAGTTGATTATTCGAAATAAGAGTTGAGTAAGAGAATACACTAAACATCACGGTAATCAATATAGTGTTTTTATTGGTTTTTCGTTGTCATCCATATATATATCGTACACACACATATGTATATATATGTCGATCTTAATACTTTTATTAATATGTTTCGTTTACAAAATCCATAACAAAATCAAGATGGCCCGATCAGGAGTTACCCGAAGTTGAGTTGACGTTCAATAGCGAATGGACCCGATGTTTTACAATGATCGAACTCAACCGTACATGAAACCTAAATACGACTTGCGCAAACCCGACAAAAAAAAGTCAAGGGGCGATCATATCCGGGAATGAATCGACTTGTAAATGGAACGTTCAAACCTGTCCGGCACCCGGGAATCCAATGATTCAAATGTGTTCGACCCAGTTGAACAAAACCTGACCAATCATGACCTGGGGCACTGACAATCAGAATCCTAACCTGTCCGGGTCTGACCTGGTTCACCGTGGGTATACCCAGAACCTGTTTGAGAACCTATTTTGACACCCCTAGTTATAGGTGTAAATAATGACATGTGGTTTGTTAAAAGATGTAGATTTCCCATATTTACAATGTTAAATTTTTAGTTCAATTTTTTAAGGTAACTGTTAGACATGCATCTCATCATTCCAAGTTCAATTCATGGATTTTTTTGTAAATCCGATATGCATATAGACAAAAACAAGTGTTGATACTTTATATGCACATATGAACGTTGACGCAAGTGGGTAAAAAGTGGATGCAAAGTTGCAAACAAGTTCTAGGAGTTGATAATGTAAATGTGATGGTTAGGGGTGGCTGCACGAACAGAGGCGGTTCTTGGCCTATGTAAGGTGGACGATCGCATAGGGCCTCCAAATTAAAAGAGCCCCAAAATATTAAATAAGTATTGGTACTCCCAGCATATTGAAAAAAAAAAAACAATCTGGAGCAGTTGGTAAGATAATAAGCTCTCTAGACATGCGGTGCAAGCTCGAATCCTAATGATGTTTTTTTCTACAAAAAATATGTATGACAGCTGTATGTCTCTCTTCTTTGTTTTTTTTTTCTTGAATGGATGTTAAAGAGACAAGCTTTAATCGCTTTGTCTCTTGAAGTTTCCGTCAATTTCTATGGTAGTCTCCATATTTTCATTAATTCTTCCCTTTTCCCAAATTTTAAAGACCCAAAATGTTTACTTCCATCCGAAATTATAAATATAAACTCCTATTATTGCCATCACCTCCCAAAAAAAAAGTCCTATTAATACCCATTATCAACAATTCAACTTTGTTGTTGTCAAAAAAAAAAAAAACAATTCAACTTTGTAATTGAGTTATTTATTTGAAATTGAACCAGTAGTCTAGTATACTCACAATCAATATATATATATATATATATATATATATATATAAAGGAGGAACTTTTCGGGAGCATAGGGAGCTCCTCAAGATTTCGAGCTCATAGAGCGCGCCACGTAGGATTGTCACGTCATCAATTTATATTTTATTTTTTACAAACATAGAGTTCTAGATGATTTAAATACATATAAGGGATTTGGATAAACGAAAATTAGAGTTTGGATTTGAATCAACAACCTAAATTATTATATCATGAAAATTGTGTATAACTTTTGCTACGTAATTCGAATATTATAATTTTTGTAACATTGGAGAGTGCTCGAAATATGCTTCGAAATAAGATCCATTTATAATATAGTTGTACAACTTATGAAATATAGAGCGTCGTGTATGATTGTCATGTCATCAATTTTTATTTTTATATTTTTTTCTAAAAATAGAGTTCTACATAGATTTAAATAGAGTCTTGGATAAGCAGAATTTAGAGTTTCGTTTTGAATGAACAACCTAAATTATTGTATTATGTAAATTGTGTATAACTTTTGCTGCCTAATTCAGAATATTACAACCTAAATTATTGTATTATGTAAATTGTGTATAACTTTTGCTGCCTAATTCAGAATATTATAATTTTTGTACCATTAGATAGTGCTCGAAATATGCTTTGAAATAAGATCCATTTACAATATAGTTCTAAAATTTATGAAATAGAGAGCACCACTTAAGATTACCATGTCATTAGTTTTTATTTTAAATATTTGAAAAAAATACAATTCTACATATATTTAAATACATAAAAGAGTTATGAATAGGGGGAAATTAGAGTTGCGTTTTGAATAAACAACCTATATTATTATATTATGTAAATTGAATTTAATTTTTGTTACCTAATTGAAAACATTATAATTTTTTTACCATTGGAGAGTGCTTGAAATATGCTTCAAAATATGATCTATTTACAATATAGTGTTACAACTCATGAAAATATATTAAATTAGATGCATTATAGGACATTATTTAGTCTTTTTTTTAGATAAATATAATAATGGCTATAAGTATTAAGTATAGTGTATTATATGTGATTATAACATTTGATTATAGGTCTAATTTACAGGATTAAATATATTATGTTTCAAAACCTCAACCTTACTCAACTAAACTAAAACAATATAGTATTGCAACAAAATTTATTAACTAAAATCTATAACGATAAAGTTACATATCAGAGTTTTGGATTATGTAAAAATTAGAGTTTGATTTAAATAAAACATACTTAGAATATTATAAAGAGCTCCACCTAAGCATGCAATGTCATTCTTATCAATTTTTAAGAAAGTATTCTTTCTGTCCTGCATCTATTTACAATATAGTGTTACAACTCATGAAAATATATTAAATTAGATGCATTATAGGATATTATTTAGTCTTTTTTTTTTTTAGATAAATGTAATAATGGCTATAAGTATTGAGTATAGTGTATTATATGCGATTATAACATTTGATTATAGGTCCAATTTACAGGATTAAACATATTATCTTTCAAAACCTCAACCTTACTCAACTAAACTAAAACAATATAGTATTGCAACAAAATTTATTAACTAAAATCTATAACGATAAAGTTACATATTAGAGTTTGGATTATGTAAAAATTAGAGTTTGATTTAAATAAAACATACTTAGAATATTATAAAGAGCTTCACCTAAGCATGCCATGTCATTCTTATCAATTTTTAAGAAAGTATTCTTTTCTGTCCTGCATCTATTTACAATATAGTGTATTACAACTCATGAAAATATATTACATTAGATGCATTATAGGACATTATTTAGTCTTTTTTTTTTTTAGATAAATATAATAATGGCTATAAGTATTGAGTATAGTGTATTATATGTGATTATAACATTTGATTATAGGTCCAATTTACAGGATTAAACATATTATCTTTCAAAACCTCAACTTTACTCAACTAAACTAAAACAATATAGTATTGCAACAAAATTTATTAACTAAAATCTATATCGATAAAGTTACATATTAGAGTTTTGGATTATGTAAAAATTAGAGTTTGATTTAAATAAAACATACTTAGAATATTATAAAGAGCTCCACCTAAGCATGACATGTCATTCTTATCAATTTTTAAGAAAGTATTCTTTCGACCTCGCATCAATTAAATTATTACCTTCTACTTTCTTAAAGTATCATTCGGGTATTATTCATGTTAAAACCGTATTAGCTATTGTTAGTCATACCTGTTATTGGGATACCATTTAATTGGTTTGGACACGGTTTTTAAGGAAATAAAAATTGGATAGTCTAGCATAGAGGTACCTCTTTAGTTAACTAGAGTAGGGGACAAATAAATCCTTATTAAAGTAAACGCAACTTTATAAGGCAATTCGGGTAATTAATGATGGTTTTATTAACATAAAGTAAAAGTAATATTGTCAACTGTAGTTTCTTTTTTACCGAAAGTGGAATGGTTCTAAAAGATGAAACTACCTAAAGTGGTAATTGTTGTAATAGAAAAAGAACGGAGGAAGTTTGTAAATACAATGATCTTGAAAAATCTCATTTTACAACAACACAAAATCAACAATAATTTTAACAAAAAATTTGCAATAAAATAAAATAAACAACAACCCGTGCAACGCACGGGCTTCAAACCTAGTAGAAGTTAAAAGAGATGGTTACTTTATTACTCAATTTTAATGATTTAATCCTTAATTATTGTAGTTTATTGATTTTTTTTGGTTGAAAAAATTGTGTATTTATTTTTAGTACCAGTAAGGGCCCAAATTTGAGAATTTAAATAGGGCCTCGATAATGGTTGCCCCACCCCTGTGCACGAATAGCCGGTACTCATCCGGTAATGTAGGTTGTTCATGATTCATGCACCCATTGGTTGAAATTGATGTAGCTACACAGTTGTTAATTCACATTTTCCACCGTCCCACGCCCGATACACCGTTTATACTTTATATCACTCCATAGTACATCCAAACACTCCAGGAGAAAGCTTCTAATTAATGTTGTATGGCATTAATTGATACGCACTATTTGACTTTCAATAAAAAACAAAAAAAACTAGTCGTATATGGACGCGATGTGTGCGTCAACAACCTTATGTAGTTATATGTACGAATGTATATATGTTTTTAATCTAAAATTATTTTGGTAGTGGTGTAAATTATTGAGGTTCTTTTGTAGATGTTACTATCTTTTTAAATTAAAGGTGCCCGGTTTTTAATTGTTCTATACTGTCACTGAAAAATTTGGTCGATGATTTAATAATTCCTTGTCGACTTCTTTCGTATAGTTCTTTAACGATTGTAAATGTTGATAAACCATATTGTTTGAATTTTATAAATACGAAGTATTATGTTGTTAGGATATATAGCTAATTTTTTTGATTGAAGATTCCAATTAATTTTGTGTCGATCTGTTTTGTCAAGTTATTAATGCTAATTGCATATTCCATTTTTGACTTATTCCATATGGCAAGTTGCATTGATTCTCATTTTTTAAATTTTAATAAAAAGAAAACGTTGTTTTAAATTATTAAAGGGTATTATAGTCATTTCAAAGGGGGACACCATGCCTCATCCCTTGACTTATATAATAGAGATTATACTTTTACCAATTAACCTAAGTTCATTCAATGCTAAAAAAAAATTGGTGCTATGTTGATAGAGTATCAAATATAACCTCCACCTCTTGTGAGAAAGAACCTGAATTCGATTTTAGGCAAGTAAAAGGATTTTAATTTATTACCAACTGGGAGTTTGAACTCCATCTGGGTTTTAGAGTACCTTATTAGTATGATTACGACTTAGGTCTAGTTTATTACAATTTACAAATCAAAGTAAATTATACTTTGATATGGTTGGAACATATACTCCTAATTTTATACTGTAGAAATTTAGATGCTTAATACGGAAAATGAGTATCACATACTCAAACATCTAACACCAAGATCTTTACATAATTTAACATGAATCTATAAAGAGTATAAAATATACCTCTTGATGTGTGAATTCCACTTCCACCCCGAGCCTTCTAGTGGAGATCATTTAGAACGTCAAACGTCGTTCCTCTAGTGTTGGTCCACGAACAACCCTTAGATCACCACGTATGCTAGTACGGAAGAGAGAATCCTCTTGCTTTTGAGGTGAGAGATGGCCGAATGAAGGGGAGAGAGGAGAGCAAAGAAAATCATATTTTCTTTTACTAAAATGATGTAAATTCATCACCTTTGTAACCCCCATATGATTATATAGGGTGGTTACAAAGAGAGTATTCATGAGGCTTTATTTTGCCTCATAATGTCATACATTATGAGCCTAATAAACTCATGAGTTACAACTCTTCCATCCATCATAAAAAACCGCCCAACCCACTTCACAAATGGATTTGGGTAATATCCAAGGGTTGTCACATTGTGTGACCTCATAAGACCCAAATACATATTAGTAGTTGGCCTAAATATACTAGCCCAACAAACCGCAATTAGCTTCTAGCAAAACGTTGCGGTCACCTAATATTATTGAATATATTATCTTTATAATTTGTCCATATACATTTAGTTTGTTACACTTGATCGAGGATAAAATCCTTCAATCTCCCACTTGTCTAAGAACAAGTGTGTAACCTTCAAACTCCTTAAGTCGCTTAATGTCTAACTTGATGACATGGTAACATCGTATGTAAACCATACCAATATTCAAGTTGTTTCTTGAAATCCGAGTTTGAACTGTCGAAACAAATGATTAACTTCTTAATCCATTTGAGCACGGCCATGCATTTTCGGTTCTCGCTCTTCAAGAGGCCAAGACACCAATCCTAACTCTTAGGAGGACTTTATCCGAGTCTTGTATAACCAAAACTCCCACTCAATTCGTAGCTTGAGTTCCGATCACCGCTTTTATAGCCTCCTTTTACGGCACGACGTTTTGCGGTGTCAAAAACATACTAATCCTTAAGTAAGAATAGTGTCATACTCATGTCTAAGGAATCCACTAAACATTTTAATGAGATTCTCATAAACCTTTTAGAGAACTCCCACTAGGTCTACCCAACGTGTATCAACTATACACGTTTATGCAAATGACTAGACATCTCTATGTCTCCATAGCCCATGAAAATGCGCTATCAATCAACTTGCAATCTAGTCCATGAAACATAATTATTTACGTTCAATTTTTAATGATTCGAACTAGGGACCAAGGTAAATTATAGCTCCTGTTCACTGGATAGGGTTTTATTCGTCAAATCACATATTTGACAATCCTATCAAACGTTATAAAATACTTTGAACGTTTTATTTAATACTAAACCAAGATTAAATAAGAACATAACCTTCTATTGATAAACATAACCAAACATATCATAAGAGTAACTATAACGTGAACTAATTAAAAGTAAATAGTACACAATCAAAGCCACTCTCCTACATGCTTAAGTCCTATAGTCCTAGTATGACTCTCATGCTTAGGCTGAGGCAATGGTTTAGTCAAAGGATCAGCGACATTGCTATCCGTATGAACTTTGCTAACTATTACATCTTTTCTCTCAACGATTTCTCGAATGAGATGAAACTTCCTAAGTACATGTTTACACCTTTGATGTGATCTTGGTTCCTTAGGCGAAGCTATGGCACCATTGTTATCACAATGTAAAAACAATACCATCTCCAACACTAGGCACTACTCCTAGCTCCGGAATGAACTTCTTCATCCAAACGGCTTCCTTTGCTGCATCGCCGCAACAATGTACTCCGCCTGCTGTAGAATCGGCGACAAGTACTTTGCTTTGAACTTTTCCGGCTCAATGCCCCTCCATTTAGACAAAAGATGAAACCAGATTGGGATCGGAAATCATCTTTGTCGGTTTGGAAGCTTCGCATCCGTGTAACCCTCAACAATTAACTTACTTTCACCTCCATACACTAAGAAATTATCCTTAGTCCTTCGTAAGTACTTTAGGATATTCTTAGCTGCACTCCAGTGTGCGTCACCTGGATTTGATTGGAATCGCTACACATGCTCAAGGCATATGAAACATCGCGGGCGAGTACAAATCATGGAGTACATAATGGACCCTATGGGCGACGCATAAGGAACATTACTCATTCGCTTAATCTCGTCAGGTCCGGAAGGACACCGAGTCTTGCTAAGAGAAACACCATGTTGCATGGGTAGAAAACCTCTCTTAGAATTTTCCATATTGAACTTAGTAACCATCTTATCTATATAAGTTCGTTGGCTAAGTCCAATCATTCTCTTAGACCTATCCCTATTGATCTTGATCCCCAAAATGTACTCGGCGTTTCCAAGGTCTTTCATAGAAAAACAACTCTTCAACCATTCCTTGACGACCCAAGCATGGGAATGTGGTTTCCTATGAGAAGTATATCATCTACATACAAGACCAAGAAGACTATATTACTCCCACTTTCCTTCTTGTAAACACAAGACTCTTCTCCGTTTTTGAGAAAACCAAACAGGTTTGATTGCCTCATCAAAACGAAGATTCCAACTACGGGATGCTTGCTTCAATCCATAAATGGACTTTTGAAGCTTACATACCCTCCTAGAATAATCTCGGATCCACAAAACCTTCCAGGTTGTGTCATATACACATCCTCTTTCAAGAACCCATTCAAGAAAGCGGTTTTGACATCCATTTGCCAAATCTCATAATCATAAAAGGCAAGATCGCTAGGAGTATCCGAATGGATTTAAGCATTGCTCTCGGTGAAAACGTTTCGTCATAGTCTATACCATGAATTTGTTTGAACCCTTTTGCAACCAACCTTGCTTTGTAAACCTGAATGTTACCATCCTTGTCTGTTTTCACTTTGAAAACCCATTTGCAACCAATGGGTGTAACCCCATCAAGCAAATCCATCAAGTCCCATACTTGATTTTCGGACATAGATGCCATTTCGGACCTCATGGCTTCAAGCCATTTTTCGGAGTCTTCACTTATCAAAGCTTGCTTGTAGGTAGTAGGTTCCTCAAATTCTAAGATCATTATCTCGGAACTTTCGGTTAACAAGAAATCAACAAACTTTTTGTTTGGTATTCTTGATCTACTAGTCCTACGAGGGCGGCAACGGGAGAAATTTTCTTCTCAACAATTTGAGAATTTTCGCACGAATTAGATTCGAGTGGGACAGTAGGAGGTTCGTGTACGGGATGCACGTCCTCCAACACTTGGTCAGTTATGGGAGAAGATTCCTCTAAAGGAGGAATTACTTCAAGCTCCACAAAGTGGCACTTGTGCTTCGACTCTAACATAGGTTGAACTATGTTCGTTTGTTGCTTTTCTCGAACCTCTTCGAGAAATATATTACTCCCACTTGCCTTTTTGGAAATAAAATCTTTTTCCAAAAAGACACCACGACGAGCAACAAACACTTTGCCCTCGGTTCGATGGTAGAAGTAATAGCCCTTGGTCTCTTTGGGATAACCCATAAAGAAACACTTATCGATTTAGGGGCGAGTTTATCCGAAAGTAAACGTTTTACATAAACCTCACAACCCCAAATACGTAGAAAAGACAAACTTGGAGTTTTTCCACTCCACATCTCATATGGTGTTTTTTCTACTTGCCTTTGATGGAGTTCTATTAAGTGTGAAAGTAGCGGCTTCGAGAGCATATCCCCGGAAGGAGATGGGAAGATCAAGAAAACTCATCATGTAGATCGAACCATATCAAGTAGAGTTCGGTTCCTCCTTTCGGATACACCATTCAACCGAGGTGTTCTAGGTGGAGTGAGTTGTGAAAGAATTCCACAACTCTTCAAGTGATCACTAAACTTTTGGCTCAAATATTCACCACCACGATCGGATCGTAGTGCTTTAATTGTTTTGCCAAGTTGGTTTTGGACTTCATTCCGGAATTCTTTGAATTTTTCAAACGATTCCGACTTATGCTTCAATAAATAGACATATCCATATCTACTTAAATCATCAAGTAAAAGTAATGAAGTACCCAAACCCTCCCCTAGCTTTTGTGCTCATTGGTCCACTCACATCAGTATGTATTAGACCCAATAGATCACTGGCCCTTTCACCCTTTCCAGTAAAAGGTGACTTTGTCATTTTACCCATTAAACATGATTCACATAAATCAAATGGCTCAAAGTCAAAAGATGTTAGAAGTCCATCTTTATGTAACTTCGAATGCGTTTCGCGTTTATATGTCCTAAACGACAATGCCATAAGCAAGTAGGATTAGTATTGTAACGCCCCGGAAATACATAACCTTAATCGTCAGCGGAAACATGCTTTAACCTGTGGGTTAGGGCCCACTAATAATATAAATAGCCTAAAATGGCCTATTAAACATATAAATGATCGTCTTTAAGCTATAATTGTTACCCATAAATACAGAGTATTCTAAATATCCCAAATATATACACAGAGTCGCTTCAACTTAATCTTTCCGGAGCATTACTAACATAACCGATCCTGAGCCATCTTCGTAATACCTGAATAATTTCATGAAATAGGGAAAAGAGAAAACACAGAAAATAACCTAAAATGAGTTGAAAACTCAGTAACTTCACTCCAGCCCGTAAAAACGGTTTTAGTTCGTAAACGTTTTCACATATAAGCATATATAGTAACACTTTAGTAATCATTAACAGAGAACTTTATCACTAGTTTTGAATAGTCTGGCTGGCAAGGACCATTTACGTGACTTTAGTTCATTAGCAAGTACGGGTTTTGGACATATCATAACTTTCATAATTCGTAACATTAACATCATCATATGACCTATTTGGTCCGTATCGTTCATCGTACATAATTCCTCCACTTCGTGACTTGCCCATTTCTAGGATCGGTTTATGATTCCAAACCAGCGAGAACCATCCACTTTTATTATCATAACATATCAGACATCATATATTTTTAATTCGGAATCATCCATACATCGTAAATAGAATTATAACAGGACATTTCATAACATACATCAGCATCGTCACATATAACACATAATCATATCAACATAATCAATATCATATAATTGTATTCACGCATTTGAGTACATGTAAAACATCACATCTAACACATACGGGCATACACGTATTCAGTTGGACATGAAAGGTTACCCATAACATTTACGGGCAATCACATAGATCTTTGGACATGAACATTACCTCAAACGCAAATCCATTTCCAAGGATAAACTTCTTATAAGTTGTCTTACTTCCTTTGAGCTCCATAAACCAACGTCCGAAACCACAATATAAACAACAATGAGAAATTAGAATCCACTCACGGATCTTAGTACTCGAAAACTAGTCTAACTTACCCCTCCTAATATAATCCCATTCACCGATCTCACTTCATTGCTATTCTTTGAACATCTCCTAATCAACATGAATCCCATAAGCTACCTCCAATTACTCCAACAATAATAACAATAACTATTCTAAATTGAATCTCAACTACTATTGCAAATAATCTCATAAGTAAACTTATTTTAGTCTCGATTTAGGCCCATAACTATAGTTAATTAACAAGCTAAGCTAACATGGTTCATAGTTTAACAAGTTTATACTAAATCGGCCATTTTACTTGATCTCTCTTAGTCCAACAAATTAACCAAGTGACTTTGCTAATACTACAACCAAATCGGATTAAGGTTCAAGCTTCATTTAATTAACAAAATAACTTTAGCTAAGTCTTAAAGAAATCAGATTTAGACCCAATAGTTTAACTAACTAATAATAGACTTGGGCTTAACTTTATAATTGAGCTTAGGTAAAAATTCAGAATTTAAAAGCAAAGAGTGTACCTGCGCTCTGCGAGCGGGGACGAACAAAACAGGGGAGGGTGAGCCGGGACCGACAACAACACTACCAACCACGAACGGCGGCTCGACGAACTCAGTCCACCGGCGAACAATAGCGACAACCGCAGCAGCACCAAGCAAAGGGGAGTGTGAGAGAGATCGGGGCACGAGAGAGAGAGTACGAACACCCCCACACACACAACTCGCGACGCGGCACTCGCACACAACACCACCACGAACTAGAGGAGAGAAGAGACGCGAGCGGAGGGAGAGAACTAAGCTCCGGCGAGCTTCGGGTTTCCGGCGAGACAGGAGGGGGAACGAGAGAAAGCGGGTTGGGGTTTTGGGGTTTCACGGGAAGAGAGGAGAGAGAGAAATGGGTTGTGGGTTTTGGGGTTTTTCCACCGGGAGAGAGAAAGAAATAAAGGGGGTTGGGGGGTTTCCTTTTGGTGAGAGAAAATAACAGAGAGAGAAAAATAAGGGGGGTTTGGTTATCTTTTTGGTGAGGAAAATCATGAGAGAGAAAGGAGCTTTAGGGTCTTATTTCACCCAAATAAACCGATAAGCAAAAGAAATGGCAAACCGACTTCAACTTCCTAAACAGATAAATACAACTCGACTAATTGTATAGAAAATAACTTAACCATAATCATTTTGGAAAAATTTTAGGACGCAGTTAAGCTAATAAACATAATTAGAAATTAATAGAACGTAATTAAGGTTCGGGATATTCCATCCTACCACCCTTATAAAAAGTTTCGTCCTCGAAACTTGCAATAAGTTGATCGCGGGAACAACAAGCTAAATTCATTTAGACAAAACCAAGATCTCAAGCTTTTATGGTTTCGTTTGGAATTCAGCCTCCATTCCGCCATCATCTTTTGTATCTCTACTTCAACTCGACTCGCGAAATCAAGGAGCAAAGAAAACAAAAGGGGCAAACTTGTTGGCAATGAATTCTAACTAAAACATTGGGTGAGATCTCGTTTGAAAACCTTTTGATTACTCAAACCATATAAGTTAAAATTACTCGAAAACCTATTAAAGTTCACATAACGTCACGTACATCACAACAATCATATAATCATATAACTTAAGACCAACTAGGTCCAGGATAAGCCACTTAAACTCCAAGAGGGCATCCATAATCCTATTTCTCATATCTTAAATTCTATCAACCCAATTAATCATCAAAATTAACCTCAACTTCCTTATCGTCTAATTTCCCAAAGGATCATACCTAGGCGATGCAAAGTCTAAGACTCCGCACTTCCGGCTAGGTTTCGGCTTTGATACCACTCTGTAACGCCCCGGAAATACATAACCTTAATCGTCAGCGGAAACATGCTTTAGCCTGTGGGTTAGGGCCCACTAATAATATAAATAGCCTAAAATGGCCTATTAAACATACAAATGATCGTCTTTAAGCTATAACTGTTACCCATAAATACAGATTATTCTAAATATCCCAAATATATACACAGAGTCGGTTCAACTTAATCTTTCTGGAGCATTACTGACATAACCGATCCTGAGCCATCTTCGTAATACTCCGAATAATTTCATGAAATAGGGAAAAGAGAAAACACGAGAAAATAACCTAAAATGAGTTGAAAACTTCGGTAACTTCACTCCGGCCCGTAAAAAACGGTTTTAGTTCGTAAACGTTTTCACATATAATATATAGTAACACTTTAGTAATCATTAACAGAGAACTTTATCATTAGCTTTGAATAGTCTGCTGGCAAGGACCATTTACGTGACTTTAGTTCATTGACAAGTACAGGTTTTGGACATATCATAACTTTCATAATTCGTACCATTAACATCATCATATGACCTTTTTTGGTCCGTATCGTTCATCGTAACATAATTCCTCCACCGTGACTTGCCCATTTACCGGATCGAGTTCATGATTCCAAACCCAAGTGAGAACCATCCACTTTTATTATCATAACTTATCGGACATCATATATTCTTAATTCGAAATCATCCATACATCGTAAATAGAATCATAACAGGACATTTCATAACATACATCAGCATCGTCACATATAACACATAATCATATCATCATAATCAATATCATATAATTGTATTCATGCATTTGAGTACATGTAAAACATCACATCTAACACATACGGGCATACACGTATTCGTTTGGACATGAAAGGTTACCCATAACATTTACGGGCAATCACATAGATCTTTGGACATGAACATTACCTCAAACGCAAATCCATTTCCAAGGATAAACTTCTTATAAGCCGTCTTACTTCCTTTGAGCTCCATAAACCAACGTCCGAAACCACAATATAAACAACAATGAGAAATTAGAATCCACTCACGGATCTTAGTACTCGAAAACTAGTCTAACTTACCCCTCCTAATATAATCCCATTCACAGATCTCACTTCATTGCTATTCTTTGAACATCTCCTAATCAACATGAATCCCATAAGCTACCTCCAATTACTCCAACAATAATAACAATAACTATTCTAAATTGAATCTCAACTACTATTGCAAATAATCTCATAAGTAAACTTATTTTAGTCTCGATTTAGGCCCATAACTATAGTTAATTAACAAGCTAAGCTAACATGGTTCATAGTTTAACAAGTTTATACTAAATCGGCCATTTTACTTGATCTCTCTTAGTCCAACAAATTAACCAAGTGACTTTGCTAATACTATAACCAAATCGGATTAAGGTTCAAGCTTCATTTAATTAACAAAATAACTTTAGCTAAGTCTTAAAGAAATCAGATTTAGACCCAATAGTTTAACTAACTAATAATAGACTTGGGCTTAACTTTATAATTGAGCTTAGGTAAAAATTCGGAATTTAAAAGCAAAGAGTGTACCTCTGCTCTACCGAGCGGGGACGAACAAAACAGGGGGAGGGTGAACCGGACCAGACAACAACACTACCCAACCACGAACAGCGGCGCTCGACGAACTCCGTCCACCGGCGAACAATAGCGACAACCAGCGGCGGCCAAGCAAGGGGAGTGTGGAGAGATCGGGGCACGAGAGAGAGTACGAACACCCCACACACACAACTCGCAGCGGCCGCCACCGCACACAACACCACCACGAACTAGAGGAGAGAAGAGACGCGAGCAGAGGGAGAGAACTAAGCTCCGGCGAGCTTCGGGTTTCCGGCGAGACAGGGGGAACGAGAGAAAGCTGGGCTGGGGTTTTGGGGTTTCACGGGAAGAGAGGAGAGAGAGAAATGGGTTGTGGGTTTTGGGGTTTTTTCCACCGGGAGAGAGAAAGAAATAAAGGGGGTTGGGGGTTTCCTTTTGGTGAGAGAAAATAACAGAGAGAGAAAAATAAGGGGGGGGGGTTTGGTTATCTTTTTGGTGAGGAAAATCATGAGAGAGAAAGGAGCTTTAGGGTCTTATTTCACCCGAATAAACCGATAAGCAAAAGAAATGGCAAACCGACTTCAACTTCCTAAACGGATAAATACAACTCGACTAATTGTATAGAAAATAACTTAACCATAATCATTTTGGAAAAAATTTAGGACGCAGTTAAGCTAATAAACATAATTAGAAATTAATATAACGTAATTAAGGTTCGGGATATTACAAGTATCGCTTGACCGATGTTTTTTCTTTGTCTATGTTAAGGACATCTTTGTCTAAGTCTAGGAAATATAGACCATTAGACCTTTTAGTAATGGCATAAAACATTGAATTCAAATAAACAGAGAAACAACCTTTCTCAATTGTAAATGAAACCCTTCATTATCCAAAACAGGAATAGAAATAATGTTTTTGGTAATAGCAGGAACATAGTAACAGTTATTAAGCTCTAATATTAAACCAGAAGGCAAAGATAGACTATAAGTCCCAACTGCAACGGCCGCAACCCTTGCACCATTTCCAACGCGCAGTTCTACCTCCCCTTTAGCCAAGGTTCTACTCCTTAGTCCCTGCACATTCGAAGTAATGTGAGAAACACAACCGGTATCAAATACCCAAGAAGTAGATGTTGCTAAATTAATGTCAATGACATTGATACTCGAAGAAGAAGCCCCGGACTTCTTATCATTCGGATACTTCGGGCGGTTCGCCTCCAATGGCCTATTTGACCACAATGGAAGCACTTGGCATTTGCGGCCACCTTTTGCTTTGCCTTTGCTCGTGGCTTATCGCCGTCTTAGCGGCAACTTGCTTGCCCTTGTCTTGCTTTTTCTTGCCGCCCATTCCTTCTTAAAACTCTTCCCCTTTTGAACCATAAGAACTTCCTCTTAGGTGCAACATAGATGTTTTGCTAGGCAATCATGAGCATCCCATGTAACTCAGTAAGGGTTTTCGACACCCCATTCATATTGAAGTTCAACCTAAACTGGTTGAAGCCTTCATGAAGTGAGTGTAGTATGATGTCGTGCTTAACTCTTGGCTATAAGGAAAGCCCAACCTCTCCATTGCCTCGAAATAACCAATCATTTCGAAGACATGAGTGGCGACCGGCTTGCCTTCGACTAATGCACACTCAGAGAATAGCCTTGTGAGTTTCATACCTCTCTATCAGAGCTTGTTCTTTGAAACATGGTTTTCAGTTGTCGGATAATATCGTAGGCATCCAAGCTTGCAAACCTCTTTTGAAGGCTTGGTTCCATAGCCGCGAGCATAAGGCAAGTAACAATTGCGACCTTTCGCAACGGCCTTATGGGCCGCCGTTTCGGCTTCGGTAGAGGTGGTTGTTAAAACCGAGATCGGGGTTTCAAGAACATCCTCTCGACCTTCGGATCTAAGAACAATTCTCAGATTCCTTTCCCAATCAAGGAAGTTATTCTCGTTCAACTTATCCTTTTCTAGGATTGAACGTAAGTTAAAAGGTGAATTATTGTTGTTACCGGACATGATATCTACATAGAAGATGCAAAAGTAATGAGAATGTTTATCATAATAGCTTTTAACAAATTTTAAACACTTTAAAATAAAAGCTATGCACTTGACCAATTTTCAATGTGTCCCCTTTTGAATCAAGTGATTCTAAGATCCTATCAAACATGATTTATAAGTGGACTTTGGCCTCAACTTAAAACCAAATTTAAAAGGTAAGTAAACTCTTTTACTAATTACAACAATTGTAATTCTTAGTTGATGGGTGATTGCTAAGGTGATGAAAGCTCCCAGGTAAGGAAGTTACCCACAACGTTGGGGAAAGCCTTCCTAATCCTAGACATAGCTTGTCACCCAAACACAAAAACCCAATCCTTTGCTTCAAAATCCAAAACCGTTTTGATGATTTTGTTGGGCCAAACCAAACTAAACATGCAAATTTCGAAAATTTACTCTACTTAGCCCAAGATTGGAAGTAACACTCTGCTTTGGCAGAACCTATTACTAACGATCAAGATTTTAGTAGATGTTTATTTGGAATAACAATTACCCAATATTAGCTTTAGGGACCTAAGTAAATTATTATGTGATTTAATTACTAGTGAACTCATTGCAAAAATAAATCACATGCATAATAAAACTTAGAAAGCATTCAAAAGCAATAATTTAAATGCATAAAGTAAAATGTGATCCTAGTATGGCTCCTAACCCTAAAGACTACTCTTTAAGGTCTCCTTTCTTGAATCACCATGGATCTCCATCCTTAAATCACTTCAACTTGAATAATTATTTGGAATTTAAACTAATATTACAAAAATACCAACGATGCATAGATCGTATTTAAATTACAAAAATACATTAACGATACGCAGATCGTAATTTCTATCCAAGTTTGGGCCATACTAGTCACCGCATGCATCCATAATATCATATATATATATATAACATGCATTTTAATCAACTTATTAAAATAAATTATTATGCTTCAACAACTTTAAAACATAATAACATCAACCAAATTTAAACTCATATTAAATTAAATGGTTAGTATCTCTAGGCAAATTCAATCATATTAGAATTTATCTCCCAAGGGCTTTAAAATATTAATCTAACAAATTTAATCAACTATTAAATTTGAAGAAAAATACATAAGCACTCTAAGGCACCACATATATTTTAATCATATTAAAACATAAAAACATAGCATGATATTTAATCACAAATACTAGCATGAAAGAATTAATCAACTTATTAAAACTATCATCCTAACATAAAATTAAATGTCACAAAATGAAACTCCCATCATAATTTTAATTCATTTAAGTATTAACATAGGATACCATGCATAATAACTTATTAATATGCATTAAGGGATAAACGGATTTTAAAGTTTTTATCCGTTGAAGGAGAGACGAGCCAAGGGTGGCAGACCACAGCTCGCGACTCGCAAGATAGGTCGCGACTCGCGATGGTCGTCGCGGCTCGCGAGCGTTACCTCGAGTTTCCCGATCTCGATTCACGTAATTTTAATCGAAATACGTATGATTTTCTTTATACATTAAAACACTTTTATGCATAACTAAATTAGACTTGGCCTCAAATTCGGGAATTCATGCTATGAAATTATACATAATCAAATTAAGCATAAAAAAAACCTCAAAACATTCAATTCATGAATCATACATATATACATCATATTCTAATTAACAACTTAACTAAAACATGAAACAATATAACAATTATATATGTATATATATATGTACCGAAAATGTATAAACAACTTTTATACTCCCACTAGATTAAAATCCAATTTTAATCATGCAAACAATTTCCTCATGCTAATACCCTCCCTAAATGAATTAAAATAAAGGGAAAACATGCATCAACATGATCATGTTAATCTATGCAATAGGCTAACTGATACCACTGTAGAAATTTAGATGCTTAATGCGGAAAACGAGTATCACATACTCAAACATCTAACACCAAGATCTTTGCATAAATTAACATGAATCTATAAAGAGTATAAAATATACATCTTGATGCGTGAATTCCACTTCCACCCCGAGCCTTCTAGTGGAGATCCTTTAGAACGTCAAACGCCGTTCCTCTAGTGTTGGTCCACGAACAACCCTTAGATCACCACGTATGCTAGTACGGAAGAGAGAATCCTCTTGCTTTTGAGGGTGAGAGATGGCCGAATGAAGGGGAGAGAGGAGAGCAAAGAAAATCATATTTTCTTTTACTAAAATGATGTAAATTCATCACCTTTGTAACCTCCATATGATTATATAGGGTGGTTACAAAGAGATGATTCATGAGGCTTTATTTTGCCTCATAATGTCATACATTATGAGCCTAATAAACTCATGAGTTACAACTCTTCCATCCATCATAAAAAACCGCCCAACCCACTTCACAAATGGATTTGGGTAATATCCAAGGGTTGTCACATTGTGTGACCTCATAGGACCCAATACATATTAGTAGTTGACCTAAATATACTAGCCCAACAAATCACGATTAAACTAAAGCAACGTTGCCACCTAATATTATTAAATATATTATCTTTATAATTTGTCCATATACATTTAGTTTGTTAGACTTGATCGAGGACAAAATCCTTCATATACTAGTTTAGTAAATGCACCCTTGTTGATACCAATTTGATAAATCCGCCATAACTCAAGTACACAAGATCGTCATTGCCTTCTGAAAATACAGCTAGTTAAAATCTATGGGTCAGGCAGGCATGCTGGAGGCTTAGTAATAACTCTAATAAGGACACCTCCACAATGCATGCTCCTGTTAATCTGTTATACCACCCAGCCAGACAGACCCGAAACAATTACCCCGACATGCATAGCTGATAGCATGATCCAAGACCTCGCCTTGCTTGTATGCCGAGGCTTAAAAAATAAAAATGTTCTCGTACTTTTTTTATGACAAAGTTTATGCTTCTTGTCATTTTTTTCCATCTAAGAATTATTGTTCAAGTTTGACCAACAACCCAACACACATAATACCCATTTTGAATCATATTGGCGTTCAAACGGTCCGATTAGGAGTGTTAACGAGCCGAACCAATACTGAGCCTAAAGCCTAGGGTTGCTCGACTCGGCTCGTAACACTTTTACTTGAACTGTACAATTACTACAAGCCCACATTACTATAAATAGGTTTAGACTACTTGCATAGAGTTTTTCACAAGTATTGTGCACAATTTAAGTATAACTTTTCATTTAATTTCTATAATATGGAAAAATAATATAGTTAAAACATAATTTGAGTCTGCTCACGATCTTTTCAATTCGAACTTTGCTATGCTCATTTATAGAAAATTTTGAGTCGAGCTCGAATAATTTGCAAGCCGGTTAGACTCATTAACACCCATTAGCTTGACCAAGTGTCAATCTTTACTGACTTTGAGCCGATCTCGAATAGTTTGTGCCCATTAGACTCATTAATACCCATAAGCTCGACCAAGTGTCAACTTTACATTTTGAACAGTGCTAGAATAATTTGCGAGTCAATTAGGCTCATTAACAAGCCCGGCGATTGGGGTCGCTACGCACCTAAGCTAAGTCTTTCTGGCTTGCTAAACCTAGAGCGATAGGCTCGACTCATTGTCATCTTTACCTAAGCCATCATAAAACTAACTAATCGACTATGGTACACAAGATGTACTGTACAGTTACTACAAGCCCACATTACCACAATGTCCCCACTCTACCCCTCCTCAAGTACAGTGAGTAGTGTAATTATAACCAACTTGAGTGGCAAATCACATAACCCTATTCTATATAACCCCAACCCACTGCCACATCACTACCATCCTATTCACCAAATTCTGAGCAATCATAATTCACTGAAGCAGAAGCAAGCAACCAACCAAACATGGCTATGGCATTCAAGATGGTAATACACAACTATACTATTTTTTTTTAATTTCTCTTAATCACATATTGGATTCTTAATTACAATATTATATTGCTAATCATGATAATTATTGAATAAAAATAGGCGACGTTGGGGATGAGGGTGACAGAAGAATGCAAGAACTCATTCATGGAGATGAAATGGAAGAAAGTTCACCGGTACATCGTATTTAAGATCGATGAAAAATCCGGCGGATTCACCGTCGATAAAGTCGGCGCCGCCGGTGAAGGTTACGACGATCTCGCCGCCTCTCTTCCCGACGACGATTGCCGTTACGCCGTCTTTGATTTCGATTTTGTTACCGTCGATAATTGCCGCAAGAGCAAGATCTTCTTCATCGCTTGGTATTAACGCCAATCCCTCCTTTTTTTTTAATATTATTATTATATATCATCACTTTTTATTTTGGTCATATCTTATTCTGTTTTTTTTTTTTTTTTTTTTTTTGACATGCACTGGCCAATAATAGGATTTAATTGATGAGGTTAAAACTTTAGCCTACTAAATATTAACCTTCGTTTGTAAGTAAGTCTGTGATTTTCAACTATTTCTTGGCAAATGCATTATTTTGACCAGTTGATATTATGAAAATATTCATTCAATTAAATCCAATAATATTTTAAATGATCGTTTTTGTTTTTATATATTTATTAAAAATACGGTCAAAATAAGGTGTTCGAATAGTCAGAAAGTCAAAGTGTTGCGTTTATAAAAACAAAGGTAGTATTTATCATAGAACTATGTTTATAAACTACCTGGGAGTATTCCCTTCCCCTCTACTCTCCCAAATGTCTAACCCGTTAATCTGAACCGAGTTGACTTGTTTGAAGATTTAGCTTGGGTATGTAATTTCACTTGGTGTACGGTAGACCGTGGACCTGTTAATTCGGTGGTTTGCATAGATTGGTTTGACGTAAAAATAAGAGCTTGGTATTAATTGGTTTTTGAGCGGGTTTTAGGTCAATTTTTAGTTTCATAAAGTATAGTTTTCTTGTTATTTCGGGTTTTGCGTCGAAAAAAAAAATTATGTTTCAGTACTTTTAAGTTGAGTTTAATCGAACTTTTGAGTCCAGATGATAAAATTGTGCAATGGTAAGTAAGAGGCCTTGGGGTGACTCCTCTAATCTAAAAAATAAAAAATTTCTAGCTACTATGAATCAATCTATGATCAATTATCATCTATTCATTTTGAAAGAATCCTATATCGTACATATATCCAAATAAGCGCTAGCTTTAACTCTATATATAATTATATATACTTCATTATATTGGTTATGTCATATGTGAATGAAGTTTCGATATTGATATGTCGGTCTGATCTAATGGAGTAACAATAAGTTACAAGCTTATCTGATTAAGCTGTTATTTTTCAGACCGACAGAAAAATTCGAGTTGCTTTTGTTAGTCTTCATCTATTTCTAATACTACTATAAAGTTCCATTACCGACACCATGAGGACCTAAAGTTAGCTTAAAGTTAACATTTTCATAATCAAATTTACATAATATCAAGAAACTAGAAAGTATTGTAAAAATTCCTGTTCTATCACTTTGTGAAAATTACCATGAACTTTATTTCTTGCTCAAAAGTTGAGTATATTTGCATATGAAATGACGATTATGGTCCTGAATTCTGTGATTATGTACAATTACAGGGCACCATCAGCATCAAGGATTAGAGCAAAAATGTTGTATGCAACCTCAAAAGATGGAATAAGAAGGGCATTAGATGGAATTCATTATGAAGTTCAGGCAACTGATCCTAGTGAGATGGGATTCGACATCATAAAGGATCGCGCTAATTAGTTCTTTTTAATTAAATTTAACAGCCCTTATAATCTCAAATCAATCTGAAAATGTTCTAATTAATGTGGTTTTCATCTTCTTTTTTTAATGACCTTAGATTTAGATCAAAGGTAGTAGTAGTATCTTACTGGAGGAGCTTTAATTAAATATGTTGTTTGTTACTTGTTAGTTTGTTGCTCCCCCTCCCTTTGATCTTTTTTGTTGCGTCTCCTTTTTGGTACTGAAATATGAAGCTAATCTTGTAATCTTGTATTTTTGTATGTTAATCCTCTAATTTGATAAAATAATTGAGGTGGGCAATTGTAGTAATCAAGTAATAAAATAGTATTACTATCAACTTTTATTTGTTGCACCTCCCCACCATGGATTTTCTAGACCATTTTGCTTTATTATCGACACAGAATGATTCTTCTTACCACTTTATTTATTTTTTAACCAAAATGATAGTGATGCCTCACCAATCACCATCGTTGGTTGAGCACATTTGAGAAAAAAAGTAAACGTATAAGAAATTTGACCTTATTATGCTCAAGTTCAGGCACACTTCCATTCATTATCAACCTATTAGATGGATAATGTCATGATGATGTAGGGTCATTATATATAAAAAGAATTATGTTATGGTAGATGTGAGAATGACAACAAATAATTAAATAATAACATATCATTATTATTTTGTTCGTTAACAATGTTGTGCTCTATTAAATTGTCTGACCTACTTTATCGTCGATGACCAAGTGCGGCCGATCGTGCGATCTCGATGACCCGATCCGAACTTATCTTTTTAAAAAACATATATTACTAATATTATTATTACTTTGTATTTCATTACTAGTATTACTATTACTATCACTTTATTACTATGCACAACTTTCAATAATAATAATAATAATAATAATAATAATATAAAAATAATAATAATATAATAATAATAATAATAATAATAATAATAATAATAATAATAATAATAATAATAATAATTTTATAATAATAATAAAAATAAGAACAACAATAACAATAATAATAATAATAATAATAATAATAATAATAATAATTAGTTTTTTTTTTTTGAAAAGAGCACATTAGTATATGAACATACAATTAAAAATAAAAGACTAAGGATTTGGGTTCAATGGTAGAGTTAACCTCATCATAGGAGACCCGAGGTTAAATCTTAGTGGAAGCATATATTTCAATATTGTTGTGGGTGGGGAAGGGGGGTTGGGGCTTGTTGGGTCTTTAGGTGAGCGACTTGCGGCGCGAATTTTTAGAAATTCATATCTTACTACGGGATTCCCAAGGGGCCCAAAAATTAAAAATAAAAGAACACTCATGTTCAAGGTTCTGTTAATAATAAGAATTTATCTAGTAATTAAAAGAACATATAATGATATTAAAAAGAACACATTTTAAAAATAAAAGATAGATGTTATTTTTATATTGATGATATGTTTGGATTTAACTAACAACATGTTCTTTGTTATATCAATAAATTGTTCTTTTTATTATAAATAAACCTATAAATATATATAATCATATGATCTTGAACAAAATAGTTAAATATTCTTCTTATATCGTTGTCTTTGTTCTATATAAACTTTTTGTTTTTAAAGATAAGTTGAAAATCGCTTTGTAGGAAAAATTTTGAGCGTGAAGTAATAGACTTTATTAGGTTATCATCTTCTACGATGTTTTATATAAACTAGTAATATATAATTTATATTATTCTACCAAAATTGTTTTAAAAATAAACATCATATACTATTGTCATGTTAGATTTACATGTACAACATCCAAAAAAAGAACATCACATATCAAAATTATTAATTAGAATAAATATAAAAAAGAACACTTACAAATGTTAGAACATTCTTCTTCTTGAACACAAATAGGCTTCAAATAGTGATATCGTAATAGCGTTTATAATAATAGCGACGACGTTAATAATAACTACCAATACTAATAATTAATAAGTACAACAGTGACAATAATAATAATCTTTTTTGAACAAATGTCTTAGTAAATAGTAATATTAATAGTAATAGTAATTGTATAAAGTAATATTAATAATAATAATAACAACATAAACAACTATAATAATAATTATTACAATAACAATAATAGCATTAGTAATACTAATAATCATAATAATCATGATAATAATAATAATAATAATAATAATAATAATATCATAATAATAATAATAATAATAATAATAATAATAATAAGTTTTAAAATATAAGCATAATGCGAACTTATCGATCTAATAGATCGATCTACGAACTTATTTTTTACGATCTGATATGATCGATGCAGTACGATCTGATCTAAAATAAGCAAAAATAA